>JACJUM010002809.1:3752856-3766014 GCA_020976665.1 Heortia vitessoides
GAGATAATGCCATCTGGCATATTAAATAAATTAAAAAAAATATAATTACTAAATAATAAGAAAATAAAATAAATAGTTAAAGGGGCTCCCATACAATAAAACAAGATTTTATTGCAGTTTTTTTTAGCTAATATTAATAATGGCGATAGGCATAAATTGAACTATCCACATATTAAAATAGATATTTGAGGGGGGAGGTTCCCATACAACAAAAACAATTGTTTTGCCAAATAAAAGTATGGAACGAATGCTATTTTTTATTTTTTTTGGACGAATCTAACACTGGACTACTGAGATGTCTATTCCAGCGCTACCGAACTAGAGGGCGAGGTCACTCTCGCAGGAGTCGCGGGATCGACGTTTCGACCTAGTCTCAAGTTAAGTTTTGCAGGATGGGACAGGGTCTAACGCGTTCGTCGGCGAACGCCGGGGTACTACTTTAAGAAAGACATAAGTGTGAAGTGTTTGTGATATGAAGTGAGACGGCGAGAGAAGTACGCGTTGATAATTATGCTATCGAGTAGAACGAATGCTTCGTCCGACTCCGACTCTCATATGGCCCAATTTTCTTGAAAACATGTGTGTTTAAATATTCATTTAAATCCTTTGTTTGAAGATCAATAACGTATTTGGAAGATATATGCGCATGTTTGAAATAAAAATAGTCGCCAATACGGCGTCGGTTAATTATTGCCAGCTGTTAAAATAAATGACGTACGTGTGTTCGACCATATGAGACTCGGTTTGATACTTTGCATTTACTGTTTTATTTAATTTTTTTTGTTTATTCTGTAATCGGAATAAGAACTACTAACAATTATACGATACATATAAGAACTATTTTTTTACAGGGCGGCGATAGGCTGAAGAAGGAGATGTTTTGGTTACAAAAGTATGTTGAGCCAAGTAAGTTTCTGTTATTATAACCATAATGCAGCAGGGAGGGGGGGGGGGGGGTCAGTTGCCTATGTAGGTATTTTATCTACATTTCTCGATAAAAATTAAGAAGACGACTTTTTTAAAATTGGTTTATAATACAATATTCTTATAATTAAAAAATACCCTACGCGTTCTTCAATACTTAATACTCACCAATACTCGTTAGCAACATTGCGCGGCCCGCGCGCCTACACGACACAATTCGAAAATTACCAAGCTTATAAAAAATCCGATAAGCCCCCCCTTAGGGCAGAACCTGGGTGCGCCCGTGTTACTGTGTATAGTTTGATCTATCTTGAGAGATAGGATATCAATTTAATATTCGTTTTACAATAAGCATTTACGTATACTATTGTAAATAAAAAATTGCGCCACGGTGCTTTTTTACAAACAATAATTCTTTGTTTCCTATTACTGTTGTACAGTTTGATCCAGCTTGTGAGATTATATATCATATAAGAGTCGCAAAATTTTTAACATGTTAGTGTAGTGTAGTTACACTATATATATAACTTTAAAAAGGTTATACAAGAGACAAAAGAGTTCACGATGGCAAATGTGTATCTCTTAGAGCAAGCACACCAGCCATTTTTTATTCTCATTGCACCCGTTCGAAGCCAGGCGGGTCAATAGTATAATAAAATAGTTATAATGTAAGACAGAGAGCTCAATAAACAGACATACACAATAGACAAGTACATATAAAAAAACAGACATATACATAAACAATAGTCAACAATCAAAGCAGACATACGAGAATATATTTTTTTTATTTTAGTACATAATTACATAATTTTGAAAAAAAGATCTTATAACTTACGCTTTGCGTACGGTGGGCAACAGATCGACCCACCCAAATCGGTTATTTTTACAGTCAATTTTGAACTTAATGGCTCGCAGTTATAGATTAATATTGATTGCGAAGTTTTAACAGATTTAGATAGGTTGATCTGCTGCTTTGTGTACAAACAAATAATTGTGTAGATTCATTTATAAATTTATAAAATTATTAACCAAATATTGTGACTTATATTATGTGACTTTTATTCTTTAGCTCTGTTTCTAATTTTGGTTCGGTATTTTTTTTAGTTTTCGGTTTCCAGTTTTGTTTAAAGTTTATTTTCTCAATGAATGTTCATGTCTCAGTTCAAACTCAGTGCAAGTTCGAGCAGATATGCAACCCAATTCTGGATCTGGACCCAACTGTCCTGTACCAGACAATAGAGGGCTTCGGAGGGGCCGTCACCGACGCAGCGGCTAAGAACTGGGACAGTCTCAAAACCTATCACCTTCGGAAGCATCTTATAAAGTAAGTATACGATGACGTACGTAATATTATACTATTTTATGAAATTGACGCTTTTATCTAATATATCAAATTCTCGTATCGCAGTGTTAGTTACTAACTCCTCCAAAACGGCTTGACCGATTTTTATTAAATTTTATATGCATATTCTGTAGGTTTAAGAATCGGCTACTATCTATTTTCATACCCCTAAGTGATAAGGGTTACCCAACCTTAACATTTTTATTTCATTTGAGGGACATTTTTTTTCTGTATTTTTTTTTATAATGTGGCATTAAAAATACATACCAACATACCACCCTCTATTTATTCATAGTCATTTCACTAATTTTATATTATTTAATTGTCAGAACAAAGTTTGCCGCGACAGCTAGTTACTCATATATTTCTTAACAAAACAAACTGCTGTATAATTTGAATATATATATATATACTGATGGATATCATGATATAAATGTTGACGCAGATAGTAATGATCCTATCTTGTGTGTCAAGGGTCGTACAGGTCGTAGATTCGATACCCAACTTTGTCTGGAAGTTAAATATGAATTTAAGTATTTTATTTGTTATCGCTCTGGTGTCTGATGTCTTGTATATGTTGTGTTGTGTGACTTTATTATTATTACAAATAAAGAATTATTATTATGACTAAATTATCTTGTTCCAGTTCATACTTCGGTCCAACTGGCAACGAATACAACATGATTCGTTTGCCGATCGGGGGAACCGATTTCTCCGAACGCCCGTACACACTCAACGATGATAATCCAGGAGACGTGAATATGACTCGGTTCTCGCTGGCGCGCGAGGACACTCGTTACAAGGTAAACCCTCCCTTTTTAGTAGATTTCACGAACGACCTACAGTATTATTAACTTTTTGCACATATATAAATAAATAAATATATAACGGACTTAATGTTAAGTGGCATTATCGACCAGTCAACCATCGGGTAAAGCAGATAATAGACAAAAGCGGTGCAAAGAAAATACTAATTAATAAAGAAATACATACAAGTTATATTTATTTGTAAAATTGCTGTCCGTCTGTCTATATGTCAAGACCCTTTATCTCGAAACTATGTAGAGGTATCAAGTGAAAATTATGTACATGCTTTAATACTAATACTTATAAATTGCAGCCAGTTTAAGATGTAAAAAATATAATAATCTAAGTTAACCTAAAAAGAATACGTCTGTTTATGGCAAATATCATGTATCGACATTTTCGAAAGAATCAAAATTCATTCATGCACGAACTATGAAAAAGACTTTTACTAACTCCTTATTTTTATTAATTACTAACTAGGTACCTTATTTTATTTACAAAGATTAATTTGCAAATTTACAGATCCCAATGATCAAAGAATGCTTGAAAGTAGCTACGTCCGACATTCATATTGTTGGATCCGCCTGGACCGCGCCTGTTTGGATGAAAGACAATGGTAATATCATCGCTGGTAATTTGAAGCCGGAGTACATAGACGCTTACACCAATTACCATCTCAAGTAAGACCACCCTATAACCTTTAATGTTTTATTTCAAGCACCTAACGCCCACGTCATAAAGTTGAAATTGTCATGGAGTTATTGCCAGGGCCTTGTAACACGTACACACAGCATCTCCTACTAAATCATATCATAATCAACCTACTCTAATCTGTCAATACACATATTATGAAGTCAACAAACGAGTATACGGTCCGCTTGATGGTTAACGTGACCACAGCATATATACTCTGGTGTCATCACAAGGATATTACTAGCTGATTGGTTTTATCGGTGTTTGTTTATTTTTACCTGTTCGTCTATAATAATAATAATAATAATTAGATACAACTATACTGAAGTAAGATACAACTTAATTATATGGATAATATATAGATATCTTAAATAAATTTAAGATACAACTAAAGAAAGTAATCCTTCACCAACCGTTTAAACACAGGCAGGGACTGCGTGCATCTGATATTAAGCGGGAGTGCAGTCCACAAACGATCAGCTTGGGTCGTACAGGACTTACTAAAAAATGTTGAGGAAAGCACCGGCGTTTTCAGTAAAAGTATCTCTGATGACCTGAGAGAATTCTCGTGGCTATCGCCTAGGAACACGAAATATAATGTGGTTTGTCTCGTCAGGTTTTTAGAGAAATATAAAGAGGCCGGGATCAAAATGTGGGCACTCACCACTACTAATGAGCCAATTGCTGGATCAATCGATTTAGGACACATCAACAGTATGGGCTGGCATATACATTTGATGGTAAGGACCATTTAAGTTATTAAAATACATTGTCCATTCAACTTGATTAAAAACGAGCGTATAAGTTTGGCTTTAAGCTATGATTCTGATAGGTCAATAGATTCATAAAGAGTTGGTGTTCAAAGGAACGGCTTTTTGGTTAACGGTTGCTCTTGATCTTCACATAAAGTGCGCTTTATTTACCATAATGGGCACAAAGGAACCATGAGTCATCATCGTCATCGTAGCAGCCCTAAAACGTCCACATAGGCCTCCCCAAAAAAAGAAGGAATTTGCAAATAATTACCGCTCAGGGCATGCTTGGTGGCAATTGAAGAGCGTAACTTAGCTACGGGAATGCTGCTGCCCATTTCCGTGTTGTTGGATTTTTCCACCACCATTTGTCGGTTCTGATTCCGTATTCGCCGGCGAACGCGTGCAGTCTCTGCCCCCTTGAGCGATAATCGGCAGCACTAGTGCGGCTGGGCTCACTCTATATCCTTTTGCAAAACTTAACTTCATCACCAACGATGGCCACTCGAGCCCAGGTCGAGCTTCAGAGGTGCCCTCGAGTGATCGCCATCGATCTTCGACTACCTTATGTATGAGGTTTACCTAATATGAGGTCTACGGCATAGATAAGTTATCATAGTTGTAATTTCTCAATTCGAATATAGTACGATAATTTCCATCCTGAACAATTGAGAGACAAGTGGCTGGTTTCAATATATATTTCTTTTTGTATTTATGTAAACGTTGATAATATTATTAAAGGGCAAATGGATTTCTGAAAGTTTTGGACCTGCTCTACATAATTCCGTATTCAACGACACCAAGATCCTTGTAGCTGATGACCAACGCAACTTGATAGCCACCTTGGTGGATAACGTACGTACTTATTTTATTTATATTTAAATCTGTTTAGCGAACGGATGTTTGTTGGTATGTTATTTAACAACAAACCATCGATTGTGAATTGTTTATTATTTTTTTATTTATACATGTTATAGTTATCCTATAAAATTTTCTTAAATGTTCGCGTTCACTACTTATAATAAAACTACTTTTTTAACTGCTTTGAAACGAGGTTTATTAACTTTTTAAATTATTTTGAGTTCGACGTTTCGGTAAACTAAATAAACTTTGGAAATATGCAAAGAAAAATTGTTATAAGTTTAATATTATTAACTCCGTTGACAAAACAGTTTTATTATATCTACCTTTCCCATATTAGGTAGTACAGACCGAGATAGGAAAAACACAGAATAATACCTCGTGGTCCGCACATAAATCCTTGGAGACGCCAATAATTTTGTGTGGGTAGTTATTATTTTTCTATTGTGGTAATTTTATTACATATCTTTAGTTTTTACCGTTGATATAATTTTTATTGCAGTGCTAGCCTGTTAAATTGTAAAATTAACAAGATTTCATAAGAATGATAGTTATTCATATAGTGTTACAATTGTTGTTCACCAGCAGAGTGTTACAATTGTTGGTGAGCCTTTAATAAATAAATAAATGAGTATCTGAAACTAGTTCAATCAGGCCTAATTTAACTATAAAACAATGATGATGAATGATTATGTTTGATAAAAGTATGTTTTAGTTACGTTATGTTTTAGTTAGGTTCGTAAGGTTTTTTTAATTAATTATTTTTTTAGCTTTTCAGTATGACTGACGCCCGGAAGTACGTAGATGGTGTAGCTCTTCACTATTACATGGATACGGTGACTCCTATTGAAATTGTTAAAAATTCGTTGAAGGATTACCCAGAACTTTTTGTTATCAACACGGAGGCTTGCACGGGTACGTTTTTATTTGTGAATATAGGAACAAATATAACTGTCTAACTATTTATGGTATGATATTTGAGTGATAATTTAGGTTGTATGATATTAATGGCATATAATATTAATGTCATATTTTATTAATAACACACGTTATAATGTCATATATTATTATTGTCGCATGTCATTAATGGCATATGTTATTATTTGCATATGTCATTAATACCATATGATATTATTGCCATTTATTATTTAATTTAATATGTTGTATAAATTATATTTAATATGTATGTTATAAGGTCGAACGTTTATAATTTCATATGTTATTAATATCATACGTTATTAAGGTCATATATTATTAATTTTTTATTTTAATAATGCTATATGTTATTATTGGCACGTGTTATTAAAGTCATATGTTATTAATGCCATATTTTATTAAGTCTTTATAAGTCGACTCCTTGGCCACTGCACTGCCGCGCATGGAGCGCTGTGAAAACTTTGTAAGCGCGATGCAGTATGCAGTAGATTTCTGTGACGTATGTAATAAATAACGTTAGTATTGTGTGTCGTGTTATTTTGTTATAGCTTCCTAATAACATGCTATGGTTTTCGCTGTTACTTAGGTACTGTTGTAACTGTTTTTTACTTCGCCACTTCTGTTCACGCATGTGCAATCACATGATTGACCAGTTTACAGAAATAATAAGTCACTAATCATTCGACAATATGAACTAATGTAACGGAAATTCGCCGGAAATATCTTGCAAACCTATATTCAGTAACCTAGTTCTGCTGTCCTTGCCATCTTGAAGGTGGTTTGTCAGTCTGCCGGTATTAAGAAATGTTTTCAAATCATGTATATATAAAGAAAGTTAAGTTGTAATGTCTGTTATACTATATAAGAAGTTCACAAATGAATTGGTATTTCATTTGAGTGAAATTTCGTTTATAACGTAACATAGTTAATGGTTTCCATGTTAATTATTAGTGCTAAACACCTTTAATTGTGTTTTGTCATCATTTGTAGGTACAATGTTTTGGGCAAAATTAAAGATTAATCGATTATTAAATTTGTAATAATTCGCAGGAGTCCAATCACCAAATAGAAATGTTGATTTGGGATCGTGGGATCGCGCCGACGCATATACAAGAGACATTATAGAGGTAAGTGTTTTTATCTTTTTTACATGTCACGGTTCGTCCGGGATGAACATTGAACACCTTAACTCCTGAACCGAGGTCAATGATTTTTTACTTACTGCGTAGTTTGATCCTACCTCCTCAGATCCTAGTTTATATCTCAATTGATAGTCACAATATTTTTTCTATAATAAACATGTATAAGTATACTTAAGAGCAAGATAAGACAACGTCTTCACCATCATCATCATATCAGCCATTAGAAGTCCGCTGTTGAACTTAGGCCTCCTCAAGTAAAGGGGAATTTGCCCATAATTACCGCGCTATTAAGGGCAAGCATATCGGCAATCACAGAGGGTAGATTCGTGACGAAGATGCTGCTGCCCATCCCCGTCCTGTCCACTTAAACTACAGTGATTCGAATGGATATATCGACATCTGTCGGTTCTGGTACCTTCGCTGTCGCTCATTACGACACTTCGTGCAGGGTAGGTACAATCTTACTCAGCCGGTACCACACGGAAATTTTTTTAAAGTCCTAACTTAATTACAATGAATGTTGAACACAATTTGGTATAAATAATAAAAAAGTAGTATTTCTTATTTCTATTAACAAACAATTTTTAAATGATGTTTTGAGCGCCCGCTGGCAAAATACTGGTTATGTAACGAATTACGGTTAGGTAACAAATTATGTTAGACGCCATAAGATTGCATTACAAAAGTTACTAGGTCGTATTCAACTGATTTTTTGAGATCCGCGCAACTTCGTTTTCATACTAAATCCTTCTCCCGTCACAAAAAGAAACTGTAGCAATGATGTCGTGACCAAGAGAAATGAGGATCCATACATATTTATTTAGCTCAACAATAAAAGCAAAAACACACAACAGTCGGGCATTTTAAAATGTCGCGGTGTGCCACAATACCGATGATAATAATAAATAAATAAATTGACACAACATCTCATGCATTGTTCTCACTCCGAGATAAGTCGCCTAAAGCACTTGTGTTACCGACAACAAACAACAGAGGAATTTCAAATATAGTACTAAAATTATAATAATAAACACACAGACACTGAACAAATACAAATATCAAAAAAATATTTGCCCTGGGTAGGGATCGAAGTCACAACTATTGGCGCACAAGGTGGGATCACTACCATCTGCGTCATCGGGTCAGACAAATTGTCATGATACCTCTGTGTGGCACCTCGTCGCTGTTTTATAACACGACAAAATTACACACCGACACAATAATATCTGGGACGGTGGCAGAACATTTTAACCAACATCTAAACAAAGAAAATAAGATGGCTCAAATGGAAGTGATACCATTTTATGCGCCTAGGAACGTTAGGTCGATCTACACCCAGGACCAATATTTATATTGTTTATGTCTATCTGTGTTAGTAATGTGGTTGGGAGTTAAAAAATATGTATATAAGTATTACATTTGTGATTCCTCTATTGTTTGATGTCCGTAATAGAAGTGCTTTGAGCGACTTACCTCAGAATCAGGTCAATGTATGAGATGTTGTGTGAAAAAATAGAAAATTTAATTTTCATAAAAACATTCATATGACGAAAATCGATTTGTTTTGAATTGTCAGGTGTAAAGACAATAAAGAGCAAGAGAAGCAATAAAGAAACGAAACAGCTCATACGTAGTATACCATAGTGGGCCAAATAGCAGTCGATATTTTAAAACGTAAATACTCCACGCACGCTAAACTGTACTGATGCTCAAGAATCCATAAACAGCCATTAAAAATATAATAAATAAATAGGTTCTTTCCTTTTCAATTTCCAAAAGATGAGCTTTATGTCTGATTTTAAAACTATTTTTGGACAGAGGGTTCCTTATTAGTGGAGGCATAATGTTTTAATTTTTGGTGGCTGCGTGACGAAAACTACCCCGAAAGGCAGATGTGGTATGTCCCGGAGAAGCCAGTCTGCAAGCGGCTCGACTCGGTCTGTGTGAAAAGTGAACTTTTATGATGCCAAAAAGGATTACCTATAAGTATAATATATAGTAAAAGGTCAATATATGTAAATAAGAAATAACCCCAAAAAGTAATTCGTAAAGGAACTGGGTGTTCCATTTATCAGTATAAATACAGAACAACCCGAAAGTTTTCCATGTACACTTTCCTGGTTCTGGTTGAGGCTGTAGGGGTTGGAACTTTAACAGCGAATAACGGCTAATAGATGTCACAAAAACAGATATCAATTAGCAGATATTGTCAAAAAAAGTAATGTACTTTCTCTCTATAAACATAGATGATTAGACTAGAACCTTACTGACCGATAACCCTGATGAGTTAAAAGAGTAAACAAATAGGTCATGGATGGGTCTACATTAATAACTTAGAACTTATTATTGGCCGTGAGGTACCGGCAGAGTAAAATAGTACCTCCCCTTGTGCCAAGTGTCATAAAAGGTGACTAAGGTACTAGAACCGACAGATGGCGGTATATCCATCCAATATTGTGAAGCTCATGTCCATAGGGCGGGGATGAGCAGCAGCATCCTCGTCGCGAAAGCTGCGATCTGTAAATGCCAACATGTGTGCCCAGTGCGGCAATTATGGGCTAAATTCTACCTTTCTTGTGGAGACCTATGTACAGCAGTAGACTTTCAATTGCTGATATGCTGATGATTTCAAAAAAGCAATGATACGATCTAGGTATTTTAGAATGTGATTATCCAATGACCCAATTAGCTTTGTCCTCAATTTTATTTTATATTTCAGGACCTCAACGGCAACTTTGTTGGCTGGATTGATTGGAACTTGGCTCTGGACGAGAGAGGGGGCCCAAACTGGGCTAAAAACTTCGTGGACTCCCCCATCATTATAGCCAACGACGGTTTTGAATTCTACAAGCAGCCGATGTTTTACGCTCTGGCTCATTTCTCTAAGTTCATACCGAGGGGATCGAGGAGGGTCAATACCACCAACCTTTGCTCGAAGAGCGTTAATAACGTGTCCTTCTTAACTCCCAGGAATACAATTGTAACAGTACTTCGTAACGAGTAAGTGATAGACTTCTATGTAGCCAATTAAATCTCATACATGGTTCACTGCCCGATCGCGCGCGGCAATCCTATATGGCGACCAGACGAGGAGGGGGGGCGGAAGGCATTTTTTATCGTCTTAATCCCTCAGGATGATACAGTATATGATATACCATCGGTTAGTAAAGATTAAACTAAAATATCTCTTAAAATGACTAATATAGAAAGTCATAACATAGCTTTTATAAAGTGCGTAGTAGTGTGCATGTAGGTGTGGATGTGTGGTCTAATGTAATACAAGGTTTGTTAATACAACACATTGTTTACGCACACATTACATAAATACACAGAATATGAAGCTATACTGTGTATATACAGTATACACAAACAACAATAGTAACAATAAATATAGTCCAGTCTAGCATAATATCGTTAGCAATTCCTCTGTCTTGTAGTCCAATGTCAAATGAGTGAGGGTGCCGCGAAAAAGATAAAAATTTAATACGGGCCACAAGATAAAGTCAGAACATTCCGCCTGGTTATTACAACCAATAATTAATTATTTAAAGGTTTCGAATACTTACTCCGCGTATTTATTAATCTATCAAAAGGTAATATGAAAGAATATGAAGTTGCATATGAAAAACTTATATTTACATAGCTTTATTATTAATATATCGTACCAATAAAACCAAAAATTTTGACATTTATCTACACTTTTATTATAAAGAGGGAAGATGTAGATATGTAATGAAAATATGTTTGCCATTAGAAAGCTACGAAAGAAAGAAAGGGGAAATTTCGCCCATAAAATTGCCGCGCTGGGCAAGCATGGTTCTGTTACCTAAGTCTCTTAAGACAACTGGTACAGAGGGAGGTACAGTTCTACTCGGCCAGTACCTCACGCCCAACAAATAATCTCAAACAAAAAAAAATGAAAAATATAAAAAGTATTGTTATTAGGTAATCGTAATATTTTTTATCTAATTTAAAAATTTCACTCTACATATGTACGTTTATATTTTGTTTTTATATTCAGATTAGTTTATGAGCATTCAACAGTGATCAAACTTTCGTTTTAAAATTTTTGTTAGGAGTATCTAAAAAATTCTTGAGTAAAGTCGCCGTGGTTGTTTAGCGAGTGATGGGTCAACTGCTTGTTTCAGGGGAGAACCGGTAGTCGTAAACGTGAAGCTATGCGACCAGGTAGCCTCAGTCCAGATGGAGAAGAACTCTTTCAAGACCTTAGAATTCCTTTACAACGCCTGTTAAGGAAAATAAGTTGAAATATGAGAGCGGCAAGGCCGCAAAGTTAAGTTAAATGTCGTTTTGTTAATGTCCCTATTTTTTGTGTCAACGGCTTAATCGCCATCTGGGACAAACATTATGTAATGAATATTTGTTTGTACTGTGTCATGTGCTACATATAAGCGTTTAAAGTATTAAATTTGTTATTCTTTGTTTGATCTCTATCTCGAATTCAGTTCAACATGATATGTTAGAAAAAACCTTGCTTATTTATTACTTCTTTTTTGTATTTTTGAATAAATGTATTTAATATTATTAAATTGTAGTTTCATTTATTGTTTGAATTATCTATGAGTTTGCACTAGATTTAAAGTTATACTTTGCACCTGAATATACCATTATTGTGTGAGCCATAGGACGTCCATCGCTGGACATATACAGGTATTTCCAAGAGATGCAGATGCGGCTTGCATCTATGCTGCGCTGCTATCCCGTGGTCAGCTAATTATCGAACCCCTAAATAAAAACCGCAACAGGTCGTACAGGGGAAGGTACTATTCTACTCAGCCGGTACCTCACGGCGACACGATTAATCGATCAGATCACTCATGATCTTGAGAGTAACCTTAAGGTGGTGGTGTGAGGGTAACTTTAGATTGCTTAAAAGAAATAGCGGTTTTGAGGGGTCACTCATTGTACTTCATAAATGATTTGTTTTATATTTAAGCGGTTTTGGTACCTTAGTCGCCTTTACGACTCCTGCTGCACTGCCGGTACCTCAAGGGATCAACAAATAATACCACGACCAATTCTTTTATTTTTTCTGTATAATTATCGGTTATATATATTCTGTATACTAATTAATTTGACGGTGTTTTAGACAATAAACAATATAGGTTAGGTACATAGGAAAAATTACGTCTTGTTTCAGGAGATTATACGCATCATAAAGCGATTCCTGTTTTACTTGATGTTACGTGGTCTCTAACTTATTAGCCAACTCAAAATGGCTCAACGAGCTATGGAGAGGGCAATGGTCGGAGTCTCTTTGAGCGATCGAATCGAATTAGCAAGGGGCATGGCCGATGGAATCCTAAGGTTCTGAAAGAACTAACCGCATGATCGCCCTGGATGCAGGCCGCATACAACCAGTCCATTTGGAATCACTTGGAGTGGCCTAAGTCCAGCAGTGGCATCCTGTGGCTGATATGATGATGACGACGTTACAAAATCAATACAGTTGCATTATGCAAAAATAAAACCTTTGGAAATTTCAATCAGAAAGGGTATTTAACAAATCTGATTGAAAAAAAACTTGCCGCACTTTAGGTTTACCAACATCTACACATGCAACTAAACATTTGTACCACATTTTAAGGGAATTTTGCAAACGGAAGAAAGTAATGAAGAGCGGAGAAGAAGTGAATAAAGCTATTCTAACTATAATTTAAGAAAGAAAATATTAATTGTC
>JACJUM010002809.1:3773252-3887052 GCA_020976665.1 Heortia vitessoides
ATCTAAATAACCAGATCCAGAGATCCTCCGGAGCTACTTTGAATTAACCAATAAGAACGATGAAAGTGCACTTTCAATGCTATAGCATCTTCTATCATATAGGTAGAAGACTTAAGACAGTGAGGTATGTTAGACAAAGTTTCTTCTGGGACCCGCTAGTTGTCAAATAGCAGTGTTCGTATTGCTGTGTTGCAGTTTGAAGGGTAAGAGAGGCTGTGAAATTACTGGGGAATGTGACATAATATCTTCAAGTTATAAGGTTATTATGAACGTCTATAGACTGTGCTGTAAAGTCAGTTGTCTGTTGTCTGCACTAAATAACCGATGTGTTTTCTTTAGAGACTGTGGTGACGTTTACGTTAACTAAATCTATATGATTGTATGGTTCGACCTAGTATAATAAAACAAACTTGATCTATGCCTTCGAGCTATTCGAACATCGATTTGCTGTGAAATGTCTTGTCTATAATTTAAACAGAATATATATATAGAAATACAATTATTTCACTGAAAGGATGTCTGGAAATATCACTATTATTTGTACGTATATTGAACAAAATGTGTGTAACTTTCATCGCTTCATAGAAAAAATTACAGATTACCCGGTGGTGTATATTTTTGATGTGTTCAATTAAGTGTCGTTAATGAAAATGTCACAACAATAATGAATGTTACTGAAATTGAACTTTCAGGTCTTGAGCCCAATGCCGTAAAACACCAAGTATATTCTCATTTAGATTTGTCATATCATCTCTGCAGCTGACAGACCCTGTTCGGCTCGCCCAGTCTCCGGCCAGTCCGTGGTATGCGTCTGCAATGCTTCGTACTGCGACGAGATCACAAGAGAGACTCCACCTGCAGGTGGATACGTCGCTTATATTACTTCTGAAGTTAGTTGTGTCTTTTTTACTTGCCAAAGATTGTATACTAATGCTTTTTAAGCTAGTACATATTAGCAAATCAAACAAGTCCGTAGCTGCGATGAGTTTATTCAATTAATTTATGCGGAATTTTCATTTATTACAGAAAGGTTCCAGGTTCAAGAAAGTGATAGGACAATTCAAAACAGATACAATAAGTATGTATACCATTATAATATATAACTTGAAAAGTCAATATAAAAAAAATGCGTTTGTATCAAAATTGTTATATACAGTCAATGTTTTAATAATCTTGCCATAAAATAAAATGAAATTATCGGTAAAATTATATCTGTGCAATATTTTTTTTAGGATGTCGCGAGACAAGCATACATTTATACCCTGAAACTAAATATCAAACGGTGGAAGGTTTTGGTGGCGCAGTCACAGACGCTGCTGGAATCAACTGGAAGAATCTTTCAGATCCAATATTACAGCAGTATCTTATTGAGTTTGTACTTTATTTAATACAAATTAATATTATTTGTCTAAGAAACAACAATCTGCAAATAAAACCATTAATTTAGCGAAGTTATATTTTGTTGGGCGATCTAGATTCAATAAACGATTACAGGCAAATTGCTATTGGTTAATTTCTAAGGTTAATCAGCCAATTTAGTGTATCAAATTTATATACATAAATATAGCTGTGTAATGTTTTGTAATACTATTGGTACTTGCACTCAAACTAGATGATATCATCATCTTCATACCAGCCATTGGAAGTCTATAGCCGGACATCCTGGCCTCTCCAAGATAGGAGGAATTTTGCCCATAACTGCCGCGCTGGGCAAGCGTGTTGGCAATCGCAGATCTCAGCTTTATCGATGGGAATGCTGCTGCCTGCTCTGTGCATTATCTATATTGCTATACTGTATCGGATGAATATACTTTAGTCGCCTTTAACGACACCTGGTGTAGAGGAAGATACTATTCTACTTTGTAGAATACCTTACGGTTAAGTAAAATAGTATATAGATAGTTATAATAGTTATATACTCCATATAACTATGATATAACTTATTTACAGACTTTATTACACGCTAAATTAAAAGTCATTGCGTTGACAAAGAAAATAATATCCTATATAATTAGGAATAAATGAAATACATGGTTGCTTTTTAATAAGTATGTTGTAATGTCCGGTACATTAAGAGTAAAATAGTATCTCCCTCTGTATCAGGTGTCGTAAGAGGCGACTAAGGTACCAGAACGCACAGATGGCGGTATATCCATCCAAAATAGTATAGTTCATGTGCACAGGGCGGGTATGAGCGGCAGCATCCCCGCCGCGAAAGCTGCTCTCTTCGATTGCAAATACCCTTCCCTAGCGCAGCAATTATGGGCAAAACTTCTCCGTTCTAGGGGAGGCCTATGTCAAGCAGAGGACTGCCAATGGCTGATATATTAATGATAATGAATGTTAATAATAATATACACAAACTAAAGAACATTTATTTTTTTCAGCTCATATTTTGGAGACAAAGGGCTACAGTACAACATGTTACGCGTGCCCATAGGTGGGACCGATTTCTCTACAAAGGCCTATGCATATAACGAATTGCCGCTAGATGATAAAACACTTAGCAATTTTACTTTGGCTTATGAAGATGTCGAGTTCAAGGTGAATTATTTCATTTTCATGTTCTTCTTTTTCTATTTTAATTTAATAGTTCTATTGTACATTAACGCTGATTTAAGTTACTTGCGGTTGAAATGCCTTTTTGGACAAGTCTGATGGCGCAGATGGCAGTGGTCCTATTATATGCGCCGTTATGGGTTCGATCCCCACCCAGTACAAATATTTATATCTTGATATTTATTTATATTTTGTTTGTATATATCTGAGTGCTAAATATATGTATTTTTAGTTGTATATATGTGACTCCTCTGTAGTCTGGTGTCCGTAACACAAGTGCCTTAAGCCATTTATCACGGAATCAGGCCAATGTATGAGATGTTGCGGGGATTTATTTATTATTTATGTAATGTTATATTAAATTCAACACGTATGTTCTGAATTATGGTTGTTAAAATATCAATGATTTTAATTTACCATCCATATCTAGATCCCCATGATCAAAGCTATTATGAACGCATCCAGCACTCCTGTACACATTGTGTCCACGACCTGGTCACCTCCACCTTGGATGAAGACCAACAACAACTTCAGCGGCCGGAGTCTACTCAAGACTGAGTACTTTCAGACATATGCTGATTACCACTACAAGTAAGTAGTGACCTATTACAAACAAGCATACAGTTCGCGTGATAGTGAGTGCCACTGCAGCCTATAGACGCTTGTAATATCACAAGGATATCACTAACGCGTTACCAACCTTGTCACTTGAGGATATTATGCCACATCACCCATTAAACTCACTGCCTCTCTCACCCTTCAAACCAGAACATAGCCATGCGAACACTGCTATTTGGAGGTAGAAAAATAAGAGAGAGTGACGTACTAATAAAGACGACCTTTTGTATGTACCTCATGTTTTACTTTATTCACACCCATTTCTTTCAGAGGAGCTTTTGTTTTTATAGCGTTTCAATTTAAAGGAAGAAAAAAGTAGTATCTGGTCCATAAATTGATAAGAGTGAGATATCTTGAGATCACGCAAGAAAAGGCTGCTTTAACGTTTTTAAATGCTTACAGATCAGGCGGGCTTGCTATTTAGTTTCAAAAGTGAAAGTAATAGATAGTAGTTATCTATTTCAATGTAAATTTATGATGGCAAAGACCTCTAAGAAATTATAATCATTAAGTTGGGCCATTTTAGCATTCTATGTATTTGAACGCATTCTTAAAACCCGGCATACCATAACTTCCAACCACAATGCTACTAGAAAGCGTTGTGTTTAATGAATCTTTATAATATTTCTTAATCTCAGGCAGCCACACATACTGTTTTTACCCTGTTAAAGATTCTTGGAGAAATACGCAGAAGCGGGTATACCAATTTGGGGTATCACCACCACTAACGAACCAATCAATGGACTGCTGTCGTTAGTTACCTTTAACTCCCTCGGATGGACCGCTGCAACATTGGTAACATTTTCTTTAAATTAGCTGTCAATCATCAGTAATCATATAAGATAGGGGGATTTTTGCCTATAATTGCCGCGCTGGGCAGTTGTGGTGGCAATCGCGGAGCCGAACTTCGCGACTAGGATGCTGCTGCTCCACCCTGTAGTTATTAAGTTGTGCTGTTTCGCATGGATATACCGCCTGACTACATCTGGCACAAAGGAAGGTACCATTCTACTATGCCGGTACCCCGCGGCTTAAGTGTCATCATCGGTGTTTGTGCTGAACCAAAATTTGGGCCGCTTCTACTCGATGGGTGTCAAGTCTTTAGGATATAGGCTATATTTGCAAATAAACATTTTGTGTTGAACATAGTAGTGTCTAACATTGACCCAGCATCAAAGATGTCCGATCAAATAGTGAAGACAGAATCTGACTGAATATGCTCTTCTTTTGTTTCTTTCTATTTTTTAATTTATTTTCAGCCAGCGATTTAATTATTTAGGAGAACATGTATATTTTACAGTGTAAATTACCTAAATGTAAGAATGATTTGTTTATTATTCCAGGGCCAATGGATTGTCAATAATTTAGGTCCAACAATACGCAATTCTACGTTTAAAAATCTTAAGATAATAACGGTGGACGACCAGAGGTTAACTATCCCTTTCTGGTTTAATAAGGTAAAGTGTTAAACACTATGAGTGCTCGTAAGTACTCAATTTTTTTAAAACTAGGTCCAGAGGCAAGCGTACAGTCCGCGTGATAGTGAGCGCTCCTAGCGCTTACAGACGCATGCAATATCTGCCAGCGCGTCGCAAACTATATTAGATATTATGATGACCAGAGCAAATGACCTTTGTATGAGGTTGACCCCCTGTGTTATTTTGTTATTGACATTGATTGACTAATAAAACTACTCTATATGGTTAGCGGTTACCTTGCGGATACACAAGTTCTCTTCATTCTTGAGAACGGTGGCTGCAAGGGAGCCGAAACGATCAACAAAAAATAAAAAAATTAAAACAGATCGCATTTTAAAGCTGTTAAAAGAAATTTCTAATAATTATAATATATTTATTATTTTCTTTCTATTTTTGCATGCTGTGTTTGTTCTACTTAAATAATTGTTACATTTAGTTCGTAGATATAGTGTTGTAAATTGTACTACTGCTTTAATTCTATCAAACGCTGGAAAACCTAAATAAATAAATGAGAAATTACATTTTAATATTTGCCCCATTCTTTGAACCGGCGGACCATTTTCATAAGGGTGCCGAGTACCGCCCTCTTTTAAAACCTGAAGAAGTAGCGTTTCTAAATATATTTTTTTGATAATTAAAACGTTTTAACATATTGCCGCGCTGGGCACACTGGGCCGGGCAATTGCAGAGCGTGGTGTATATCGATACTGTTGACCATTCCCGCCCCGCGTGTTTGTGTGATCCTGCTTCGGATAAATGTACCATCATCTGTCTGCTCCGATAGAGTCCTGGTATAGGGACAGGTACTATTTTGCTTTGCCCCACATACATAATAAATACATTTTACACACATCATCATACATATTACACATCTATAATAAATACATTTTAGGGGAAATAATGTGATAAACGCAGAATTTGTTTCACTTACGTAAAATATGTGAACATAACAATTTAAAGTATCGCTTCGCGCGCTTTTTGCTGTCACTCAAATTTAAAATTAATCTCATTTATTACCATATGTATATACACGGTAATTTAGATTTTAACTTAAATTATACAACAGTGCATCATGTTTCGCTCAATGGACCTGGACCCAATGTTCAGATGCTATGTTTACCCAGGGCAAATATTTAACTTTGTCTTTTTGTGTCTGGGTGTTAAATACTTATTACTACTTTAAGTATTATATTTACTAATTAAGTATTATATTTGTAATTCATCTGTCTGATGTTCGCAACACAAGTGTTTTAAGCGGTTTATAATGGAGTCAGGTTAATATGTGTGATGATGTGTGAGTTTATTTATTATTTATTTCCTCGTGAATTGCAGATGATAGAGGAGCACCCTAAAGCCCTGCAGTACATAGATGGAGTGGGTGTTCATTACTACACGGACAAGTTTATCACCGCTTCCATATTCGACTTCGTTACTGAAAGGCATGCTGACAAGTTCATATTGAGTACAGAGGCTTGTGAAGGTACGGCCATTTAGTAAAACTATAAAGGCATTGAAATGATTTTCAATTAGACTAAGTCTGTTATCCTAAAATTGTAAGTCCGAAGGGAAATGGTAGAGAGAGAGAGAAAGAGAATAGACCCGTTTATCCTATATATAGTATTTACCTTGTTATTTTTATTTATTGGTATTAAGATTATTTAATATTTAAGGTTGATAATAATAAATTTAATGTTCTACAATATTTCGTTTAAGGTACTTTCCCTTGGCAAAAAGAGAAGGTTTTATTGGGGTCATGGACTAGGGCCAAAAACTATATCATCGATATCATAACAGTAAGTAAACATCACATTCCGTTTGTTCTAAAATGTTTTAAATTCGTTATGATTTAAGGTTATTAACTAAAACTTAGTTTTTGTTCTAAAAATTGATATTAATAGATACATCTACCATGAACTTTAATCCTTTACCTGTTCATAGACACGTGGTAAAACAATGATAGATTACGAAGCGGGCAAGGAAATTGTTGAGACTATTCTATTGAAGTATATCTCCACAACATGACCAAGTTCATCAGACTACAGGTCACCGCTGCAATATTCTATTACAAACCGAATGTTGGCTGGAGGGTTAGGCAAAGACGTTCTTTAATAAGCAGCGAGAGTTTGCAAGATTGGATTATTTATTCCGACGGCAATCACTGAGGACAGAATTTGGCTCTCCTCAAGTGGTCGTCGTTGAGGACGGACATTTATGCGAGAAAAAGAGGGAGACTGAGTGAGCCAATGTGAACTATTCGCGGTCGGTATTTGCTCGAGGGCGAGCGAAGTGACAGTGAGAGGGCGACTGAGGGAGGCATTTATGTGGGCGGGATTTAGTATATATGAAAGAAGAAGCTGACTGACTGACAATTATGCAGGGCCTAAACGTTAAGGGTTAGAAACTTGATATTTTGCACGGGGTTCCCATTTATAACGTAAGTTCCATTGAGAAAGGAATTTTCTAAATTCACCTTTTAAGTAGGTAAAAGTTAGTATCAAATATTACTATTTTTTATACTATTTGAATGAAATTTAGTATAAAGGTTCTTTATTGAAAGTCATGAAACACATGTTTTTATATATATATAAAAAGTTATGTATATTTATTTATATATATTTAAGTAATTTCAATAAAATGAAATTGAAATTGTAATCGAAAAAGCTTGCAGCTTATTTGCAAAGTTAATTCAACTTTGCAAACTATTTTACTCCCTTATAGGATGATTTCACATGTGTTTCAATGAAGACATCAAAAATATATAACATACATAATCTTTTATATATAGGAACTGACTAACTGCTTGATTTATCAATGCAGGGTCAAAACTATAAGGTCACAAAAATTCAGTATTATATAACTGAGTATATAATTGAACTGTTGTGAAAATATTGTCATTGCGATGCTGCATTGAATGACATAAGAAATTTAAGTTATGTAATGATAATTACTTTACTATTTAGCGTCATATATTTACTGAGTAATGAGTTACTATCTGTCGCCATTTGAATATAATAAAGATATATCTTATCAAATTGAGTTCGGCATATCACAGAGAGGTTAACTTCTTGATCCTATACCAGAGAGTACTAATAATCTTCATTTTCAGGACCTAAACCACAACTTGGTTGGCTGGATCGATTGGAACCTGTGCCTGAACGCCCAAGGGGGGCCTAACTGGGTGAAGAACTTCGTCGATTCCCCCATTATAGTCTTTCCAGAGAACAAGACATTTGTAAAACAGCCGATGTTCTATGCTATGGGCCACTTCTCTAAATTCATACCTAGGGGCTCCCGGAGGATAAAGTCCAAGACTTTGGGAAAGTTCCCTTTTTTTAATACTGGTGTTGAGAATGTCGCGTTCTTGACTCCTTATAACACGATTGTGCTGGTACTTTACAATAAGTAAGTTTATTATTAGCTTAGTAGTACTACCTGGGTACCTCTACTTGGGTTACCAGGGTAGCGGCATCCTCGTCGAGAAAGCTGCGCAAATCCCCCTATCTTGGAGAGGCCTATGTACAGCATATCAGCCATATTGGAAATTCACTGCTAATAGGCACTTCCAAGGTAGGGGAAATTTTGCCCATAATTGCCGCGCTGGGCAAGCGTGTTGGCAATCGCAGAGCGCAGCTTTCGCGACGGGAATGCTGCTGCCCATCCCCGCCCTGTGTATTTGCGTTATGCTGTCTCGGATGGATATACCGCCAACTGTCGGTTCTGGTGCTTCAGTCGCGATGTACAACCGTGAACTTCCTATGGCTGATCTTATGTTGATATATGCTTGCATTTTACTACCTGTATTAGTTTATAATTTCCACATATCCCAACTCTTATGTATAGAATGCATCAATTAAAAATAACATGTTCCCCAAAATTCTAGAAACGTATTTGTAAGTGTAAATAATATGTTGAATGCCTTCAAAAAGGACATCAGAGAAATTTTAAACATACATATTCAACACCCAGACACAAAACGAACGCAAATATCATTAAATAAACACTAGTCCTGGGTGGGGATAATTCGTAAAAATTTTTTTTTTGGTACCATACCTCTTTAACTTATATAAACCTTGAATGTCATGTTTATTTATATGGAATTAATAGCCTGAAAAATAAGTTTCAAGTTTCTAGCTCTAAAAATAGCGATACTATGATCCAACTTTTCATCCCTCCTTTCGACCCCTTACAACCTTTATTTCGAATTAAAAAGTAGCCTATGTCCTTTCTCAGGATAAAGATTGAATGTTAATTGGTTGTGAAGAGGTTTAAGCGTAACAGACAGACAGACAGAAAGAGTTACTTTGGCTTTTATAATATTAGTAGGGATGATGACGATTTATAACAACCACAAGTAAACAATTAACGCAGTTGATTTTGAAGATGTTAGTTTTATAATAGTATTTTTGATAAAAATATATAGCTTCTATTTATTTTTAACTATATTTATTTATTAAGTAAATAAATAGCGACTTGGCTTTGCACGGACACAATGGAGATAAAAAAATGGTTATTGTCGGTCACACCTAAGAGATGGACATACCACCGCAGAATTTTTTGTAGAGGTTTTTAAGGTGTATGCGCTTGTATATTATTTTGATCCATCTCATAGGGTTCAGCCAGCGTTTGTAATATAATTGCAAAATAAATGATGTTTATTTACGACATTACAATAGAAACATCTAAAATGATCAGTGTTTCTTTACTATATTATGCATTCATACATATAAACCTATATTTTGAAAGACTTTCTATTATAAAACTGCATTAAAATCCATTGCCTATTTTAAAGATCTAAGCATACACAGGTACAGACAGACGCGCGAAGCGAATTTGTTTTGTACTGTGATAAAGAAATTAGAACCAGTTGCGTAAACGTAATCTGCGTTTGTTGAAACCCATTTTTTTTCTTATGAGTAGTGAATGCGTTAATGTAAAAAACGTTATGAAATATCATGAAATTATTTTATTTTTTGTTATTCAATACTGATACATAAAATAAACATTGACCCTGAAATAGTTAATAATTAAATTAATAAAAAAAATAATTCTAATTATTGTTTTAACCATTTTTTTCAGTGGTAAGGCCAAAACTGTTAGTCTCATGCTGGGAAACAAGCACGCGTCATTGGCCTTGGAGGCCAAATCAGTGGTCACAGTGGAAATACCGTATGAAGAATAAACTAAGAAAATATTATTTGTGTTATATACATACGTTTGGTGCCTTATATATAGATACTCCCAGTCTGCAAACAACCTTCGGGTAAAATTTATTCAATTGGTTTATTAAATTTATTAAAAAGTAAATGTTCTTTTTTTCAATTCCTTGTACTTGCTTTACTGTACTTTAAATGCTTTTAAATTACTAGACGTAGGCTTAGGCTTCATACAAAGGTCCACATTGGTACATTTACGTTGGTAATCTCACCTATTTCTACCGCCAAAAAGTAGGGTTCGCATAACTGTGTTCTGGTTTGATGACGTTTTTTTTTGTTAACAGATTTGTTAACAGATATTATATCTAGCACACCGTGGTCGGTGTGCTAGAAATAATATTAACTCAAACCGAAAACCTTAAAATTAATGTGATTTTAGATAATGTCAGAAGTCTTGAGACTTAAATTATGGCACGCAGCTCGAACTGGTATATTTAGTTTTCCGCGAACCACTATTCCGATTATTGGGGACCACTACTAGCCCGGTGACCACCGGTCGAGAATCACTGTTATTACAGAATTAGATAAGTCTTAAAGTAATTACACTTACTAAAAATCTTATATGTTGGAGTAGAGATCTGTAAGCCGGACATTATTTGCTTAAAGCGAGAGAGAACACAGTTTTAATATTTTGTTGCGACGTCTTTTGAACGAAATATTCTTGTATTTTGCATAGATTTAAAAACAAAAGTTTTTTTTTATTAACGGATCAATACATAAGCATGCAAGCAACCAAGTCCGCGTGATAGTAAGCGTAACTGCAGCCTAAATTTATGGGTAAGTTCCTTTTTCTTTTCTTGGGGAGGCCTATGTCCAGCAGTGGATATTTTGCGGCTGTTATGAAGATAAAGTAAAAATAAGCCACACACGATAATTTCATTTACATTGCGTGAGAAAATAAATAGTCTCCTTTTTATAGAATAACACGTCCAATCAAATCTGACTCTTAGTGCTATCTTAATAACGTATAAAACGGCTGTAACTCATTGTTTTCAACTCCATGTAATACGACGCATGCGTCTAACATGAGGAGTAAGTATTAAATCACAGATATCACACGTGCACGTGCAAGCGAAATTGAACTTTATTACGAAGTAGAAAAGTTGAGGGCTATATTTACGATGATGGTATTAGTAGTATGAAGCCAGGAAACTACCAATAGAGTTGATAGTGTGTCAAGTCGTCCTCGGTAGCGGGGAATATCAGATTGGGGCAGATAAAATAGGGCACCACACTTCGAGGATTAAACAGGACAAAATTACATACTATCATCTGCGTATCAAATTCTGTGATCTCAGTCAGTTGAAAGTGACTACTGGATATTGAACACCAATTTCCATGAAAGATTGTGATAGATTTATCGTTATCATCGTTTGTAATGATTATTGGAAGTCCAGTGCTGGACATGATATAGGCCTCCCCAATAAAGGGGGAATTCGGTCCATAATTGTCACGCTGGGCAAGCGTGTCTACAGTCGCATCTGTCGCGAAGGGGAAGCTGCTGTCCATGCATTTGAGTTACAAAGTCACATGGATTTACCGCCATCTGTAGATACTGGTACTTTAGTCGCCTCTTACGACACCAAGTACAGAGGGAGGTACTATTCTACTCTGCCGGTATCTCACAGCAATATGTAGATTTGTATATGTTTTTTTTTTCAATTTATTGCGACCACAAACAAGTTTACAATGCTCACTCAATCTAAAACTTACGGCTAATATCATATAAATTATTGTCAACCCAACTTAGCTGGTCAAATATTACATTTAGGAGTTACATATGGCAATACCTGTGTAATAATGTTGTGCAATAATGTAAATAAAATAAAAACACTTTGTATGCAATAACTAAGAAAGTAAGGTAAGATAAGAAAATAATAGTGTAAGTATATGTGTGTGCATTTACTATATACAACAAACAAACAAGATATAGACTTACTTATATGCGTTTATGCGTGTGCGTATTTGTGTGTGTCTATTATAGGCATGTGTTTGATTGCGTGTGTGTGTTGTCACTGTATGCTGTTGGTGATTTAATAATTTCTTTCTTAAATGATGATTTATTTCCAGCATAGAACTAGAACATGTCTAGTTATTTAATGTTGACGTAATGACGATTGAAATAGCTGCCCTAGCAAGTATTATTGGACCTTGTGAATGCGATGTATGTTACATTTGATGGAGTTCTTATGTAGAACATTATATTTATAAAATAAATTTACTTAGAAGCAATATTGGGCCCGATGGCGCAGATGGTAGTGATCCTGTCTTGTGCACCAGGGGTCGTGGGTTCGATTCCCACCCAGAGCAAATATTTATATGATAATATTTGTGTTTACTCTGTGTATGGGTGTAAAATATATGTACTTAAGTAGTATATTTGTGATTCCTCTGTTGTCTGGCGTCCGTAACACAAGTGCTTTAAGCGACTTACCACGGAGTCAGGTCAATGTATGAGATGTTGTGGGAATTTATTATTATTATTATTATTTAATATCGTTCACAAAAACAATCTAAGATGCCAATTTTGAGCTGTCTGCCACAGTTTAAGTGTCAACATCGCTGAAATTGTCTAAAATCAAGTTGATTCAAAATTTGACTATGTTTTTTGAGTTTGATTTTCTGTTAAATGCGAATTATTTTTTATTGAAGTAGGGGGCAGGGGTGGTAATTTGGAACCCTACTTTGTTTTTTGAATATTTAAAAAAATCTTTAGGACGAATCATCTTGAAAAGTGACTTTGTGTATTTCAAAACTTATTAGCTTTTATATTAGGAATGAGTAAACAAAATAAAACCACTCATACATACATATAGGAAATAAGTAGCTTTATTGACAAAATGAAAAAAAAGGAATTTTGAGTTTTAGTGCGGGTATTATGGAACCCGGGTTCCAAATTACAAGTATGAAATAAACTTAATTACAAAAATCGCAAATATAATATTCTCTTTTGCATCCTGAACACATGATCCTAGGCACATGATTCTGGGCACATGTAGATTATATTTGTCCACAATTACCAAGATTGGCACTGAACCTAAATTTCGCCCTGTTGATTAGCTGAAAAACATTCAGAACAAAAAATACAGTAAGCATCTTGGTTTGTGGGCTAAGCTTGTGCGGCATAATTTTCTGCCACCACAATGTAACCTGAAGAAACAGATGACATCGTAGTATCCGAAGAGGTAGATTTCCGCCTGTTCAAGCGAGCTCTAGAAGGGTTTGGCATATCCTGCCTACCACTGCGCCCCCGAGGTCTTACTCGACCTTTTCCTCTCTGCGCTATCGATTTATATGACTGTTCAAGTTGGTGTTTGTAGAGAGATCCAGTCAGCAAGGAAGCGGCAGATGGCTTGCGGCCTCTGGTAGATTTTTTCTTTTTTGGTATCGGAACTGGTAAAATATCTTCAGGAAGAATCTGGCCACTAGTCATAAGAAATGGTCAAGCCATGCGCGCCCTGATATGTAATCTCTAAACGGGTGTTCGATATTATTTTTTGTAGCCAACTGATAGGCCATTTTTCGAACATCTGACGGGTCAAGCCATAGAATTTGCTTGCCATAATAAGAAGGTATGACACAAGGTTTTCTTCAAGTTGAGATGGCAAGACAAGTTTTCTTTCTATAGTAGTTTTTACAAGTTCTGCGGGAGGCTGGTCACTGTGCACAAATCTTTGCAGAGTAGTTTTAGGATCATTTTAAAATCTAACCGCCTTTTTTAAACCCATTTTCTTTTCTCTTCCTGCTTTTACAGCTCCAATCATATTATTCGTGGTCCACAGTTTTCTTTTTGCTTTCGGCTTTGCCGACAATTGAGTTCGAGGCATGACTGGAACCGAAACAAAAATATATTAAATACATTGCGGGGAATTTGGAACCCGGTTCCATACTACCCGCACCTATGGGGTTCCAAATTCAAAATCTTACTAAATTAACAAATAAGCAACAAAATCACAGCTAGTTAAAAGATACATTAAAACTTACCTTCGATAATCTGAATTAGTGTGTATGGACTCCCTATAACACGCACTGAATTTGTTTTAAACTAAAACAAAAACTTTTTACAGTTTTTTCAACGTAGAAAAAAAATTACATTTAAGTTCAAAGTGAAATGTCAAATGTGTGTGACAGATCAATTTCGATGCAAAATTGGCGCTAGTGGTGGCAAATACGCTCTATGGTACCAGTACAACGTAGTTACATAGTTTTTTGATAGATGTGTTAGCCTGTTTCTGAGGTACTAAGGGGTTCTAAAATAACAACAGGTTCCAAATTACCACCCCTTCTTTAATATTGTTAATGAGATACATGTATTTAAATATATATATATATATTTTCGGATTGAGCCAATAATTTTTCTCGCACACCTGGGCCACTGTTGACAAAAAAGAAATCGACGTGGTTAGCGGATGGTCTGAACCGCTGGTTTCCAGGGAAGCTCTGACTCAATTAATTTAATGGCTTTCGTTTCGTAGATCTTAACTTCGTAGAACTTTATACAACATTATAAATAGCTAGTCAAATATTAAAAAAAGAAAATGATATTTAAAATAACAAGAAAAGAATCCATTGTCCGATATTTTTTATAATTTTATACTTGTTTAGTAATCAAAGAAAATAAGTAGCATTTTTTGTTTGATACCAGTGCGAAGCCGGGACGAGCTGCTGCTAGTTATATAAAAATTGTCAACTATGTTGATTTCTTAATAAAAAGGAAACGAAATGTTGTAAATTAATGAGGAAAAATGTAAAAATGTTTCAAGAATCCGATATCAGTTACAGATATATGAAAATAATAATAAATAAATAATATAGTCAGAACAAGGAAAGTGACAGAATTAAATAGCAAAATCAAAGTAACAGATAATACTTCTTCACCACTCTCTTAAAGATAGAAAGAGAACGAGCAGATCTTACTTCAAGGGGGAGCGCATTCCACAAAAGAATGGCTTGAACTGTTAAGGACTCATTTGCAAAAAAAGGGCGGTTTAGATTTTGATTTTTCTTTAAAAAAAATACGGTACCAAAATGATTTAAATCATTTGTGCATGTTACTAACCGGTTTTAAAAATGCCGTGGCGTTTAAAACAGTACGTTCTAAATTCAAATTTTCGTTTGATGCTCGTTTTAACAGAAAACCACTTTTTATCCTACATTTTTACCTAGATACATCATAAAAGATTTATGATATATATATAAATAATTATTTAATTAACTAATGCTGTTTAGCCTAGTATTATAGCGACAGTCTCGATGGCGCTGACGGTAGTGATCCTATCTAATGAGCCAGGGGTCGTGGGTTCGATCCCCACCCAGGAAAAATATTTTTACGATGACATTTGTGTTTGTCCTGTGTCTGGGTGTTTAAATATAAGCATTTAAATAGTATTTTAGTGTGTCCTTTGTTGTCTGGCGTCCGTAACACAAGTGCTTTACCACGGAGTTAGGTCAAGGTGTGAGATGTGGAAATTTATTATTATTGAATTTAGTATTATATGTTTACAAAATGCGAGTTTGTCAAATGATTTGTTTTTTAATTATTGTTTGTAAAATTATCTTTTATGATATTTTTATAATTTAGCAATTATATATAATAAAAAGTGATTAATACAACCGGTCTAACTGGGCCAAAGTTTACCTTATACTCGGACGAAGTCGGGTTGGGCCACTGGTGTACATATATGTTAGATAAACATTTTAGTCATCATGTGATTATATAATAAGATTTATCATTAAGAAGACTATGAGTCCGCCGTTATCGCTTAGATGCAACATAGGTTGTTTGTATTAATGATAAGCAATTATTTACTTATATAAATAATGATAAATTCATACAACATCTCATACCTAGATCTGATTCCTAGATAGGTACCTTCAAGCGTGTTACAGATATCAGACAATAGACGAAATAAATATATGATATCGGCTGAACCCACGAACGAATACAATTATACAAGAGATTATTAAAATCGATTCAGTCCATCACGGACAAACACCGTGACACACGTTTTTCATTCAAAAAGATTTAAATAAAAAAGCACACATTTAAATCATATAAATGTTTATTCTCAAGACAAGATAGTGAAATTCTGAATACGCCATAGGACCAGTCACTTCAAATGCATTATATAAATACGAAGTCAATATAAGCGAAAAAGTTTTTAAACATTAACATTTGTGGTGTGTATGATTTAGGGCCATAGTAGGTACACGGCGTTTTTTAAACGCGCCGACGACGCGCAGACGACGCGCGTATACGCGCTTCAAACGCAATTCGAACGCAACCTAGTAACCTAAGCACGTACCTTACGTACTAGTACTTAGTACGCAACAAGCAGCGGCGCGTTTAAAATACGCCGTGTACTATGGGCCTAAGACAAAATGTGATTTAACGCTGCTGACGCTTTGACTTCAGTCTTCCACAACAGCTGCGAATCTAGAATGTATTTATGCTATTAAAATTGCGATGTTGTGGTAAAAAAAAAAGTATGTTTGTTATTGTTATTTAGTTTATCATCATCATCATAGCAGCCGTAAAACGTCAACTGCTGGACACAGGCCACCCCGAGAAAGGGGGCCTATAATTGCCGCGCTGGGCAAGGTGCTCGTGTTGGCAATAGCAGAACATAGTTTCGCGTCAGAATTTCTGTTGCCCTTCCCCGTCCTGTTGCATTCGAGCTATACCGCTTCGGACGGATCTGTCGTCTGCCATCAGTCGCTTTATACGACACCTGGTACAGGTACTATTATACTCTGCCGGTACCACACGGCTGTTTATTTTAAAGTCTACCCACATCGTAGGGATAGTGGCCTACTCGTAGAATCATCATTGCCACTTACAAGCCTCATTCATTCGATTGTTTTAGATCTCGATAACTTGAATAGTGTAGACATCACTTTTGTTTGTGTCCCGTTACTAACATATGACTTAGTCGTCCTACAAACTAAGGCTTCGTATGACTCACTAATCGACTGAGTTCCTATTTATGACGGTTTCTTGAGTGCGCTTTCAATAGTGCGAACGTGTAATACCTGTTTTACAGGATGATACCTAATAGATTAGTTATGGAGAAAGCGTACGGTTTTTTTATATATCATCGTTTTATCGTCATGTTTATCGAACTAAAAGTATATTCCTCAGCGTTTAATATTGTGCCTTAATTGTTGCGTTGATCAGACGTGCTTCAATATTTTTTTAAGCATTTTGCACATATATAAATTAATGTACCTACATGAACTTAAAGCTAAGTGGAAATATTTACCAGGCAACCATCAGGCAAAGAAGAAAAGGTACCAAAGCGGAGCAAAACAAAAAAATATTATATATATAACTGATTACTTATATTTAATTATATACAATCGCGTACATAACCTAGATGTCAGCGATTCATTTTTAATATATAAAAGATGTGAAGGAGTTTCTATGGACCAAATATTAATAAGTACATAAACGAAGTGGTTTATATTTCTATAATTAAAATATTTATATATAACGCTTTGAGCCGACAGACAGAAGAAAGCTATTATAAATCAATACATAAACTATCTCTGAAGTAAAATATTAAAATTGGTTCACTATCTTAGAAGCTAATCCCGGGCAACACCGTGACACGTAATTTATAATGTAAAAAATAATAATTTATAATGATTATATATATATATATAAAGATATTATAGATAAAGAATTCTGCCCATAATTGACTCACTCCAAGGTTGTTGGCAACCGCAGAGCGCAGCTTTTTTTAGCGGGGATGCTGCTGCTCATCCCCGCCCTGTGTTTATCAGCTACATTGTTTCGGATGGATTTACCGCCATCTGTCGGTTCCGCTACCTTAATCGCCATACATATATCTAATCTGCCGGTACTTCACGGCTGTATAAAGATGTGTTTCAGAAAACAGAACAAAGAAAAATACTGTTCAATTTAATAATGTACTATTGAGAACATGCTGTGTATTATCTTGGTTTAAAGTTCACTATGACGAGCAGAGGCAGAATAAAATGACTGTGTTTTCGTTATAACTTTACCTACATAACGATGTTTTAAAAGCGGAAATATGACGAATTCGTTCAACTTATTTGTTTACTTGGATGATTCACTTTAGAGGATAATTACAAATACGCATTAGAATATAATTCGTCTCGTTTGTTTGAAATAAATAGTAATTACAGTTAATTATTATTTTCCTGGTTAGTTGCTTAATTACCTAGTTTACTCAAAAGTTGTCACTGGCTTTGTGGTCTACAGCATCAGTGTATAAACACACACACTATAAAGTGTAAGTTTATAGTGAAAGCTAGACTTAATACAAAAGGTCGTCTGCATTGGTACCTCACTCTTATTTATTTCTACCGCCAAATAGCAGTATTGGCATCGCTGTGTTCTAGTGTGAAGGGAGAGAGGGGCAATCAATTTAGTGATATCCTTGTCATCATAAAAATATCACCTTGTGAGCTGAAGATACAATGTCACATTCATCCAGTTATTTCACTGCCTCTCTCACCTTTCAAACCGGGACACAGCAATGCGTTCACTTCTATTTGGCGGTAGAAACAGGTGAGAGTGAGGTGTCAATGCAGACGACCATTGTCAGAGGCCTACCTCTAGAAAACATCTTTAAGCTAGAGTAACTCTAAGCCTCAACTGCTGAACTAAATTGAATTATTCTTTATTTGCTGTGTTTATGATTGTCACGAGGCCGTGTAGCCGGCAGAGTAGAACAGTAGGTCCCTCCCCCAATGCTAGGTATCGTAATAAACGACTTAGGTACCAGAAGCGACAGATGGCGATATATCCATCCGAAACGGTGTAGCTCAAGTGCACAGGGCATTGGTGGGCAGCTGCATCCCTGTCATGCCATCTATCGGTTCCGGTAGGCAGGGAGGTACTATTCTACAGAGCCGGGACTCCACTGCGTTTGTACGCAGGTATATTGCTCATAAGTTAGGAGACGCAGGAGCGGGTTTAGAACTCCCGCAGTATCGGAATCAACAGAATGAAATTTCAATAAACTCAAACTAAAATATTCTTTATTCAAGTAGGCCTATTATGAGCACTTATGATACTAATGAACCTGATGACTATCTAACATTTGTAAATTAGGCCTACCGTAAACAAGTCTTCCGGCACCAAACATTTGTTTACGTGTCAAAGGTCCTGTGAGAAGTGAATTTGATCCTATTTTATGTGCCACGGGCCAAGTTCGATACCCCAACAGGACAAACATTTATTTGTTTTTAGTCTAGAGGTTAATATGTATTTAAGTATAACATTTGTGAATTCTCTGTAGTCTGATGTCCGCAACACAAGTGCTTTAAGAGACTTACCTCATAGTCAGGTCAATGTATGAGTGTTAAAAATAAAATGTGAAAATCCAACAAAAATGTTCTTAAAATGCAAATACCAATCAGGTGAAACCAAGAAGCGCTGCAGCATAAATAGTTTCAATGAGAAATAAGATTATTACAAACATACAAAAAAAAAACAATTTCCCGTTTACATGTTTTCATTTTAGGTAAGGATTTTTAATTTATATTATAAATATAATATAGTTCCTACGTCCCCGGTGAGGTACCGGACAGCTAATATTATATACATGTTTATATTTTTTGTCTTTCACAAGGCGCGTCCAACTATTGTTACTGCACAATTGTTTGCATGTCAAATTGTTCGAAACACTTTTTGTTATTATACACACAGTTGCAGTGAAATCTGACCTCACCGCGTGTGAGGTCCTATTGAATAATTCTCGCACAATGCGGGTCCTGTTTAACAATGGTACAAAAAGTGACAGATCAGCAAACAAATCTGTCAAAATTTGACATTTGATGTTAATCTATTGGTTATTGGGGGGTGACGGCCCGATGACGCAGATAATAGTGATCCAATCTTGTGCGAAAAGGGTCTTGGGTTCGATCCCCACACAGGGCAAATATTTGTGGCAAAACTTATTTATTTATTTCTAACTTTTCTCAACAGTTTAAAGTAAAAGAGGCTTACATTTCAATAATATTTGTTAGTACAGCTTAAACAAAGCATTCCTAATTATGAAGGCATAACGAAATTATTGGTTTATTTTTCTTTTTAGTTCTTCCTATAAAGTAAAGACAGTGCGAACAAAGTCGTGGACGGAAAGCTAATGTATGAATGTAAAAATGCATGCCCTGAGTTCTGTATGCTGGATCCCGTTGAAGACAGAATATTACCCATTCTGGTCGTAGGAGTTCTTCAACATTGCAATGATATTTCTAAATGGTAAATATATTTATTTACTGCTCTGTACTGTATAAATAAAATAATGATAAAAATTCATATAACATATTAATGTGTCTTACTATTATTAAGAAGCTTACCTTACTCTACCGTTAGTAGAAATCCATAAAAGATAATGGTACTTAAATGAACATGGCATGAAATTAAAGCAATTAATATTCTGATTAATATACTTTTTTATTAACCTTCTGTACAAACATTCAGACAGAAGTATATTTAGTTTTATCAACATCATTATCATCATAGCAGCCATATAACAGCACTGCTGGTCATAGGCCTCCCTGAGAAAGGGGGAATTTGCGCATAATTAGGGAAGGCAACCGCAAATAGCTTCGCGCCGGGAATTTGAGCTACGCTGTTTTGGATGGATATATCGCCATCTTAGGATTCTGGTATCTCAGTCGCCTCTTACTGCGCCTGGTACAGAGAGAGGTACTGTTCTTTTCTGCCGGTGCCTTACGGCTTAACGTTACGATAGTAGATATGATCGTAATTATTTTTGTAAATTTCGCAGGGGCAACTTCGAAACTAAGAGTTTATTAAGCAAATACCACCATTATTGGATATTAGAGAATGTGTTAGTAATTGGTTAAATACTTAATGTATTAGACTTTATTTAGGAGAAGGAATCAACGAAATTAACAAGCCTTGTCAATTGCACTAATTGTAAACAAATTTACTTACAAGCACTTTCTAGAACTAATTTTGATATAGATATAATACTACTAATAATAATAAAAAAAATAACTTCTTTTCTAAAATTTAAGGCCTGAATACATTTATTTTGAATTAACAACAAAAATTCAATTTTTTTTACTAATAGATCGGTAAGAAATTCGAAGGTGCCCGCTGTTTCTAAGTGGAGCTTAATTCATAAATATTTGTTGTCTTGAAGTATATTCTAGTAAACTATATGTTATTACAAATTTAATAACATTCAAATATATTGTTTATATAACAAATACTTATAAATCAACATTAAAAGGCGGTTGTATTACTGTTTTAATAATAAATATATAATTCCTCTGTTGTCTGATATCAGTAACATAAACGCTTCAAGGTACTTATCTCGGACTCAGATCGATGAACGAGATGTGTGAGTTTGTTTTGTAAAGTCAAGCATTCAATACCACACTATTCTTGATATTAACACCGATAATATTTATCTTTCATAAAAATACAACATCATATTCAATTTCAATTAACCGTCCCATTTTACAAGTTTACTTTAACTCAATCATGAATGAATACAAACATTTCTTAGAACGAACCACATTCGCGGTTTTGACGTGCCAACCGCATTGTTTATAATCAAGCGAGGACGAAATCTCGTTCAGTCGTCGCCCAGCCGCCGGCGTTGTTGTGCGTGAGCCAAAGAACTAGTTGATAAACCACACAACTAGTCCGTAAATTTGAAAACTAGTACAATAGTTTTTTGTCAAAATGTATCTTGTTTCGGTGTTTGGAGTTTTGTTGGCTGTGTGTGGGGGTGCGTTGACGCACACTTACCATTTGGGTGCTTGTCCGGTAGTGGAGCCGATGCCCGGCTTTGAAATGAATAAGGTTTGTATTCTGTGTTATTGAAATAAATAAAAATATCATTACATGAACCTTACTATTGTAAATACAACTCTTACTATAGTAAATATATATCATTTAATATTATTTTTTATATTTGTTATTTACCATTTATGTATATTATTGTATTGCTTTTAAAGGGCGGTTTAGAGCTCATTAGCTTTTTTTTCTATGGTCCTTTGTAAATTCAAAACATATATCTTGTGCTGTATTACGTCGCCCTGATTTCGATTTCGGCCCGACGCAACGACGCATTCGTTTACCCGGGATTTATGTGATTTCCATTTGTGTTATATTTTCAATTCATCGTACCCTTAATATCACTGCTTTAAGCTATTTATCTTGGATCAACGTATGAGGTGATTTAAAATTGGTAACGGAGTATTTGCTATCAATTATCCGTATAATTATACTCTATATCAAATTTTAATTATACGTAATACTGCAATATCCGGAGTTCACTGCACAAATATGCGACAGTAAAGTCGACATTATATTCACATAATTTAATTCAATTTATGAAACACCATTGTACCATAGACGAATAATATTCCGATCCTCGTTAAATCACAAGGCATGACCGCCTTTGTAGTACTTAGTTGATTATGCTGTAGGAAATCATTTATATTTGTGACACGAACACAGAGTACAATTTGAATTTGCCCATCGATTGGTAAGTCAAAAATCAGTCGGCCCAGTGTTCTGGGACTCGAGACAACCTATGGTCAAAGTGCCCACGGCTTTAGTAAACAGATATTTAGAAATGATCAGGTCCTAAAATAAATTGTTTGTTACACTTTCATATCTTAATTACTCATTTGATCAAAATGCAAAAGTGCCGACCTAGTTAGAAAGATATATCCAGAATGGTGAGATGTTCTTGAAGATACGACCACAGTCGTAGAAGTTGACCGGAAGCCGCATTTGTCGCAACACAATCAGATATCGTACAACAGAGGAATAATAGATATAATACATGAATAAATATATTTATATAAACTAACTGGCTAAGGATCGAACCCACGACCTTACGCCTGCCGAATGCGCCATCGAGCCTGTCTATAAAAAAAGCATCAGAAGAAACAAATGAGTAACGCGCCGCAATATGAATATTACAGATTTTTTGTTTGTCTCTATGTTTTGTTTCTTATTTGTGTTTGTATAGAAAATCTATCTGTCAGAAAGTAACAAATCGTGTCGTTGACCCGACATATCAGTGATCTGATAACCTTCAGGCCCTGTCGCTTGCAAATACTCCACGACTTCCTGGGAGACAGTGATATTTATATTGTACATCCTCGAGTTTAAATTATAAGCAATGTAAGTGGCTTTGACTTATTAAGAGTTCTAGAACTATTGTCATAGATAATTATGATAATATTTGTTCTAGAATTAAAATATTATAAGACGTATGATTTTTGTTTATTTAATTTTTTATAAATAAATTCTAATAACATCTGATACATTGACCTGATTCTGTGATAGTCGCTTAAAGCACTTGTGTTACGGGCATCAGAAAACATTTGAATCACAAATATACTACTTTAATACAACACCCAGACACAGAAAAAACATAAATATCATTATACATAGACCTGCTAAATTAAAAATTATTATGTTCTAAGATTTACGCGTTTGCTTATCGTAACAAAATTTAATCTTTTTAAACTAGAGTTGCCGCAAGGTAATAAATAAACCGCATTTTAAGGCCGTTAAGAAAGTAATCTTTTGTTCCTATTATTTTTACGTACTCGCCTACAATTTAACATTTACAAATCTGTCGAAGTTTCATTATTCATAGTGAACTCTATACATAAAATTTTCTAACGCGTTCAGTACTCATAATAAAACGACTTTTTTAACGGCTGTAAAATGCGGTTTATTATTTTTTTTTTCATTTTTAGTTCAACGTTTCGGTTACCTTGCGGCAACCGATTTCAAGTTTGACAAAAAATATTGTGTCAGGATTTGAAAATTACTTTGACTACGTAGGAGTAGTAACCAAAACCTCGAACTAAAAATGTAAATAGTTAAGTAAACTTTGTTAAATAAAGCCGTCAAAAAGTAGTTCATTGTGAACTTTATACATTTAGAATTGAGATCAAAATTGGTTTAGTAAGTTTAACAGGTTGGCCAAAGTTAAAATGATTCTTGTGTAATTTCAATACTTAGAATATTTATAACGAATAATAAAATCTAGTGAATACGAGCAGTTAAAAATTAACGTAGTTCTTTTTTATAAGTACTCATCTCATAATTAATTAATTACCTAATTTAATCTATTAAAAATGTAGGTAGGCATCATCACATTTTTAGTACGTCCTGGCGATAAGCTAACCTCTCATAACATACCGTTGCCACTTAATGTATGTATCTAAGTACTTATGTTATTGCCTTATTATAATTATTAGTGACCTGTATAATCTACGCTATCAAAGTGTATGTATCCAAAATAATGAAAATATCCAACGGAGGACCCTGGCTGATGTCTATAGCATTTTACGCGACAAAACAAATTCATAAGGAGGCGAAAAAGGAAAGGAACTTAGTCACGAATCAGTGATGTGTGTATTGACTGATCCATTAGCAGGCAACAGTTATGTTTTTCTGTCGCACAGACAAAGAAACATCTTGACCTCCCGATAACGTTGACTCTCGGTCAGTTTACTTGAGGCTAGATATGAAGTCTTACGCTTATATGGCGTAGTTTGATATATCTAGGATCGTAGAAAATGCCCACATAAAATTTTCACCTTCATACATTGATATTTTTGACATTTTTTTTTTACTTCAACAGGAAATATGGTGTTAAACCTCCTTCTGGGTTTGTTTTGTCCACGGAGTTCAATTTTTACTATATGTGAACTAAAGTGATGCGAAATGGTAGGCAGCACTCTCTTGGTAATGAAATAGGCTATAGTATCGTGCGGCGTCCTGTTGATACAATTGTGTCGAAAACATTTTGTTTCTGACATGACGTAACGCGGCAATGTATTGTGTTTAAAGTCTTAATTAATTGCGCTACCTGACAAATTCTGGATACCATAAACAACAGATAAAAATAGTGATTTTTTAAAATAGATGTGGCATTGCTTTGTTCTGATTTCACATGAATGTCTATTTGTTTTTAAATAGGTGGCAGTTGGTTTTATCACATTACTGTTTACCCAGATTTCCTTACCATTAGTTTTTTTTTTAAATTGACATAGGGTCTCGTTACTATAGAAGAAATTAAAAGATTTAAATAATCTTTGTTTGGTTATACATAACAGCATATGAAAGTTCCAACTGATGAATATACGTATCGAATGACCCCATTGTTAAGGTAACAATACGTTTGTTCGATTGTATAAACTAGAACGCGATCCCGTACCGCTTGTGGGCTGAAGAAAACTGCGGTAACATTTGTAACCATACTCGCATTTTCGTGTACACTATACTCGTCGTTAAGTAAGTCGTAAGTTCTAGCAATGTCTATGTATAAGAACAGAAATTCATAAACAAAATCATCCTTTTATCTATCTAGATAGATAAATTCTTCCTCTTATTTTTTTTTAATAACATAGGAACTGACGAAGTGAATAGTATTAGTTGTTTGAACTAACTTGTCTATTTGTAAGTAATCTGCATAACTTGTAAGTCATCTGCATTCGTTCCTATAACTCGTTTATTGTTGTAAGCAAGTGCTCACAGTTCTGTCTTGAAAGGCGAGAGAGGCAGTGAAATGAATGAGTAACTTGATATCATATCGTCAAGATATAAGGGTTGGGTTACTGGCAGAGTAGAATAGTACCTTCCAGTGTAAAAAGCGTTGTGAGAGTCGAATGAGGTATCTCAACTAATAGGTAGTATATATCCGAAGCAGCAAAACTCGAATGCAACAAGATATGAGCAGCAGCATCCCAGATGCACGCGTCTAATATTGGCAAAAATTCTCATTTCTTGAAGAGGCCTATGTCCAGCAATGGATGCTCTTCGGTTGCTATGGTAATAATATTGATATTATATTATATATAGGTATTTTCTATCTAATCTAGTATACGTAGCAAGATTGATTTGCAATAGTGATACCAGCACATAATACTAAGCATTATTGGTTTGTAAAAAGCAAAGTACTTACGATATGTTTAACATTTTCAGTTGCTGGGTGTGTGGTACGTGATCCAGAAAACGTCAACAGCCTCCCACTGCATCACGTATAATTTCACCAGGACCTCGGAGCCCGGCAAATACGAGCTGGAGCAGGATTCTCAGCATTTTATACTGGGACTCACGCCACTTAAGCACGATTACAAGTAATTATACCTTCATTTAAGTTTGTAAGATTACGATATTTGGGTAATATTTGGTATTACCGTTGTAACTGTCATTAAAGGGTGTGTGGCGCCCCATACAGTAACACTATATCAATTCTACCAATCACGTCACAAAACCTTCATCACGATGGCAAAGTTTTCACAAAACTCCAAATATATACATATGGCCCTAGAGTCGATCACCTGATTTCGCGGAAGGTCTTTCCTCTTTACAAGTCCAGCGACATTCGACCATTCATTCGATAAGGGACGCGACAGGGTTTTTTTTTATTGTGGAGTTGCACATAAGTAACACGGACTGAGAATTTATCAATCAGTTTGAAGATAGAACTAAAATTAATATAAAAGTCATTTTGTCCTGGCTTTACTTCTTTTTTAATATTATGAAGTAAGCAAACAAGCATACGGTCCGCTTGACAACGACATAACTAGTGTGTCGCCGTGAAAGTGTCGTCGAACTAGTCTAGAGAAAAAGCAACGAAAATATGATTATTTTTTAACAACTTTCTGAGTAAATTTTTTTTGTTCTCCCCTGCAGGTACACTGGTATCCTGACTGTGCCTGACCCAGCGGTTCCTGCTAGGATGAAAGTACAGTTCCCTCTCAGTAAGTTTCCAGTTAATTTTAATAGGCTTTATATAATAGAATTGATGCTAAGATGAGAAGAAAGGTGCCAATATTTAACATTTAAAGTAGTACATAAAAATATAAGAGAGAGATAGATATTAAATATACTTAGCTATATTAAACTTTGTCAGAAGACAGTCTGAGTAACGAGCTTATAAATTACTTTAATAGTTCTTTATCCTAATTTTAATTGTATGTGCAAACTGTGTGATGTAAATATAAACCATAGTAATAACAAGTTATGATAATACAGATATAAATAATTATTCCGACTTTATTGACATCTGTCATTCTTATCAGCTACAAAGACATACTGATTAGAACAATGTAGGTATACTTATCCCTGCGTAGGTTTTCCCAAAGGACAACAGTGTTGGGTTCTTTAAAAAAGGAGTACAGGGGTTTTTATAACGCGTATATAAAATATGATATCTATATGTTGTTTGTTTCCTTACCTTACCTTAGTGGTATAAAAAATATTTTTATAAATCGATGAGAGATAAAATGGATCGTGACAAAGACGTTCAGAAATATGCATGTGTAAATTAGTTTATAAAAATTGATGCAATTCTAAAATGACCAATGTTCAAATAAAAGCATTATGGAATAAATATATAGAATAAGTACAAAACCTGTTGTTGTTGATAGCGCCGTGAGGTACCGGCAGAGTAGAATAGTACCTCCCTCTGTACCAGATGTCGTCTGAGGCGACTAAAGTACCAGAACCGACAGATGGCGGTATATCCATCCGGAACAGTGCTGCTCAAATACATAGGCTGGGAATGAACAGCAGTATCCCCGTCGCTAAAGCTGCGCTCTGCGATAGCCAACACGTTTGCCCAGCGCGGCAATTATGGGCAAATTTCCCCTTTGCTTTGGGGTAGATATGGGGTAGGTAGCCCTATGTCCAGCAGTAGACTTCGAATGAATTTGTTTTATATTGAGATGCGTCATTTTACTTCGAAAAGCAGAAATCTGAGTCGATCAAGTTCCGAGACGTTAAGTAGACTTTAAGGGAATCATTCGCCGATTGTTATCAAATAAATGACTGAATCTTATAATAATTGTTGTCAATAGAAACAGAATTTTAATGGAATCTCCATTGGGCAAGACAGATATGGGCAAATCAGAAAGAAGTTTTGCCTTAATTGGACACCATTTTTAATCTTACATCTTTTGGATTGGTTACAAATGATGGTTTTTCCAGGTGTTGCTGGCTCTGCAAGCTATACCGTCTTGGCCACGGATTACGACACCTACGCTGCTATCTTCACCTGTCAGAAACTTGCGTTTGCGCACCGACGCTCCGCCTCTATTTTGTCCAGGTCTAAAGAATTGGACAAAATATTTATTGACAAGGTAGGCTATTATAGTGACGCAATGACGCTGGTAAAATTGTAGCATAATTATTTAAATAAATATTATATTCTGGGGAGTATAACCTTCTTTGCATTTAAACTTTTTCCTACATATCATCTATACATAAAAATAAAATTTAAGAGTCTGTTTGTAATTAACAGGTAATAACTTTTCTCTGATTTCATATGAAAGTAATAGATACAAAAAATCAGTACATCACATCGGTAATAGAAACTAAAAATGTTGCCTATCTGTTTGGTCCGGCTTATCTCTGTAACAGATGATTTAATAGATTTTAATATTTTACCAGGACCGATTTTAACTGGCATCTATGTAGCTAATGTTACGGGAGTACTTTTTTTACTTATTATTCCCTCAAAATGGGGTACCTACTATGATGGTGAAACCGCGGGGCTCTAATAGTATTAATTGAGTCTAGGTAATGAAATATGCCTCGCTATCTTCTATTCTAGTTCTTGCCTACTATAGTACATTGGCGTTTTTTGTGTTTCAGATGCGCACCAAGATGTCGTCGTACGGCGTAGACCCATACGACCTGTCCATCATCACGCAGACCGGTTGCCCAATGAATGAGCCTAACAAGGGTGTGAACATCAATATCGACCCTGAGACTTTCTCTTCCCACAATATAGGCGAAGCTGTTAGGAAGACTGGCGGTGCTATCGGTGAGTTAGCTGAATAATAAAATTTTGGTCTATAGCCAATTTTTTTGTGAATGATACAGTTAGTTAACTATTGTTTAAACGGTATAAGGAGCGTCTAAATATAGAATTTATCTATAGAGACCTGATCTATATAGTCTATGGATAGATTTTTTTTAACCTCATACAACGGTTGTCTGCATTAGTTCCTTACTCCCACCTATTTCTATCTTTATACAGCAATGTGCGCATTGTTCTGATTTGAAGGCTGAGAGTATAGGATGAAGGGTGAGAGTATAAAGAAGGTTGCGGTGACGCTAACGACTCGATGTCGACTTAGACATTAAAAAATCACTATCATAGCAGACGCAGCAAATGTCCATTGCCCATAATTGCTGCGTTGGGCAGGTGTGGTTGCAATCTAATATGCCGGTACCCCACGGTGAATTAATTATCAAATGGAATGAATATGTGAATGATGGCAACTTATGAGAATACTTTGTCATAAATTTGGCTGAAAACGAAAGCTTAATTGTAATGCGTGTGAGTAAAAAAGAAGCTACTTAGGATTATGATGTTACGACGTGAAAATCATGTGTATTGATAAGAAAAATGCAATAATTTAAAATTTACGTACCAGATCAATTTTAAATGATTGCATTAAAACATTAACCAAGAAGTCAAGATCTTGCTAAAGTACTGGGATTTTAGAGGTCGAGTTCAACGTGTTTCCCACTTTACTATTCGTTATCTGCGTGTTTATATTTTACTGTCGAGGAAAATAGGTACGTTGGAGTACGTCTCGATTAATTAATGAGTTGATAAAACACATGAACATGATCCAAAGTCATAATAAAATACTTCGTTGTTGATTGAACTTATATATTACACGATACAACAGCTACATCTACTCTAGTCAGAATTTTACAGTAAATTTTGACCTCCATGTCTTAATATTGAATATTGCTAAATTTTTACAGATTTGTACATGTTGATCTGTTGATGTGTGTTTTTGAACATGTTTTTAAATTAATTTAAATCAAAGAAGTAACAACAATTTCAACATGTTAATTATTTTATGTGAAATCAAATTTTAATATAGGATAACGAACGGCTAATAAAAATTTAAAACGACTTTTTTACAACAGCTGATGGCGTGGAATACGTAGTAGAAACAGGCAAGAAGGTTTACCACAAGGTAGCTAGCAGTAAGGAGGATCTTACCGAACCACCATCGCAAGGATCTTCTTCAAGAAACCTGGATAGTGATGCTGAATGGCTTCCTTGAACGGTCACTATAGCTTTAAGTTTATGTCCATTGTGATTGTCTCAATTCCAAACAACTTTTTATAAATGAGGTTTTATATTAATTTGTCAATGCCTATTTTTAAAGCATAGGTATTTACGCTCATTACAAACGATTCCCAACACATCTATCTACACTCTTTTATTTTTTTGCTTAATTAGATAATTAGCTAGTCCGATTTACCTACTTTTATAAACTACTTTATCTATTCGTTGTCGTGGATGTGTAATTTTAATATACTAATTTTGCAAGAGGCTGTACAATGTTGTATTCATGACCAATACGTCAAAAGTATGTATAAAATAGGTTACAAGAGTAATTTTGCTAAAAAGTTTTGTGTGTCTTATTAACAAGTTTCATTTGATTTTAGTAGATAATTAACCTACTGAAACATTAATTCAGTGCAATGTTAACTGTTACTACAGTTTTATATTAAGTTTGGTCGTCAACATAAAAATAGACAATGGCCGCATTATGAATACTCAAGGACGCAATATTTGTAGATTTTATTTATGACGATACTTTCCTGCTGGTGATAAGTAGAGAGAAATGTGATTGCCATGTTGGTTTTATATTTACATTATACAGACATAGTTGTAGGTATATAACATATATTTTTGTGTGATTTCACCTGCATGTGCATATGAACTGTGAATTTATGTAAATATTTGAATTACAATTAATGCAATAAATGTAAGTAATTTGAATACTCAAGTCTTTGTTTTCATTTGTGCATAATTTTGGACATTCAAGATCCCCTGTATAATAATTTTCAATGATTGAAGTACCTTTATTATTAAAACATGTTTCATAAAAACATAATTGGAAGCAAATTTAGCTCAATATTTGGGGCTGTGACTGTGCAGTGATGGCTATAATTAAAATACAAATATTTTGTAAATTTACCCGAGGTTGTAAGCCTTGTGATCCTTAGGCTTGGATCTAATTATGTGTCTAATTTATGGCTTGACTGTTCAGCTAGCCCTATGGTAAGATGGAATGGTTTTCTCAGTCACGGGTTTATTTATTTGTAAGAATTACACTGTTATCAAGTATCAGGATTATAAGAATTAGAATATTATATTTGAAGAGAGCATACGAAGCATACAAATTAATTGTTTGATGTTGGTATATTTATTCATAAATAACACAAGTTAAAACTACTGAGATGACACAGTTTCCAATATTATAATTATAGGAGTATATTAGTATAAATATGATTACAACATAGGTTGGCATTAAACCTAATTGTGAGAGACAATTCATTAAACTCTTAAAAGTACAGTAGAACAGTAGAAAACTAAAGAAGTACTATATTAAATAGTATTAATCACTTGTTATGGTTTAAGCGTTTTTATGCACTCAAAATTTATAATTATGGGTTAGTTAGATGGATAAAAAAAACTGCCGGACTTCGAGCGGGTAATAAAACCAAGATAGTGGAAAACGTTTTTGTTTCGGTCGAAAAACAAAACGAAATAGCAGATATTCAGGCAGCAAATAAAAGACAAATGTGGTAACAAGAGAAGCATGTATTCCGTTCAGGGCGTGCAGCGCTCCAGGAAGCGCGGGTAGAGGCACACCTCGCGGATGTGGTGGCGCGCCAGCAGCCAGCACAGGAACCGCTCCAGCCCCAGCCCGTAGCCGCCGTGCGGCACGCTGCCGAACTTGCGCTGGTCCGTGTACCAGTAGTATGGCGACGGGTCGATGCCCTCGCGCTTGTAACCTGCCCGAGGACAATTCGGCTTAGTTCACATTTGTTGCGTATCATAGACGTGTTTTAAAATGTGTTCTATAATTACACTTTCATCAACATCATAGCAGCTGTAAAACGTCCACTGTTGTACATGATCTTGGAGGCCGGGCCTCCCGAAGGGGGAATTTCCCCAGTATGGCCGCGCTGGGTAAGCGTAGTGGCCATCGCTGAGCGTAACTTCGTGGCGGGGATGCTGCTGCCAATTCCCGTCCTGTTGCATTTGAGCTGTTGCTTTTCGAATGGATATACCGTCATCAGTCGGTTCCGATGCCTCAGTCACTTTATCGAACGTAAAATACTGCGAGACTTTTCGGTATTTAGAGTTATGGAGCCATTATAACCCTCCAAACAAAAATAATTTATTTTTTATTGACTCAAAGATATACGTAGCGCTACTATCAAATCCGCTGATGGCGTATCATTTCTTAAATATACGTGCGTTATGCATTGCTTAAATTGGGACCTGAAGCGTACGTACATATATTTAAATAAATACTTTAAGTAAAGTCATACTCATAAAAGGAAACTGAAAAAAAAGTCCAATCGCCGTTTACTGACGCTATTATTTTCCTTAAGGTCACATCTGAATGCTTCAATCCTTATCAGCTTTACAACACACAAATATCCTAAAAATATAATAGCCTTCATACCTTCCATCAGCTCCTCATGGTCCCATATCCTCATGGATCCGCCAACGATCTCCCCCACTCCCGGCATCAGCACGTCCACAGATTCCGTCAGCCTCTTGTCTTCCACGCATCGAGACATGTAGAAGGATTTGATCTCGGCTGGGAACTTGCACAAGAGAATGGGGACACCTATCGCGTCTGTCATTTTCCTCTCCGGCATCTCAGGTATATCCTGGAATTATATACATAGTATTATATGGAATATCGGCAGAGTAGAAAAGTACCGATATTTGTATCAGTTGTTTGTAAGATCCGGTTTCACCTCAGTTGCCCCAACTGAGGTGAAACCGGATTGACTGCGGTGAAAGGACTGGAATGATAATGGTATACCCATCCGATACAAAGTAGCTCAATGCAACAGAACGGGGATGGGCATAAGCATTCCCGTCTCGAAGCTATTTTGCGATTGCCACAACGGCTACTCAACGCGGGCAGTTATGGGCAAAATTTTATATTTAGATAGAAATATATTAAACACTTAGACAGAACAAACAAAAATGTTCATCACATATATATTTTGACGTGACGTCTTATAAATTGGTTTGCCGGGTGGCACTTCAAGATAACTGCGTTACGCTTCGCTCACGTTATGCGCTCCCAATGAGAGCGAGTGAGAGGCACGAGTCCCTTCCACTCGGGCATGGTTAGCCCGCCTAAGAGAGAGAGAGACAGACATAAAAAGTGAAAGGCACGCGTCCCTTCCACTCGAGCACAGTTAGCCCGCCTAAGAGCGAGAGAGACAGAGCGAGAGAGATAGGCATACACACCGATTCATGTCTTGCGCTTCTATTTCGCTTAGGCGCCTGCATATTCACATTAAAATTATTTTACCACTCAAAGTCGTTGTCACGTAAAACTTTCGCCCGTATACCGACTTTACAGGCAACCAATTTTTGATTTGTATTTGTTCTGTGTCGGATTCTTGTATATTTATCCGCTCATTAATGAGCGACGTGTGTGCCCGACTTTACTTGCGTATCCAACGGCTGCGATGTATTATAATCTATATTAATATCATTAAGCTGAAGAGTTTGCTTGTTTGTACGCGCTAATCTCCGGAACCGCTGGTACAATTTAAAAATAACTGTCGGAGAAACGCGTGACGCTGACAAAGTCGCGGGCACTGCTAATATTATTATATGATCAACCCACCTGACTCAGTTCTAGTTTTAGATTCGATTAACAAAAAAACCTATAATGGAATGAACATTGAATTCACTTACCTCTCCGAATTCGTAGAAGGAGCCATCTTCCTTAGTGATGTTGTTATCGCGCAAGTACTGTATCGCCTCCGTGTATGCCATACGTTTGAAGGGCTTCTGCGGTTTCTGTGGGCGGGAAAAAAAACACCGATAAAAAGAAATCCTACCGGATCGCGCTGACTTCTTGCGACGTGTACTAACTCAGTCCTGATAATTACAAACAAAAAAACTTATATTTTCAAAGTTATTCGATTTCATCAATCCTTTGTACATATTCAAATGTATAATTCAGTACAAACAATAGAAAACAGAAGTGCGTTCGCATATGTATATGAACATCGTACTAGCTTCTGCCCACCTTGAAGTCAGGGTTGAGCTCGTATACAAGATGACCCTCAGGCGAGGCCAGTACGCGGTCCACCACGTCCACCACCAGATCCTCGAGCCGGTCCAGCAGCTGCTCGAACGTTATGAAGGGGCACTCAGCTTCCACGTGGCTGTATCTGCAAGAAACAAAACCCCATACATTTTTGATGGTATCGAATCTTGAGTGAGCCTTGCTGTACGCCAACAAGTTCAAGATATCAGAGGAACATCATAGTAGAAAATCTATTGCAGAACATGAGTTTTTTTAAAAGAAGTGGGAATAGCTCATTATTGCCACGTTCAGTAGGCATGGAAATGAACGTAGCATCGCGACGGGAATACAATACTACTGTCCATCCCCGTCCGCATACTTCATAATAGCAATAGGCCCTGGTCCATCGGTAAGACTGGTGCTTGCTTTGGTACTTGACCCCGAAAGACCTACGAGCAGCCTGCAGAGACGGCGGTTTTCATATAAAACCGTAAGGTTGGTGATGAGTGAACGTCAAAAACAAAACAAGTAATCCTTCTCCAATGGGGATAAGGAATCGTGTCCATACCCACCCTTTTGAATATAAGTCACTGTCTTGGGTGAAGAATATACCGCCTTTACCGGTTTCAGTAACTTGTACTACACCTAGTGCAAGAGGAGAGAAGGTATACTGCCGGTAGTTCACGGTTAGACAACATTTTAATATCAATAAACGTCACTTACTCAGCAAGATGGCGCCTGGTGCGCGACTGTTCTGCGCGGTACGACTGCGCGATGCAGTAGACGTCGCCTAAGGATGCGAGACACGTCTCCAAGTAGAGTTGAGAACTCTGCGTTAGGTAGGCCTGCTCGCTGCGAACATATCACATTATCTATTATTTTGACGGGTCCGATGACGCAGATGGTAGTAGTGATCTTGTCTTGTGCGCCAAAGGTCGTGGGTTCGATCCCTACCAAGAACAAATATTTATTTAATGTTTGTTCTGGGTCTGGGTGTAGAATAAATGTATTTATGAATTATATTTGTGGTTTCTCTGATGTCCGTAACATAAGTACTTTAAGCGACTTATCACGGAGTCAGGTCAATGTATGAGATGTTGTGTGAATATTATCATATAACATATATATTATATATAACATATAAATTATATATCACCTGTTAGCCTACAAGACGTCATTAAAACGAATAAATGAAAAAAAAATAAATAACCTTGGGCATATTATATTATTCGTGTTTATCGCAGAAGAATGCTAGCTTTCTTCTGTCAATCATTGTCATATTATTATATCGGATAAATTCTATCTATTATATTTTGTTCATTTAGTTGAAACTGCTGTATCTATATTAGCTGTGCTGGTAATGTTGCATTTATTCATATCATCTGAGTTTATGTCACACGTCTTATACTAGAGCATAATAAAACTGTCCCTAAGTTTTAATTTTATTTAAATGGATCATCTACGATTAAGTGCATTTAACAAAACATAATCGTTTAAACTATTTATTAAATCTAAATGTACAATCATTTATAGATGAACACAGCATGCACTAAACAAGAATTTTATTTTTCTAATTTTTAATCGTAGTTTAATATAAAAAGAAGGCGGAAGTGGTACGCTCAAAAATCAAGTAAATAAAACTTATTTAACTTTTGAGCGCATAGTGTAGCGAAATACACCGAGCGACATGGAGCAAACATCGGCGTCAAACTGTTGGCAAATGTCATTAAAGAGTTTGCTGATCCTTGCCACAGGCGAGTTGGCACCCAATATAGATCACCTGAACGGAGGCCTAAGAAGAGGTATCGAGTGGCAGGGGAGGCGCGCGGGAAACATATTTTCTCTAGTAAAATTGGACAGTGGACGTGATAGTTAATTACCTTGTAATAAGCATTAAATCAATCAAGCAAGAATGTTGGCATCATGTAGTGGATTTTTATTTGGGTATAGGATAGTAATTAAGAAGAGAATGTAATATAAAGTTCATTGTATCAGCTATTGGAAGTCCTTTGTTGAACATAGGTCTCTCCAAGACTGGAATTTAGCCCATAATTGCAGCGCTGGGCATGCGCGCTGGCAATCGCAGAGCGCATCTTACCTACCCTGTGCATTTGACCTACACTTTTTTGGATGGATATAGCCGCCATCTGTCAATTCTGGTACCTCAGCCGCCTCTAACGACACCTGTTATAGGGTATTATATGCTAGTCTACTCTGTCGGAACTCCACGGTATGTAAAGTCATTCGGTAATATTGTTGGGCATCGCTAAACTCACCCGAAGTAGCTGAACTTGAAGAGCGTGCTGCCGCCCTCGCACTGCGTCTGCACCAGCGTGGGCGGAGTCACCTCGGCGTAGTGGCGCGCCGCGAAATGCTCGCGGAACGCGCGCGTGACCGCGGCTCGCGCGCGCAGCACCTTCGACGTGTTCTCGCCGCGGATCATTATGTGCCTGAGACAAGCGACATTATCTTAGATCGAGTTCGATCACGTGGTAGGGTTACTTTGACAGTTTCAGAATACGGCTAAAATTGTCTTTTTTTTCTTCTGGCTACCTAACCTACTAACCTGCTATTGTGAGAATCGAACCCTAAAATGGCTTGCCACTTTTAGGATTTTGTATTAGGGAACGAAGAATTAGGAAGTAGCGGAACCCTTAAACGGTCACTTTGTTGTCCGTCTGTCTATCTGTCAAGATCATTTATGACGAAAAAGTGAACGGTGAACTTGGATGTATCGAGTTGAAATTAAAACTATATATACCAAAATCTGAAGCCTCTTTAAGCTTCAATGAATATTCTAAGTTAACCCGAAAAAAAGATATGACAATTTATGCCGCAAAAATAGCATGTTTCTGCATTTTCAAAGGAATCAAAATTCACAGGGTAATACCCTTCGCTACACTAACTAACCTACAGTTACAAACACAACTGCAAAAACTATACATTTGCATTGGAGTCATGAAAAAAAATGTTTTTATAAAAGTACGTAATCAATATAAATAAATCATCGAAGTTAAGCAACCCTACGCGCAGTTTTTAATTGAATGGGTGACAGAATCCTATTTTGTTATCCTCGGTTTATTGGAACAGTCCCGAATATTGAAAATTGATTCTAATTATAATATAACTTTAAATTAACCATTCCAATAAGAAGTCCTACGGCTAAAGTGACAATACAGGGTTACAGCAAAGAATTTAAAACTTAAAACAACATAAATCCAATACCAAAAGACTATAAGTCTAACTAACCAATATTACCTAGTCACTTATAAAGGAAACTAACAATATACAGTTTATAAGCAATATATAATTCTCCTGAACAGCTGTGTTCACATATTCTCACATGTCATAAATGTACCCATTTAGCTATTATTATTAAAACACTATTTTAGTAGCCGACTAGTTATCAAATAGTATAGTTTGCACATATAGCAAAAAACATAATTATAATTGTTACGCGTCTTTAAAGTATGACAATCGCATGATCAGTGTTGACCTAAAACAAAAAGAAGTCCGTATGGATCCCGCGACCCTTTCCTTAATTTCCTATTCTTTCGGAGGCGCTGGAGTTGAGGATTGACCTGTCTAGCATAAGATACGTTCAGAAACGTAAAGTATCAGGAATGTGATTTCCAATTACGCAAATCTGATTACAATAAAACGAAGGAGTTTTAGGGTGATCCTATCAAGACACATTAATTTCCTCGCCTCGCCTATTCTTTGGGTGGCGCTGGAGTTGAGGTTTGATCATTCCAGCATTAGGTACGTTCAAAAATAATAAAAAGAGGAAACGCAGCGAATCAGGAATCTGGTGGTTAAGTACACTATAGTATTAAGAATTACGAAATATTGTAACATTTCCTGCAAATCCCAATTATAATAAATACATAACGTAAATAAGCAGGAAAGTATGAAATTTATTGTATGTATTGTATGTATTTAAGCTGTTATGATTGATTACAAGGTAATGAGTTTGTGTATCTGGTAAGTTTGTTAACGAGGTATGAGAAGAATGAAGGAGAAATTGAACGGAGAGTCTAAACATGGATATTGTGTTTAATGAGCCTTACATGCTTTTATTGGCAGCTAAAATATGTTATATGGTTATAATGTATGCCGTGTTTAATAGGGCAACACTGGCTGTTTATACATGCGTGTTGATTCCAACAATGACATATGGCAGTTAATGTTGATTGTGGCAGAAGCACGCCGAGTAGAATAAATGCTGCTGAAATGATATCACTTCATAGTATGTATGGTATGAGTTTGAGAGATCGATTAAAGAATAGTGTGATAAAAGATCGATGTGGTGTAAAAGATGATGTTGTGACAACAATAGAGAAAGGAATGGTTTGGACATGTAGAAAGGATGGATGAAAGTATAATGACTGCACGAATATCGGAAGAGTTGGTATAGGACAACCTAGTCGAACATACCTCACTAGGTTGAAGACGTATTAAAGAAGGGCCAGGTCAGAAGTACAAAGAATAAACGAGTGTGTATGGAAGGACTAATGCGAGTAAAGGAAGCGAGAGACGTATGCCTAAGTATGGGAGACAGGGGTGATGTATGTATCTAAATAAAGTTAATTACTGCGTTATGTTAATAGTTTTTTCGAATGTGTGTACTATCATCAGTCGGACGGGTGATATCTGATACCAAGGGTGTTGTGACACATAAGGTAGGTACACTCTTTAATTCTATTGATACAACTGGGTACGGAACGGCACTTCAACTTTTTATTTCGCTTCGTGTACAAAAAATAGCGATTACGTAGTTTGCTACTAGAACTGTTTGCTGTGTATTGTTTTGTTTATGATCACTTAAATGTGAGACTGTGTCAACACAGGTGCTTAGACGAGCATCATATTACCCCTCATCATATAGGTACCCTTTTCATATTGTGATCTTTACCTGTTGTCGAGCTGTACGTCAGGCAATGCCTCCTCGTTAAGGATAGCATCTGCGCCGCCAGGTGGGGCCAGTCCTATCAGCTCCCAGTAATCTACAGACAACTCGTGCCCACCAGGTGCCTGCAAAGATATGATTGTAATTATTCATCCAATCTTAAGATGGCTAAAACAGGCAGTATGACGCAGTTTATTTATTGTATTAGGTACAGAACATAAACTGAAAGGCTGTAAGGATGTATGCACAACATGACAAGCTAAAACAGCTAATACTTAATTATCTAATCAATTGTATAAAATTTAAGTGTCTATTTGTAATTCCAAGTTAACAGCTAAATACTAAATGCATATGAAAGCATATGATTACTATTTCTTTTCTATCTGTTCTCTTATCTCTAAAATGTCTAGACTGATTTTAAAAGGACTTTCACTGGCAAATATCTGATGTTATAAGGAGTCATTTTTTATATATATAAAATATATTCAAACTATTCAACAACCAAATTAAATTTTATGTCCATAAGATTGTATAAAAAAATCGTATCGTAAAGGAAGGACTTGATAACATTTTACCTTAAAGAACTGTAACAAATAGTAGCTTAAAGAACCATTGCTTGCCATACAATCAAACCCTATATTTTGGGCCACCAGATCAACTATTTGGCCGGACTTAGCTGTTTTGTAACATTATTTGCCTATTTATTATTTTTATCAAATAATAAAATAGGTAGAAGATCATCTTCTAAGAGAATGATTAATTCAATGTAGTACGATTCAGATTGAGGAACTATTCACATGGTTACGATTTATTACGATTCAAAAGATCAATTCATGGCAAAACATCAGGCATCCTTACATCAAGTGAGGATATACTACAATTTTCCTTGCACATACAACTACTGATATCAATGTTATTTCTCATTTTTTGTGTTTTTTCCTTATAAACTACATTACTAGACCAAAACCTATCCTACTGTTATTATTTAATAAAGAAATGAAAAACAGTTTATAATCTTATTAAAAAGGACAATGTGAACTTACTGTTTTGCCTTCCAATACGGCTTGAAGTTTTCCATACAGAATAACGGATGATTCGGTTGATAATACAAGGGCATTATATGTCTGGCACAAGACTCCGTTAAGTACGCATTGTAAGAAACCGGAACCGTCCCTCACTGTGATGAACATGAGAGCTTTCCCTTGCCTTCTGAGTCGGTGTACCCATCCTCGCACACATATCCGCTCGTTTCTATGATCACCAGCTGTTAACCATATAAAAAACATTAATGGAGTAACAATGACTAACTATTAGTTAGTAACTTTCTACTAGCCTTTCGTCTAATTTTTCAGTAATTGTCTATTAACAGATTTTGAGGCTTTCACCCAAAAAAATTAGGTTTATAACATATTTCTTGTAATAATTAGATTCTCTGATAAATAACCTTAATTACAAATAAATTTAATTAATACCTAGCATGTTTGACCTGGTTGTCCATCAACCAGTAGTAAAAACATAGAACCTTTAGCACATTAACTTATGGACAATATCACATCCACTATACCACCCTTTAAGCTCTGTCAAGCCTGTCTAATATACATATCTTTTCTTTCTAGAATATTAGTTTAAATTATATTTTATTATACAGTATAACCAGTTTAAGACGATCACGCTTAATACGATTTCTCGCCTAATACGCTACTTTACGCCAGTCCCTACAATTTAAGAAATATTTTCATACATTTCATAAAGCTTAATACAATTCATCATCCCGTTTAATACGCCTGATCAAAGCTGGGATAACGTAATTGACGTCGTGGTTGGAAGAACAAGAACCCGAGATACTGCGGAGTTTACCTGTTTATTCTTTCATTGACGACAATGTAGCACCCTACGAAATTCAATCAATTGAAGATCTTATTGAGAATGTGAAGAACACACCAAACGATGTGTTCTTCACATAAGATCACGATAAGTGATAATGATAAAGACGAAGATGAGTCAACTACGGTTTTGTCAAACGTCCAGGTATTATCAGCTGTTAATGATTTAAGACGATAGACTTTTAATTACTAATGCATCAAAATCTTTTAGTCAAACCAAAATTAGTGATTATTTTAAATAATATAATTATACACAATACATAAATGTATAATTTAATACCTATCCAACGTACCAAAATTACAACAAAATACATAATAATATATAGTACATTATATTTTTCCTATCCCACATAATACACTTTCTTGTTTAAGATGCGTTTTTGGTAGGGTCCCTGAAAAATCGTTGTGGGTTTTACTGAATATAAAATATTATTAATACTAACACTTTCCCGCTTAAATCTCAAAACCAATTTTGATGAAATTTGGCAGACAATCTTTGACAAGACCCTGAGAAAGGACATAGGCTATTTTTTAATTCAAACCCTTATAACCCTTATTTCGGCTTTTCGAAATAAGGGTTATAAGGGGTCGAAAAGGGGGATGAAATATTGTATGTAAGTATCGCTATTTTTAGAGCTAGAAACTTGAAACTTATTTTATGACCATTAATTCGATATAAATAAACATGACATTCAAAGTTTATATAAGGTAAGGTATGGCACCCAAAAAACTTCCACACGGATTAAGTCGCAGGCAAAGCTAGTATTATATATTCATTTGGTTACATAGGATATAGTCAAGTAAATGCCCAAAAAGACTGGACCCCTCAAGAATGAAATGAAAAGAATATGAATAATGAGTCATAAAAAATGCTAAACAAACCAGTACAATACTTTACATGTATCTGTAATGTAAAAAGTGATAACAAATGCAGCAGATATTGCATCACCTAATGAAGTGAATTGCAGCAACTAAAATTGCATTAGAAGGTTTTAACATTTTAAACATATAAATATTTATTTGTTACTAAATAGACATTGCAATATTTTCACTATAACTTTAATATTTTTTATTTTTTATTAAATAAACATCAAGCCTTATCATAGATAGGTCAGTTCATAGTATTTTATTATATATCCAATGATGTTATAAACTTACCTTCATAAATTTTTACGATTTTTGCTTTCGGTAGATTGGCGTCTTCCTTGATCTCGATCTTCTTCGCATCTTCGAGGTTTTGCTGTCTCTTATCGTTAGATTCTTCTTCAGCTTTTGCTTTATCTGCTGCCTTGTAGTTCTCCCTTATCCAGATCTTCTGGATTTTCTTCAACTGAGACTTAGCGGCGACATCGTATGTTTTCGTGTCATCTTTCGAGTCTACATATATTGTAGGGAAAGGTTCATTTCCAGCGTGACGCATAGCTTGCAAAACGGTTTTAAAAGGATTTTCTGCTGAACCATCTCCAGTTTCATCACTTCCATTCTGATCCGACGTATATATCTCGCCTAAAATCAATGTTTCGTCAGCTTTAGTCGATTTCATGCCTACGTGTAAAAACTTGAGGTTATAACCAAATTACTTACCCAGGGACAATTTCTCAATATCCGGCATGTTGTTACACTTAGATTTATAAATGGATAATGTATAAGTTAAATAAATAAATAATTTTGTTAAACTTTTCGCTATATAAGTTCACTGCACTGCACTGCACACCGCATTGCACAACTGTCAATGTCAAGCTGCCAATGTCAGTTCGCTTTTTAGTTTATGTACCTAGTTAGAGATAAGGAAAATAAATTACTATTCTTATACAAAAACCTTAAATATTAATCATTATACAATTATTTATCTGAATGTTATATCAAATATTTATATGATAAAAGGTCATCACACTATTTAAAAATGTGGTTTAATAGGTACACAGATCTATTTCAATATACAAATGTAACAAAATTTCCCCATCAAATTTGAAATCAACCACTTACTATATAGAGTTTAACATCGATGACATAAATTTGTATAGATTAAACTTTATTCTACTGCATTAATACAAGTAATAAAATAATTCTCAGATGTATATTTTATTATTATTACTGTTGAAAGTAAATATACTTATGTCTGCTATAAACTATGGTAACTATACTCAATTATTTATAATTAAGATAGGTATTAACTGGTACCCAGTTAATAAATAAAGATAAGGTAGATAAATAAATATATTTAGGAACCATGAGAAGTTCAGTGTTTTTTTTATCATATATAAATGTGGCAAATGTGAAGGAAAGCAAACAAATATTTTACCATACAGCTATTAAATTTGTGTGAAGTATAAACACTGCGAGTGTTATATTAACTATTAAGTTTAGTTTGAAAATCGTCTTAATAAGTGTAGGTAATAATTACTGAGTACCTATATATTTTGTAAACTGTCAGAGGCGTATTTTGCTGTTGTTGTTTCAATTATAATTGCAAAAGTAATATATACTTGTAAAGAAATAATATTTCTTTAATTTTTGAACGACATTGAATGACATTGACAACTGACAAGCGCTAGAGTATGAGGTCAATGGTCAGTTGAGAGGTTATGGAAAAAATAGCATTGTATTAGATTCTTGTGATTTGTTAATTAAGATAGATAAATAAGAATAATTGGTGGAAGAATAGACTTTAATTGTCGTTTCTTCGTTTTCAGAAGCAACGCATAAATTTATTTTTAACCTAAAATTAAAGGATAATCGATATATACTCAATTTGTGTTTTAATCCCAATTGAAAATAAAACTATTTTCACGGTGTTTTATATAATGTCCTTTCCTAAATTCTGTATTCGTTTTTGGGATATGAGAAGAGGTGAAGCCAGTGGTGTACCGAGGGCTCTAGTGAATACAAAATCAGAACCAGCCACTATAAAGTAAAATAAACTGTTCACTGACACAGAAAACATCGTTGACTGCGTACAGTTTAAACCAATTTGAGGGATAGGATAGATTATATTTCGATTTATAGTCGCGATATTTTTACGACAGGACAACGTCTGTCCGGTTTGCTAGTATTTTTAGATTTATAAGTCTTAATAACAATTACATTTTGAGGTGGAAGGATTATTAATAATACTATTATAAACATTTGTGTAAATATAATATCCACAGCAAAATAAAACCTATTTACTCTTATATTAATCAAAACAAGCAACCTTAACATTAAGAACAGGTTAAAAAAACTTAATTATTAATATCAGCAGTTGTCATGAAACTGTGAGCATTCAGCAAATATGTCTCACATAGATTCTTCATATCGAATTCGTCCAGTATATCTGAATCAAGGTATTTGTTAATGATTGTAGCGCAGCTATAATCTTTGAGAGTATGAGCTAGAGGGTAAATCAAATTGTGAATGGTGATTGGTTGGGAAGAGTGTTGCTGCAGTGAATCCGAGTTCGTGATCGGTTGATTTTGCTTTGACATAGCTTTCAGCAGCACAAGTTTGGACTTAAGCTTTCTTGGGTTTGAGACGTACTGCCTGGACTGAACAATGCGGTAGTAGGCTGATTGTAATTGGGCTCTCATGTATTGCGCGGAATGAGGCACACGACCAAGCATCGATCGCATGCATGCTTCTACCTTGTCTTGCCACGATACTTTATCGCCAATATTGAAGTTGCTGTTGTATCCTATCATCAAATTATACATGTGACGTATCACAGCGTCCTGCAAGTCTTCAGTCGACTTGAACTCAGCAAGTTCGTTGTCTAGTATTTCTTTAAATTGGTCAGGTTCTGTTCCGATACAATAAATGGTGCCAGTCAATCCTGCAAATAATGGCATATTTAATTATATGCTAGTGGCGTTCTGTGAGAAATATAAATAATAGAAGTAGCCAAAATTACTGCTCAAACAGACCGATAGACACATTGGCAGACAAAGAAAATTAAAAAGCCTATTTTTGGCTTCGTACCGTAAGTACATACTATCATATGCCTATTTAAAAGGTTGTTATTGTGATATTACAAACAGACACTTATATTTTATTTATATGTATAGATTTAAAATATTTGAAGATATAGCTCACCATGCTGTTCTAATATGGCAGCCATTTCTAAAACTACCGAGACTCCGCTTTCGTATCCCACAAGATAATAATTGTTCTTCAAAGATATTTTCCTTATCAGTATCTGCAACATTCGATTTTTTTTATATATAGCATTCATAAGTTTAATTAAATATTAATATTGAAAAAACTGGTGAATTATTTATTTTTGGTCTCTGTTCACTTTGCATGAATTTATTTGCAAGTATGAGTTAAAAATATCTATAATCATAACTTAATAATATTAAACGAATCTCCGCCAATGTCATTACAAAAGCTTTTAACATAACGCCACTGGGTAGAGATTCTTTTTAATATTCTGAAGTCAGTAAACAACCATACGGTCCGGTTGATGAAAAACGTGACCGTAGCCTATAGATACTCGCATCATCACAAGGATATCATTAGCGTGACGCCAACCTTATGAACTGAAGATACAATGTCATATTAACCCAGTAATTTCACTCCCGCACCCTTAAAACCGGAACACTGCAAGGCGAAATTTGCTATTTGGCAGTAGAAATAGGTGAGAGTGAGATACCAATGCAATGGTATCTCATCTTAATATGAGAGGTGTACCTCTAGAAATTTTTGTCATTCATCATTTTGTTTATAATGTTATATAAAGATATGACAACGACAAATGACATCTTATATGTTCTGACTCCAAGATAACAGACATCCAATACTTGTATTACGGATATCAGATAATGAAATTACAATTACAATAGAGCAATTATATTAGAGCAAATATTAACATCCAGACACAGAACAAACACAAATAATCATCACATAAATATTTGTATAGGGTTCGAATTCACGACCTTACCATCCAAAATAAGAACATTGGCAAATGCATTATCGAATTAGGTCGTCGTTGTTAAAATTAAAAATAGAAAAAAATTAGAAATAGAAATTTTATTTAAATAGCTATATTTCTTATAAATAGCTATCTCTAAAGGTCGGGTATCAGAATCAGTCAATTGCTCGATCATTTAGGCCAGATGTATCACTGGCTAAAAAATAGAGCATTAAGATATTTAATAATGTATTAAGTGTTTTGCCATTATAGCACCTGTATCATCATCATATCACTAATTGGAAATCCATTGTTGGACATAGAATTTCCTAAGAAAAGGGAATGTTGCATTCGAAGCATGGTATTCGGAGAGCGTGGTGTCGCGACGGAAATCCAGCTGTCCATACCCGCCCTGACGAGGAGGAGGAGGAGCTACTGTTCTACTCTGCCTGTACCCCACAGCTATCATTGTTTATTATTTTATTGTAGCAGACAGTAATTATATAGTATGAAGAACCTTCGCAAATCTTTCGGCCAGCTGAGGTATAGACTCGTCCAGCATATCCAACCCAGGCTGCAGCACTATAGCAGGAAGCTTCAAACGCTCGCAAAACTCCCTGAACCGTGCGTAGTGGCCTTCCAAGCCTGGTACTATGCAGAGGTAAGTTTGGTTTACGTCGAATTCGTCGTCCCTCTGGAAAACATTTAAAGAAATTTATTTAACTTATAAGAAATTTACATTTCACATACAGAAATAAAGCATGCACTAAATCTAATTAAAACTTATATACAATAACAAGAAAACAATATTTATAATTATCGTTTTCATTTTTTTACATTTTTTCATCTATCTATCCTAGAAAAAAAAATGTAGTACCTAAGTAGTTCGATTAAAAATTTAATTATTAACATTACTATTTAATATAAATATACTGATTTTTGAACTTTTTTTTTTTAATATAGGTAGGCTTCTTGTATCCTTTATTTCTTTTGGCAAACTATTGTAAATTTGTACTTCTTCTAGTTAGATCAGGGTACAGTCAAACGTAAGTTATCTGCTTCCGACGAAGAAATCTTTTTCCCATCTCTTTTTGTATTTAATTAAATTTTATTTATAAAATACAAAACCGAAATGAATTATACTTTTACTTCTTCAAAACGGCATTAATTGAAACTCTTACATTAATTTTTATGTTAACTTTTTCTGAATGATACTTTTATATTTTGTGTCTTGTGTCAAAATGTAATAAACTAGTTATCGTACTCGTACGATAAAATACCCGGTTACTACTTAACGGCTTTAAAACGCAGTTTATTTAACGTTTACGTTTTTTGTTCGACGTTTCGGTTACCTTGTGACAACTGTTCTTTAGAATGACAAAAGAAATCTTTTTTTAATTCTTAAGGTACAGTAGTAAACGCGTAAACATTAAAAAAATATTTTACCGTACTGCTAATTTTTAAAAATAAAATTGCTTAAGGCGAATGTCTATTATTGGGCTCTTTTATAGAATTATTATCCATTAAAAGATAAAGCTCGATACAAAATGAAGTTGATATTCTAATGCGTTATGTTCTTTTGTTTCTTATTATAAATAACATACCATTGAAGCACTGCTGGTCAAAGTTGGCATAAACACTATATCGGTAGTCCCTATAAGTTCGTCAGCATCAACATGGGAAAAGAATACATCTAAACCTTTCACTTCCTTCAATTCGGCGTTCGATATTGTCTTGTCAAGTTCCTTAATTCTGAAAGAAGGCATACATATACACACATATATATATACAACAATAGTCAAAACAATACTTAGAAAATGATCGTGACTAAAAACATGGGTAACTTTAAAATAACCAAACTTTTGTTTCAATCAAACATTAGATGTTGAGAAAAGTTCTTCAATTATCAAAATACTAGTGATAAATGACTTACTTCTGTACACTGAGCGACATAATATCTTTGTCACTGAAAGAGGTATGATACTCTTCGCGCAGCAAAACGTGTAATGTCTTTGTCTTTTCGTGCCTGATACCAAGCTCTTCCAATGTTGTAGAGATTGATACATTCTCTGGGATGTTTATACCTAGTAGAAATAATGTTATTTAACATTCAAAAACTGTGTATGTACAGCTTCTTCATGGTAAATACTTAAAGTAGGTATTTTTTATATAATGAAGGTTATGAAATAAATATATAAATATATATATATACATATATATATATATATAATAAAATAAGTTGCCTATTAATTGAATGTGCGTAATTAATTTTATATAAAATATAACTTTATTTTTGACAATAATTATTCAGATATTACTTTATTTTTGTACAATATATACACGCCAAATGCTCTGTACCGAAGGAAAAAACTTTTCAGAACTTCTAGTTCTTCTAATTCTCGATTAAGAAATTTATCAAGTAAAATATTAAGCTTCCCGGAAAAGTTCCACTACATCAAAATGCAGCTATTTTAAGAAACCTATTTAAAGAGGATGTTAAAATATTTGTAAGTGATTAATTATTTAATATATTAAGATTTTACATAATTATTTTATGACTTGTTTAAGAGTAACGCTTGGGCTCACCCAGTCCTCCTCTTTAGCAAACAACTAAGTAACTGTCCCTAGCAATGACCACTAGAGTCGGGCCCAGGACTGTTCCGCTCCGATCCCACAAATTCCGCGAGGGCGGCTGCAGAACTTGAGCGTACAATAGGGCTGGAATTGACGTCTAAGTAGTCAAGTATCAAGTTAATCAAAAAGAAATATTCTTATTACCTCCGAAATGAGCTATCTTCTTAAGTAGGCTTTCCTTAGCCTCTTTATTTTTATGAGCCAGTAATACTGCATTTTCAGAGCGTACGGCGTACTCAAGCACGTCGCACATGTCACGGAAGTTCAATGATCGATCGTCTGACGAATTTTCTGTTTGTAACATCTGTATAAAGAATAAAGAAATTGATTACTGTACTTGCCAAAGTTTTGGAATAATCCTAAATAAGCTGGACTGATAGATCAGTCATTTTGAACTGAAATAACATCTGGTGTATTATGGAGTATTCTGATCTCCCTGACTTCTCTTGAAATAATGCTTTCAAAAGGTTTGATATTTTGCCAACAATCATATTATTATTTATTTATATTAAATATTTCCAAAGAATCTCTCTGCTATTTGTGAGAAACATTTAGTACAACTAGAGTAAAGAAGCTCGATCGGATCAACCCTTTATATAGTATGTAGAAAAGACACCACGAATTTGATCAATCAATTTTAATATCCATATTAGTATGGATATTACGGTAAAATATGGAAATGATAAACTTCTTATGATTTCTCCTAAAGCCCTAGGAAAAGACAAAGGCATAGCTTTTGATCCTGGATCCTGGATTAACAGTAGAATCCGATATACAGCAAATTCCACATGGACGAAGCCACGGTCAGGAGAGACATTTTATTATAGATTGAAATTAGCCTTTTATTACAAAATATACAGGGCCAGTTCGAAATAAAAAAAGTAAAGATAGAAAAAAAGAAGTTTGAACATAATTTGAACCAAAGACATTTATTTAACATGATTTTTTATATTAGACGATTCAGTCGATAAACAAACATACGGTCTGCATCATAGTTAGCGTTGACGCAGTCTATAGACTTCGTATTATCCACTAGATTGTAACTAGCACTTTCCGTGACTTGAGGATATTATATCATATAACCTAGTAATTTCACTGCCTCTTAACCTTCAAACCGGAACACAACAATGCGGACGATGCTGTTTGGCGGTAGAAATAGGTGAGAGTGAGGTACCAAAAGACGACTTTTGTAAAAGTTCTACCTGACCTTACATGTTGAATGTTATGATCACTGATCGTTGTTATTCGTATCGAATGGGTCCCAAGAGATTTAGATATCAAGATATTCAGTTACGTCAATACTTACAGTTTTCAGTGATAGCACGTTCAACTTAGTTCCTGGCAACCGATCTAGAGTTCTGGCAACACAAACTTGTTTACCAAAATCGTTGTCAGTGCTAATGACAGCGAAGTACCTGAAACATTTCAATAGTATCGGAATTTGTTTGTTCAGAATTGAGAACCTTAGTATCATTTCCAACCATTCACCTTGCGAAAGTTATAAGTATCATTTCGCAGTATAATATGCGAATAGAACAAATCTCCAGTGAGATGTTACAGTCTCCGGGACCACAATTCTAAAACTGAAATCTAATATGCGTAATTGTTATTTGTATGGCGTTGGTAATAGTACAGAGATCTCGTTTTATAGTTTTACTTGTACTGTCTGTTGATTTAATATCAGTGCATCACCGCTCTTCAACTCCTGTATAATGTACATAAGAGTATCATTTGCCATTTGATGCCAAATGTATTTATAAAAGAAGTTTAATATTTTAAATCATCGTAAAAATATTAATAACAAATTTCTGTCGTTCCTAAACGAATGTTAAGTCAAATTTTAAGCAGGTTTCAAATGGAGAACCCAGAAAATGCAGTACTCAAATGATGTGGCGCCACACACAGTAAATAAACAACTCGTTACGTCAACCAATCACGTCAGAGATCCTGCATTACGCATACAAGGTTGTCACAACACACCGAATTTATAGAAGTACATGAAATTTAGTTGTCGAGGCAGTGGCCTTGAAGTCGGTGATCTGATTGCGATAGATCTTCCTTTTCACCAATTTTTACGTAACCATAAAATGCCAATTTTAAAATAAGTAGCCTGCTTATCGTAATTTTTTTTTTAATTCACAAACTCACTTTAAGCCAGCGCATAATTTTCTTGAAGTTTGGTCCAATGCATTCAATATTTCTTGTTCATTTTTTGATTTAGAAGCAGTTTTTATATAATAAATTCCTTCGAGATGTCCGATCTTGACGAGCTCCTTTAGCACGGAAATAGCACTATAGTTATCATTAATAATTTCTGTTGATATCTTCACATCAATCCCAAGTTCCTTCCACGACCTAAAGACGAAGGGGGAAAAAGAGGAGTAAATTAAATTTTTATATCACTGTAAAAATTGAGATTTTTTTAAATTACACCAAGTCTACAAACAAGCCTATAGACCATGTGATAGAACCGTCAATGCAGCCTATAGACGCTCGTCATATCACAAAGATATCACTAGCCAAGGGTAACCAAAAAGCCAACATACTCATTCTCTCTTGAGAAAACACCATACTAATAAAAATACTAACTGTTGTTTTAGAGCAATATATGGGACCAGTCGAGGTATATTCAGCAGAAGTCTTCTAGCTCCTCGTTTCATCAATCTTTCCGCCATTTGGAGACCAAAGGATTCCTCGTCACTTATTATGACATGCCATTGATTTTGGGTACATGTAATTCTGAAATAAATAAAAAAAAAAGCTCAATGTAACTGGCAGTATATGGCACGGCTCGCGTATGGTGGTAGAATTTATTTGTATTCAGGTTGGTCTTCTCTAATAGAACAAGACATATATCTTTAAGTATGGGACATTCGTGTTATCCCCGTTGTTTCTGACAGCAAATCCTTGCAGTACGGATAAATGTATTTTTTTTTCTTAATCGAATATGAACGCTACGTATTAGATATTGCTATCACAATAGGAGTATATTTTTTGCAGGTTTTAATACTGTATGTGATAAAGAGTATATTTATTTATGGAATGAAAACCCAAGTGTAATTTTACCAGTATTATAATATAAAACATAAATATTAATATTATAAAAACACAATAAAAAGTTCAGATATTTACGTTTGTTCAGTGTCTGGGTGTTAAATATATGTACTTTAGAATATTTGTGATTCCTCTGTTGTCTGATATCAGTAACACAAGTCTTTTAAGTGACTTATCACGGAAGGGCAACGTATGAGATGTGGTGGGAATTAATTAATTTATGTATATCTATCCTACTGTACTTATCAGAACCCTCTTACCTTGGCACTGTTGATGTAGGCTTATCACAGACACGCAACAAAACTCGACCTCGATGCTGACTCATTTCCATAAGTTGAAACGCTTGTCTTGCCTCTTCTGGAGCATAAGTGACCCGAGACAGTGGTCGTACGTACCCTCGGGCAATGCCATGACTTATAAGAAGTTGCAGTTTCTAAAACATGATTTAAATACACAGATAGTAACTGCGAGGCACTAGAGATGGCGTTAGTAACAATATGAAACATCATCTCTATACACAACCACTCGACACCATATAAATTCTGCATTGACCTCACAATCTTCAGGCGAATGCTCGGTATTATGTTTAAAAATTCAGAAACAGTAATATTGTATTAGGTCAGTGGTTTGGAGTCTAGCCAATCTTACTTTACGGTAGATCTCTCCCTTTAATAATATTGTTTGATAAAATGCGATTCATTTGCGGTATACAAGGGTAACCCAAAACCATTAGATACACTTATCTTCATATATGCATTTTAGATGTACAGTTCCCAGGATTCAATTACTCACCAGATTGCCAACATTCTAGATTAGACTTAATTAGATTTTATTTAATACTTCTTAAAACCAGAAAATCATGATTAATAGCTTTTATTGTGCAATGAATTATCTGATTTTGTCTGATGTGAAACATTGCTATAAAGTAGAATAAAGTTAAGATTATTTTTATATTAAAGCTACGCTAAGAATTACCTTCATATTGATAGTATTATTTTCAGTAAATATTGAGCAGAAGTCTACAGAGACATAACTCCTGTACTTTGTGAGGTAGCCCATACGATAGGAGAAAGTCTCGTTGGTCCTGATTTGCGTCGTATCCAGAGCCACACCTCCTCTAGTGAGAGCATTCAGAGATACCTTAAACACACCACCACCATATCAGCCGTTGTTCATCTCCTGTTTGACATAAGCCTCCCTATAGGGGAATTTCCCTATAATTGACATGCTTTGCAAGCGTGTTGGCAATTGCAGAGTGTAACTTCGCGAAAGGAATGCCAATGCATTTAACTTACGCTTTTTCGTAAGGATATACCGTCATCTTTCATCCGGTATCTAAGTCGTTTTTTACAATATCTGGTACTATTCTACTCTATCGGAACCCTACAGAACTCCCGCAAACACATCAATAAATTAATAATGTATACGTAAATGTTCATCTCAAATATCTTATTCTGTATAGTCCTGTTGTTTCTAATCTAGCCATTAGAAACTACATTAACCCGGATCAGTACAACTCTGCGTTTGTCACTTCACCTGCTAAATGCGCCAACTATGGGTATAAATCTTCTTTTTTTTAAGGAGGCCTATATACAATTATAAAAATGAGGAAATGTTGTGATTTGTGTTTTATTATTTTTTTATTTTTTTAGACCAGGTCGATAAATAAGCAGACAGTCCGCGTGATAGTAAGTCACTGCAGCCTATAGATACTCGTAATATCATAATGATACCACTAATGCGCTGCCAACCTTGTGACTTGAGGATATTATGCCATATTACCCACTAATTCACTGCTTCTCATCATGCAGATCGGAAGACAATGCAAACTCTGCTATTTGGCGGTAGATTGAAGGTAAGAGTGAAGTACCAAAATGCAGACGACCTTTTGTATGAGGTCTACCTCATGTTTGGTGTGTAGGCATAAGATTTTTGTGAAAAATATATATTTTTGAATGAGTTTCTTACTTCTCTCATTTCTCCTTTCACGCAATTTATTATGTAGTCAACACCGATGCCTTTTGTATGAGTAAAAATCATGTCACCAAAAGTGGTATCTCTTGAGTTTCCTATATGGTCATCTGAAAAATAAAGAGATCTAGTCAGTTCCTTTTTACTTTAAGATTTTTAAGAAATGCCATGGTTTTCAATGCATTTATTCATATCATTCAAATAATTTCGTCAGGATATTTTATAGTCCACTGGTGACCTGCCTCGGGTTTGCACGGGTGTATTGAGGATAAAAATGGTTGCTGTGGGTTATCCCTAATAGATGGCCACCACCGTGGACTTGGTTGACCTATTTGTGGTGTACAACACTGTAGTACATTATTTTGGTGTATCTCTGCCAACATTTGCAATGTGATCACAAAACATACGATGTTTCCTTACGACATCACATTTTAAAAACTTCTGAAACTATGTGTTTCTCTACTATATTATGCATGTGTTATACATATAAACCTTCCTTTTGTATATATAAAAAACCGCATCTATTCAACCGTAACCCGTAACCCGTTCATCATCATACCAGCTATTAAAAGTTCACTGCTGGACATAGGCCTTTCCAAGAAAGGAGGTTCATTGCCCACAATTCCCGTGCTGGGCAAGCGTGTTGGCAATCGCAGAGTGCAGCTTTCGCTACGGGGATACTGCTGCCTATATCCGCCCTGTGCATTCAAGCTGCACTGTTTTAGGTGGATATACCGCTAACTGTCGGTTCCGGTACCTTTGTCGCCTCTTATGGCACCTGGTGCAGTGGGAGGCAAGTCTCTGCGAAGGTGCAGATTATAACTTAGCGAAATGTCTAAACTTTGTCTCAATTTTTTTTTGCATACTCACTGATAAACAATTTGGAAACTATATATTATATTACAGTATTTAACTATCATTATCATATGAATTCATTGCCACCAAATGGGCAGTTTGCGATCTATTTTTAGTGAAAGGTTTCTTCTATAAATATAAATTCTGTTTGTGACTTCTCACCTCTCAATACGGGGAACAATTTCTTTAGGAAATGTTTCTTTCGAATATCACTGACTGTAGCGAAGACTCGCATCCCATGGGCGAGGGCTATGGAAATGATAGCTTGACCTAGGGCACCTGTGCCCCCGTGTACCAAAATGCTGCGTCTAGGTACCATCTGAATTTTAATCATCTGTAAATATGACGTAGGATAAAATTTAAAGTACTTAAAGTTGTACTCTGAAAGAGTATCTTTCCGGGTCATAGTAATATTGACCTTACTAGAGTAAAAAATATAAATAAATTGGTTCTATATACTTATAAGAGATAATATAGATAAAACAAAAAAATAGATTAATTACCCAGAGCACCACTTAGTTACGCCCCAATGATCACAAATATATACGTGGAAAAATATATAATTAAATATATTTACTAATTATAACACAAAACATATAAATAATTGTAATGACAGAAAAGTAACACATAAAAGATGAAAAAATAGTAAGTAAATATATATAATATGTGATATTGGAATGAACGGTTATGTTATCTGTGGTTTTAAATTGACGCAGTTTCTAGCAATAAATATAATTATCTAAAACGAGACTGCTAGTCCAGCAGTCTTGGTTGCCGGGTTGCCCCAAGCCGTGTAATATCGGATGCCATTTTTTCACTCATATCGACATAAGACAGGACTAGCTGTGTTTAATTGTTGCTTTCTAAGATGTCTAGGAATTCTAAGGACAGTAAATTTTTGATTGCTGTAATGCTGAATTTATCCGTGACTTTAGAAGTTCAGTTGTTTTAGTTTAGAAGAAATCTGCTTTCAAACAATATTTTTTGATGCATAACTTACACGTCATTGTAATAAATTTAGTAACTTACCCGTTCAGTTTAGTTAAATATGGGCATTTATTATAGAATTTAAATTAGGGAAGGGTAATCTTATCTCATACAACTATAATCTTCCAAAAATACAAAAATAACAATTTCATAAGTTGATGGCCTATATATTAGCCCTCTGTTCTATGAGTAAATAGTTTAGTACTTACATACTTACAAATGTATGAACCAGCTTATTTAAACAAAGTATTTTTGTAGTTAAATATCTTCACAATAACTTACAAGGCAATAGAAAGCATGCGCATAAGGCAAGGGTACTGTAGCTGCTTCTTCAAGTGTCCAATGGCGGGGTACTGGCCATAGAAGTTGCGGTATGGCTTTCACTCTATTCCTCGCTGCGCCCTGAACAATACCCATTACTTGGGTACCGCTGTGGAAATTGTTAAAACATTTAAATAGTCACAAAATTATATATATATTCCCTGCAAAATTGGAAGGTGTGGCCCTTCCACTTCTTTAAAACCAGCTGGAAATAGTTTTAGAAATTTTGATCGTAGATAATAGTGTTCTTATCTTACGCCAGAATTCGATCCCCACTCAAGACAAGCATTTATGAGATATTTTTTTTGTTTGCTGTGTCTAGGTGTTAAACATCTAGGTAAGTATTATATTTGTAATTATACTGTTGTCTGACAAGTGTCGCTCGCAGTCAGGTCAATATATGATATGTTTTGTGAATTGATTATTATAAATTCGCTTGTTCTGTGTTCTCTAATTACACCAGTTTAGCGAGATATAAACGATTTTCCTACGGTTTCTCCAATGAGAAAAATGATTCATGGGAAGGTTTAGGTACGTAATTCATTAATGTCTTGTGTAAATTTCCTGTTGACTGTTAAATACGGAAAAAATAGGATAAGGTGACTTATAATGCAAAACTGTCAATTAAAAAAATATGTGCTATTAATGTGCCTGCACACGAATTGTGTTTTACATGATGCATCTAACCGATTATTAAAAACTTTTTTTAAATCTTTATATTAGATTTTGGTATACATGAAAAATGGTATTTGTGCTTTGAACTAATGTCGGACTTGAGTAATCAATTGTAATTATTTATTTTGTTTCTATGATTTTTTATCTATTAGGTGGTATTTAGTTTGGATATATATCTACTATAGTTAAGTATATATATCATTAAAGTTATCATAAGATTTAGAAACTGGTTTATGGCTACCATCGTAAATTAATCTTAACTAGGAAGTTATTTTAGTAGGTATTAAAAAATTAAAGACGTAGGTATTCACATTTTTTTTTAAATTGGCGATTTTTTCGGAATTTTTAAGTGTTCTTTCTTTCTATTAAGATGCATATTTATAAACTATTGTTTATAAAATATTGATATTCCTTAGATTTGTGTAACAATATATGTTAAAATTTATAACGACGTTTGTTTGTCTCACCTGGCAGTAACACCGCTGAAGTCCATCCCATAAGGGTCATCAAATGACTCGTCTTCGCTTATTTTCTGGTAGACTCCCGTTGCCTTTTGAATGTCAAGGCTGTTAAGACCAGCGAAGTGCACCTAAAACGATATATAATTAGGTTTCAAGATATTTGTTGTCATTTTCATCAATACAGCTATTGGAAGACCACTGCTGAACATAGGCCTCCCTGAGACAGGTAGAATTTTGCCCATAATTGCCGCGCTGGGCAAGCGTGTTGGCAATTGCAGAGCGCCGCTTTCGCGATGGGGATGCTGCTGCCCATCCCCATCCACTGTATTTGAGCTACACTGTTTCGGTTGGATATACCGCCATCTGTCGGTTCTGGTACCGTAGTCACCTCTTACAACACTTGGTACAGAGGGAGCTCCTATTCTACTTTGCAGGTACCTCACGGCAAAAAATTATATGCAACAAACAATACAGTTGTATTTAACGCCTTACCGTGACATCAATGCCAGATTTGAGGGATGGAGGAGTCTCGACCCAATGCAAAGTGCTTAGATCACCGAAACGTTGACTTTGAAGAGCTAAATATTGAAAAGGTACTTTCTGTTTTTCAAATGGTACATAATATTCACCTCCCATTGTGCCCTGCAGAGAAAGCACATATATGTTTTATATTAAAATTGTGATAACATCTTAGTATTTTTTGGTGGGGCTTAGCTAATTTATGTTTTAACCAATAAATCGATAGGCAGACAGAGGCAGTTTAATTTAATACAACATAACTGACGAACATTTTTGACAATAAGTCTACTTACGTGATCAAGTATGTTGTACGCCAAATCCAACTCAGGGAGCTGGTCTACTTCTTGCTGCTTAGCAATTTTGCTTTTAATCATTAATAGATTAATTTGGTTTTGATTGAAGTCTTTCCTCCAGAGATTGACAAGTTCTCTAAGACCATCTACGGGTGGATAAGTTGTAAAAATGAGAAGTTCATGGTTAGGAGGAAGAGTATCTCTGGTTGAAGTTAGTAGTGATAAATCCATCGGTGTATGAATCATAGCAGTTGTAGTAGATGAGACCTGTGCTCTTGAATTCCAACGGGACAGATGTAAATAGCTTCTTCCTATATTTTGGGAGGCCACAACGCGGTATGTAGCTGATGGGCGAACACATATTTTGTCATGGGTTACATCCTCAGCGCTTAAAACAAACGCTTTCTGTTTTAAGCAACTAAATAGCAACTGAAACATCTGTAATAAACAAAATAATCTTACTACTATTTCTTTCCAGTATTTTTTAATTGATTTAATATAAATTGGAAAAATAACTTACATTTTCATCTGAAGACAAATGGTGAGTTAATACAAAATCAACATTATTCAAATAACCTTTATCTTGTGATATGGTGCCTCTAAATTCTCGGTGGAATTGAATGTTGAGCTGAGGAAGTTCCTCTTTAACAGTATTTACTACATCAAATAAAGTCACTGCTTTAGGATGGTTTAAAATTTCAACAACATTTAGATCATTTTTATTCATATTTTCTGCCACCATTTGGAAAAATATTATCAGGGCTGATTTGACCTGTACATACAAAAATTGTTTGATGAAAACATCAAAAATTGCTTGAGGATTTATTGATTGCAAATTTCATTTAACTTACATCGATTTTGCTGTTCTGAAAGTGAGGTACAAACTTCAGAGATTTCATACATACATCGTTCGACATCATGACTGGTTTATCGTTGAATTTGATATGTTCGATCACTATACCCCCGCATCTGGAATTCCATGTAAAGTGTCGTAGAATATATATTTTACACTAGTGTTAGGCCACAAATCAAAACAGAGAAGGTTTCATGCGATTACATACAAAATCAGCTTTATTTTATAGTTTACGACAATACAATTCTTAGATATTAACTTAAATAGTAATGCAAAGATTTTTAAATGTAAAGTCAAAACTGTTGTAGTATTAGTAAAGTTGATAACTAACCTTGTTTGGTTGTACAAATCCAATACTTTAGCTTCCAACGTTGATTTATTATCAACCATAATGACATCAGAAAGTAAATGCTCTTGTATATCGATGCACATTCTTCTCATTAAAACTGGTTCAGATACAGCATCGTGATTCCTCTTCATTATGTTTAGTTGTAACAAGCCATCGATTAAAGTAACCCAATTGTTATTCCATACAATATAAGCTTCGGTGATAGAGCTGTTTGTGCTGTGAATACTTCGAAATTCGCCGCTGAAGGAATTTCCATAATCATTATTAGATTTTTTAGACTAGTTCCTTTAAAAAATATTTATTCACCCGTCTTGCAACTGAGATGTGATTCAGTCGAATGAATTAGGCTTTCAAAGTTATTTTAGCAATTTCTATATTCTGAATTTAATTACTTTGTATAAATATTTATTTTGTTTAAAAATTTTTACAGTTTATTTAAATTTAGAGAATGAAAGTGTTTCATAAATAAAAAAACCAGACTATGCATTCTGTAACACATACAAGTGCCTTTAAACCGTTGTTATTAATCCAATTCGTAAAGTTTTAAGACGAGACATTTATGCATTTATTATCGTACCTGTATTCATACTCCTTTTGATAAAGCGTCTTGTAAATATCATCCGATTGCACTGTTAAGTTCTTTGGGTCTACTTTAACACTAGTATTGATGTTGAACGCAGTGCTTGGGATCATAATACCTGAAGCAACTTTTGAAGACTCGTCCATTACCTGCATTAGTTCAATTATTTTTTTTCATCTGATTTTACTGTCACTTTAAACCAATATATAAATCGATCGTCTAGAATGAGAGACACTTGAAAATGACCATCTCGACGGATCAATTATTTATTTATTAGCTAAGACAAGTATCAAGTTAAAAAGCATTGAATTTATTAAGTGTTAACAGGAGGATCTGTTTTTACTTATTTTTGTGAAATCAAATTTAAATGAAAATAGTGTAATATGGCATTAAAAATACATATTTGGCTCATTCTTATTATATGTAACATCTGCATACCGTCTCAGCTTGTATAATAATAATAATAATAAATATATTACTTCCGAAAGTGTGGTTTTGCGTAAACTAATAGTAGAAAGAACTTAAGCTACATTGATATTTTTTCTGCTGTCTAGTTCATCAGAGACATAGGGTATATTTTTAAAATAATGTTTTAATACCCTTCATCGATATATTACACTATATGCTTCACGTGATTAGGTCTTTAGATTTGCTTTTATAGAGATAAATGGCAATTAAAGAAACTAATTACCTACAAAAATATCTTGGTATATACTATAAGTTACATACGAAATATAATTTTATCACTTGATGGTGAAAGGGTGAAAAGAGCAACATTACTAGTATTTATGTAAAATAGAGAGAGATCCTTATGCAGCATATAATCAAAGCCTTTATATTATCAAAGTTATATACAACATATACCTAAAGGAACATACATGATATGCCGAATTGAAAATATTTGTATTTGCTACTTCAATCAATTAATTTTAATACTCGCCTCAAATCTTCCGTTTACTCTGTGCAAAGTGACACTGAGGCGCAACTGTCGCTGGTCGTGTAGAATGGGTTGGGAGTAAAACTTCACATCTCGGAACTCTACTGATATCTGTTTCCTCTGCTCTCCAAGAGACATAGCCAGCGTGTCCCAGGCCGCAACCAGAGATGCAGCGTAGGGGTAAATATTCTTCCCTAAAATTTATTGATATGACGTAATGATATTATGTCATTCTGATGGAAGTATTAGTGTGTACTTAAGAATATGTTACGAAACTATATTTGGTACTGAATGATCATTATTCGTTCCTATCGGTCGATTTTCTTTGACTAGAAATAATATTTACTAGAAAAAAAAACTTTTTGTCACCGCTGTTAGGCGGAAACTTTAACGTTCGTCGTTCCCTTTTCGAGGAACTGTATATGCAAGTTTTAGTCCAGCCTGACATTTGAGACAAGTAGCTTTTTTTAGTAAACATTATCCTTCATCATCATCATCATTATTATACCAGCCATTAAAAGTCCATTGTTGGGAATACGCCTCCCCAAGAAAGGAGGTATGTTTCCCATAATTGCCACGCTGGGCAAGCGTGTTGGTAATCGCAGAGCGCAGCTTTTGCGACGGGAAAGCTGCTGCCCATCCCCACCCTGTACATTTAAGCTGACTTTTTTGCAAGGATATACCGCTATCTACCGGTTCTAGTACCTTAGTCGCCTCTTATGACACCTGGTTCAGGGAGAGGTACTATTCTACTCTGCCGGTACCTCACGGCTTTCTGTCAGTATCTCAAGGCTTATCCTCATTTATATAAAGCGTTTTCAATGCATTTCGTATAAATAAGATGAGTTTGCAAATTTACCTCTGATCACGTGTCCCCGTAAATAACTTTGCTCATCGTCATGGACTGAAATAATAAAATTAAGGGCAGCTGCTGTTTTTCTATGAGCTGACACGTACAACGGCAAGGACCTAGAATGATCGTTAAGCGTTAATTTGTTGATTGATGCATTGGATATTAGAAATAGATCACATTTTGTCTTATTTCTGGGATACTCTGACGTCAATTCCAGTACCACGGAAGGAATCTTTCCGCCTGCGTCTTCGTCAGCGACTTAGGGCCATCGGCCTATCGCCATGGAGTGACCCTATACCCGATTGTACTCTAGTGCCCCCGCAGGAATCGCCGGACAGGAGCGGGAGGTTACAGGACTATTGCCTCAAGGTTCTCTCACTTCTTATAGATATCAATTAGAACGAGCCATTACACTTTCATACCACCTTGGAATGCTATTAGTTATCGGGGTGGGTTTTGTTGTGACGCAGGCAAATTAATTTATAAATGAATTAGTCTTTTTTAACTGTTCTAAACAAAGAAAAATGTATGTATCCGTTTCTTCTGATGTAGCTAGAATGAGAATTGGTTTAAATGTCATTGGGCATGTATGTTTATTAACTGTCTATATTTTCAATGAAAATTCTTACCATTTATCATCATGTGTCCATTTCACCATATGTGATAGCATCGGTGTTCCGGTAGATACAGGAAATTCCACTTTAGGGTATAAAACGTCAACTTTAAGACAATATCCTTCCATGTACAATCTGGAAACATTAAATTGTTTGTTATTTGAATATTTAAAGGGAAGGGTTGGTATAGGACGACCAAGGTGAACATATCAAAACCAGGTAGACGAGGTATTAAAGAAGGGCCAGGTCAGAAGTACCAAGAATAAACGAACGTGTATGAAAGGAATAATGCGAGTAAGGGAATAATGAGAGGTATACCAAGATCGTAACAAGTGGAGGTCCATAGTATATGCCTGATATGATGGGATACAGGCGTGATATATGTATGTATGTAAGTATTTTAATGTAGCCATCGCCTTCTATATAACAAGTTTTCTGTATGATGAAAATGTATTAAGATGTATTATGTTTTAGTGTAACTTTAATCCCACGTGATTTCAATCGATATGCTTAAGGATTGGGAAATGTTGACTATTCAGTAGGATAAATTTGATACGAACTCAATCATGGACTTGAGTCCGAGATAAGTCGCTTATCATGTAAATGTTTGTCCTGGGTGAGGTTTGAACCCGTCATCCTTAGCGCACAAGATAGGATCACTAACATCCGCGCCATCGGTCCTTGGTCGGTCGGTAAAATATGAAAGAATAAGAGTCAAACTTACTTTCCAATAGCTTCAAGTAACATCAATGCGTTGTCTGGATGCCCACGGCGCGTAAGGGGAATATGCTTGCAGGTGTCCGGTAGGGATCTTTTGAGAATGGCCTGCAGCAAACCATGGGGAGCTATCTCGACTAGGACCGCTTCGGGAGGAATCAAGCGACATGTTTCTTCGAAAAGAACTGGATTCTGAAATGAAAGGACCGGGTTTTTAGAACTATCCTATCAATATTGCCACTCCGCGTGGAATTTAGTAAAATTACTCTTCGAAGCGCGAAATACTTTGATTTATATGAATGCGATTTAAGTTAATAACTTTTTGTATTTCACTTTTCAGTTTTAGGCTTAATCCTTTGTAAATCAAACGCGTGGCAGCTGTTGCTTATGCATTGACTTACACGATGTAACAATATAAAAAGAGTTCTTTTTTATGTCTCTTTACACTCACCAACAAGTTGTTGGTGTGGTATTCTGCCGACGAGTATTTACAGATTGGTTCATTCCACCGGTCTTGGGGCACAGAAGTTGACACCCAACGCTCGCTTCTCAATCTTGGCTTCTTGATTACATCCAACAAGTACTTAAGCAAACCCGGACCTGGTGATACACCAACAAGCTTGTGATGACTAAATGTACTCTGTGGTTTTCTTTTAATACAAATGTTATTATACGTTACCTGCATCTGCAATATATTTTGAATGGTACGCGATGTTAGAGCAAGGCACTTCTTTAGCGAATATGCCCTTTTTCCGAAGAGATGCCACAAACTCCCTCGTTGCGTCTGCGGGACCCGATATAGTGCATGACTCGGCGGAATTGTGGCAAGCGACTTCAATTTCAGGTGGTAGCATTGACTTTATCTAAATAAAACAAGATGTAATCATTTCCTTAATAATGATTATTATTATCAATTACTTAAAAATCATTGATATAGCTATGTTTCTCTATCATGGTTTGTTTAAATAAAAATAAATAGTTAAAGTAAATATTAAATCTTTACTTCAATACACCAAACCATAATTATTATTTCGACGCTAAAGGCTTTAGCTGCTGCAAATTTAAAAAAACCCTGCACGAAGTTTATATTGTGAGAAATAAGACAAAGTGAGATACGAAATTCTTTTAATATGTGTCGCGAATTTACCTTCACTATGTCATTTACGAAATTTGAGAAAGTGTAATATGGCTCATCATTTTGATTTAAGTTAAAAGCTAAATTTTAGCACAGCAGATGGCAGCAGCTTCCTCATAGCAAAACTGTGCTCTGCGATTGTCACGTAAAGTCTTCCTATATTGGGTAGGACTATATTTGACAGTGGACTTTCTATAGCTGATATGATGAAATTTTACTACAGATAGTTTTAAAATACTGGAAATAAAAAAAAATGTCCTTACTTGCTTATATCCAATACCCACTGCCGCCATAGACCCTTTAGTCAGTTTGGTCTGCAGGGAGACCAAGCCGCGACAGTACGCAGCCAGTATCATTTCTTCAGCAGTCAAACATCCATCTGCGTATGCGCAACCAAGCTCACCAACGCTGTGTCCTATAACAGCATTATATTCAAGAATTAAAATTAAAGATCAATTTAAGAACTGTTATGTTTGTTTGTACATAGCGTACTTTATTACGTTACGGCTTAATTGTTAGGGAAAACAGTTCAGACAGTCATAAAGTATTTATTGCTCAAAAAACTATATACGAGCTATTTCTGGACTCCTGCACGATCTTGTAAGTCAATATTTAAGGATCATGGTTTACTGCCACTTTCGTCATGGTACATATATGAAGTCTGTAGTTTTGTACATAGACAAAAATCTATTTAAAAAGCTAGCGATGTCAGTCTTAAGACTTAACAGGAACCCTAATATACTTGTTTTAACCGACATTCCAAAATCTGCAGTTTACGAGCTGTGTGGCTATAAAGATTATGTTATAAAATACTCTTTAAATTGGCTAAATACTCAAAAATTTTATTGCCTTGATGATTTTTTCAATATAACATTTTGAATTGTTTGGTTTCGTTGTATTTGCTATAACTATAACTTTAAGATCTTTGTATACCATAGTATAACGCAAATAAAGAAGTATTATTACTACAGCAAATAGGCTCAATAACCACTGAAACGATTCTTTTACGGACATACCTACTTTCTGATGAAGTCATATAAGCTTTAGGTAGTAGCTTAGGTAGCCTTAGATAGTATATCTACAAATATAATAGCTATCTAAAATAGACACATGTATTTAATAATTTTTGTTCTTTTGTAACTTATAAACTCGAAAACTAATGACTTAATATTAAAAACTCTTACATGAATAGAAATAAAGGCAGAGTTCTCTCACCTATAATTTTGTCTGGAATCAAACCCAATTCCCTTAAGACGTCCGTTAAGCCTATTTGTATGGCAGCTATACCGACAAAGGAATGAAGTATATTGTCGAAAGTGTTTTTATTTGTGGATGTGATAATATTAACAATGTCAATTCCTTTCGGTTGCAAGACACGGTGACACCTAGAAAGTAGAAAAACAACCAGTATATTATTATATATTGTAGTAAAAAGCAAGCCAATAGCTTTGAGGTACCCTAGCAGAATAGAATAGTACCTCTACCTGTACTGGGTTTCGTAAAATCTGATTGATTTATCGGAATTGATGACGGCAGTATATCCACCCAAAACAACGTAGCTCAAATGTGAAAGGGTCGGAATTCCCGTTGACAAGCTATGGACAAAAATCTCCTGTCGGGAAACAATGTCCAGCAGTGGGGTTTCTACACCTGCTTAGAATCATCTATGCAGATTGATGAAAAAGCTATCATCTGTTTGCTCATTCATATGGGTGAATTTAACCTTATATTACGAATTTAATTCTTAGATAGATAGTTGTGACTTGGCCACGCTTTCAACGTTTATATATGTCTTTTTTGAGTTTATCTAGACTGTTGTTTCAACTTTTAAGAATCCAATTCCTCTAAGAAGCGCAGTAATCCCTTTTATTTGATGGTCGCTTCCCGAAGTGACCTCGGAGATCTGATATATCGCGCCTTATATATCGGCTTGGAGCAGTCCAAGTTGATGTAAGTTGTTAGAAGTAAATAATTAATTTGCAGATATAAAGAATTAAATAAGATGTTTGGTGTGGATAACACAATCCGTTTAGCACATTAAGAAGAAAATGCCGGAGTGTGGATTTCTTACCGATCTATGGCTGCAGCAAATATAGGGATGCGCATCAAATGAATCCCCATGCCTGTCCACTGTGAGCCCATTCCACTATATACAAACCATAGCGGGAGTCGAGGGTTGTCGAAAAATATACACTTTTCCACCAAGGACGCCGTCTTCTGGTCTGCATTAGTGTCTATCAAGATAAGAACATAGTATTTGTAAATATATAAATACATCATCATCAGCATACCAGCTGTTAAAAGTCTGCTGTTGGACATAGGTCTCTCCAAGAAACGAGGTTTTTTGCCCATAATTTCTGCGCTGGGCAATCACAGAGCGCAGCATTCGCGACGGGTATGCTGCTGCCCATCCCGCCCTGTGTAGTCGCCTCTTACGACACCTGGAGCAGTGAAGGTACTATTCTACTCCTCCGGTATCTCACGGTTAGGCACGGCAATAAATATATAATATAATATATTAAAATTTAAAAATACTCTTTCATCATTTGATTGACATTATATAGACATTTAGACGGGCCCAATGGCGCAGATGGCCGTGATCCTGTCTTGTGGGCCAAAGGTCGGGGTCGTCGTGTTCGATCTACACACAGGACTAATATATTATATGATGATATTTGTATTTGTTTTATGTCTGGGTGTTAAATAAATGTATTTATTTTTTATATTTGTGATTTTTCTGTTGTTGGATGTTCGTAACACAATTCACACAACAATGTTTAAGTGACTTATCACGGAATCAGATCAATGTGTGAGATAATGTGGAAATTTATTATTATTATTAAATTAATATTTAGTTCATTTAAGTTTGTCGAGGTATTTTATTTAAATTGAGTAGCAGTATAGGTGTAAATAGATTTATGCACTTTTTCTCCCCAATCTTTCCCCAAACAATATCACCGTCGCAAATTTCTTTCTAAAACTAAACAATTATGTGATGAACAAAATGACAATTATTAGCAAAGCTCTCATATTATTGGTAAGGCCTGTTTCTGGTAGTCTACTTGATAAGCTGATATTGATTATAGAGAGAAAATACTCGGCTTTATGTGTATGCGCAAGATTATCTTCGGAACTTAAGGAATTTTACCTCTGAATTATGTAATATTTAAAAAAAACAAGATAGCGCAAAAGAAATTAGCGTTTTGTACGGGAGGAACACCGTTATTATCTATAAACTTTTTTTTGTTTCATTGATCCCTTTAATAAAAAATCAATACACTCTTTGAAGGCGGTTTGGGCGACAGTATCGAAGTTGACTGTTTTTCCTTGTAAGAAGTACAAATTCCGGAAAAAAAGGGTAATAGGCAAGTTTCGGGTAATATCATGGGTATCGCAGACATTCCAATTGTACCTCATTTAACTTGGTGGTTCTTTGTTGTTCAGTATGTGGTCTAGCGTTATCGTGAAGCAGCAGTAGCCTAGAGCGATAGACCAAAGTTTAGTAGCTAGTTGTTCCGTCATAGTTTGCAGTTGCTGACAATAGATATCTGCCGTAATTATTGACAAGATTTTAGAAAGCTGTAATCAACGACACTGGCGCTAGTCCAACAAACACTCACAAGTAAATTTTTCTAAGTCTATTTTGGTGAAGGCAGGATTTGGCTGGGATTACTCATGGTGATGAGCACTTCCGATTATCGTAAAGTATTTAAATTTCATCACAAGTATTCTTCGATTTAAAATCCCTTCAATATTATGTTGGTTGAGCAAACTAGCAGTTGATGCGTGTTTGCAAGGTAGATTCACTCAATTTATGGGGTGCCTCGTTCAAGTTTTTTCGGATATGATTCAAGTGGATTACAGTTTTGTCACAAATCTCTGAAGTGCTTTGGGATGGATCCGATTCCATAATAGCCTTTAATTCTTCATTTTTCACTTTAATCTCCAGCAGTCTACAGGGTTGGTTCTGCAGGTCGAAATTTCCAGAACGAAAACCAACGTTTTGCGACACTAGCGCCGTGTACAACATAATCCTTTGAGCTATTTCTGCAGAAGAACAGTGCCGCGGTTGAACTGGTACTTGTAAATAGTTCAATATATAATGTTTACCATTGCGCAGTAATAAGCGACGCCAAAAAAATTGTAAGGAAAAAACCAAATAAATTGCTGTTTTCGAAACTCAAATTTACGAGCAATTGAAAATAAAAATGAATTTTGATATAAACCAAAGAGGAGATATTTTTGATCAAAGTGGTCAGTACGTTGGACAAAACGCTAATTTCATTTGTAAGGCCCTAATATTAGATGCGACATCTACTTTAATATAATGCACTTTAATTCTTAAAAACGTTCTTTTTAATAAGTTCTTATATCTTTTGCAAGTAGGCAGAAAACAATGAATAATAAGAAAAACTTTATGTTACCAAGGATGACAAATCCTCTAGCAATATGTCCAGTTATGGTCAAACTGTGAGCGTTGTGTAGAAGAGCCAGCTCCTCAGGATCGATTGGTCGCGACTTCAAATCATCTATAATTTTCTGGACTGCCGTTTCCTGTCTCCCTGATAATGTCACCAATCTGGGTATTTTAGTTTTGTACTTAGCTGGATCCTGAAATGTAAAGAGGCAGATTTAATTTAATAAGTTTTAATGCCGCGGGAACAGTATTTTTTTGTTATTATTTTGTATACGTCTTACAACTTGTGTGTGTGTGTTTTATTACTGCGGGGACTTTCCACATCTAAATCTTTATCACTCCCTAGAGTATTTATATGTAGATGTAAACTTACCTTAGGTTTGTGGCGACCCTGCAATAACACATGTCCAACACATCCTGTCACGGACATGTTGTTCATGGCTACGAAAGTCCTGTTGAAGGGCTTGTGTTCTGTAAGAATTCGCATGCGTCCATCTTGGAGCGCCTGTACGTCCTTGCGAGGGTTGCCGCAGTGAAGGTTGGACGGCATTTTGCCTTTTTGATAAGCTATTAAGATCTGGAAAAATATGAAATGCGTTACTGTGGATTTTGTTGTGGAACTTTGTTTTTGATTACAGCGCAGGTTGTTTGAATTTAACGAGATACGTCACTTTTTCTTCCTATGATCACGTTCAAGGGTGTGTAGAATCTAATATTCAATACTAGTCAATTTCATTTGACGTTGCTCGATATAAAACTACTTATACAAAACAAAGTCGCTTTTTCTGTCCCTATATCTCTATGTATGATTACATCTTAAAAGCTACGCAACGAATTTTGATGTGTGATGTGACGTGACGAATTGAGTGATCGAAGAGGAAGGTTTATATGTATATTGATATCTATTCAATAGGGCATGAATAATGTTATTCTTGAGGTTTCTAATGTGATGTATTAATTTTCTTTTCTGCTTACCATTTAAACTAAGTGTAGTACACATTAAAAAAATTACAGAAAAAATTGCGACGGTATATGTCTATCTCTTATGGATATCCCACAATGAAAGTTTTTTGTAATTACTTTTACTTTTTTCGACAAATAATGAAGCGATATTACTCGAACCAATACAGTATTACTCCTTATCCCATAAAATACGTTAAATACATTGTTGATTTAATATAAATTAATATGGCTCTTTACAGCATATGATTTATATACATATTTACAAAAATATTACAGTGTTACGAATTGAGGCACGTAGCGTTTGTTGTGGTATCGTTAAGAGCGCGTCGGAGGCAGCGGTTCTTCTTAAGGCCTTTGGAATTTAGCAACGATCGGTCGCGTTTTATTATCAGTATTGCACCCGTGCGAAGCCAGGGTGGGTAGTAATAAATAAAATGTAAGTGCTTATTTGAAATTCCAAATTAACAGTCTACAACTAAATGTATCTTTCAATCTTGTCTGTCTGTTTGTTCTGGCTAATCTCTGAACCAATCTTACGGTTCATTACTTTTACGATTACTTTTACGTTAGAAAAATAATAGCGTTCAGTTCAGTAATTACACTAATGAAAAGTTACATTATATTTCATTCCTATACTAAGTGGGAACCACGTGGGTGAAACTGCTAGTTAATTGTTAAGAAGGATTTAAGAAATGCTCGCTCTGTGAGTATCTGACAAGGCCGCCCTGCACTGTTTCAATTTTGTTTGTGTATGCGACTTTGTATCTTTGGTGTCCAATAAAGCATAATTATTAAACACAGAGTGAAACCAACATAAGAATTTGTTACCTTTGTCAAACTTGAGATTCCTGATGCTGCTTCGACGTATCCAATGTTAGACATAACACTTCCTACTAGCAATGGATCTTTTCTATCATTGCAGAACACTTCACCTATCGCTTGCAGCTCAGATTTATCTGCCTCGGGTATAGCTAGAAACATAAGATTTTTTTCATTTATATTTTTATTAGCTACAACATTATTTAATATTACTTTAATAAGGGGTTATTGTAATTCATCATCATTATCATTACAGACATTGGAAGTCCACTGCTGGATTCAACCTCCTCAAGAAAGGAGGACTTTAGCCCATAATTACCGAACTCGGCAAGCGTGTTGACAATCGCAGAGAGCAGCTTTCTCGACGAGGATGCTGCTGCCCATCCCCATCTTGTGTATTTGGTCTACACTGTCTCGGTTGGATATACCGCAAGCTGTCGATTCTGGTACTTAGTCACCTCTTACGCCGCCTGGTACAGAGGGTGGTACAATTCTACTCTGCCGGTACCTCGCAGCAGCCGGTACCTCACTCATTATTATTATAAAGTTAAATCCATTCGAAAAAATTTAAAAACCTATTGGATATAACCTTATTAAGACTGATATAAAAACTACGTTCCCAACTCATAATAAAGTTAATATTTTAACGGCTACGCGCAAAATCTTGAAAATCATTTCAGAATCGTTAAATAGAAAAGATAAACCACAAAAAGATGTGTTCGAAAACATCATATTTTTTTTAAAGGAGCTAATCTTATTTCTGGTTGAGTAAGTATATTCAATAGCCAACTGTCCTTCGAAATTTTTTTGTTAAAATTTTTATACACGGCTACTATTATTTATTTGATTTAAAAATATATGACCCTATTACGTGTTCATGAAGTGTATTTAAATGATAATCACCTATTCCGAAAGCTTCAACGTACTCAACAGCTTTAGGTGACACTTGTGCCTCTTCGTAGAATGTCTTCAGAAAATTTTTCAAATCTATAGGATCTCGACAGAAACCATACTGTGGGATGCTTGTATTGTGAGTCGATAAAAACACGCTTTTAACGTGTAACAAGTCAGCGTAAACTCTAAAAATTAAAAAAACCCTGTGATTTTTAAGTAACTAAGGAAATTAATAGATATAATTCCAGATATCAAACAATAAGAGAACCTGAGAGCGTCCTTTGCTTTTTGGAGAAACAAGACGTTGATGGCCTCAGACTTGACACAACCGTCAGCGTCGACGTCGAAAGACTTGGTTTTTCCATCCATACATGTGGGTATTATTCTGAAAATGGAGAATATAGAAGTGGTATGATCACTGATATATAACAATTGAATATTTCTTGTTGAAGTTTGGTAATGATTTTTTTTAAATTTTTTATTATTGTCAAGTTATTCAAACATAAAATGACCACACATTCTTTATCGGTTTCAAGTTAGATCAATCTACATTACAATAGAGAAATATATATTCTTGACTGATCGCTTTCTAAGGGGAACATTAATTGACCTGCTATAATGAACTGAAGATTGAGGATGAAGACACAAGTGAGCGCCGCCTACGATTGCAGCATCGCACTCCCCCTTAGCTAGGGCCTTGTAGGCCTGCTCTAGGGCAACGATGGAGCTGCTGCAACCCTGGTCCACGCTAAATGACGGACCCTTGGCGTTAAGCCAGTACGAAATGCGGTTGGCAAACATAGTTTTGCAGCAACTGTTAAAAAAACATCAGTAAGTTAGATTTTTAATAAACATTTACAAAAAGCCTTTAACGAACTCATGAGTTTGGGTTTTTTTTTATAATAGAATCATATACTGAATTCTGATTGCAATTACTCAATATTATTCTTGGAAATAGGTCAGACCTATTTCGTCAATGATAAAAACTATTTGGACACAATGTGTTTTCACATTTACCTGTTTCTTCATATAATAATATAAAAAATACATTAAAGCTTTTATTTAATAGCTATGATTGAAAGCAGTTTTTATTTATGATGAGTAATTGATCTGCATTTATATCTTACCCAATCAATCCTAAACCATTCCTTGTACTGTTCACATAGAAGGTAACTTTTTCCGTCTCAGAGAAGCATGACCCCACGAAAACCCCGACTCTTTTACCGGAGAGATGCTCTGGGGTCAAACCTTGGGATAGAAAAAGCAAAAATTGCGATTATGTTTTCAAAATGCACGTATTTTATAGCACCGTCCGTCGTTACATCTGTGTGTCGATGTACGTAGTAAACGTATGTTTAAAAAAGACAATAATTTCCAAACGGATTTTCATAAGAGTTTGATCGGGTTAAATAAATTACTTGTGTAAATTGGCTAAAATATAAACATGGTTATTGTACATGTCGCAAAATATCATAACGATACGGATCTTTATGCTTATGTAGTATACCGGTTTTCAGTATCAAATTATAATTCTTAAAAACTTATATTGTGAAGTTCAGAATAAAAAATAATCAACAGTGATTCTTAAACAAAATCTAGCCTCAGAAAATATTTTCTGAATTGCCGGAAATAAAAAATGGTATCTTTGGAATTTGAGGTATCATCTATTTCACTTTGCCTCCGAAACCGATGTAAAAGTGAATGTTCTCGTATTCAGGAAACACTTAAACATGTACTAATTTTATTACAACAATGTTCAAATGAATATTTAAATCGACTTCAATGACCTAACCTAACCTAATCATTGTTCCTGTGGTTCGGTATTCAAAAGTGTTTGTTTATGTTCTGTTTGCTGATTACATAAGTACAATTAATATTATAATTCTATTTTGATATAACGGCGAAATTTGTTTTTGTGTGTTAGATAAATATATCTTGTAAGGCGTGGCTATTGGACGTAAGCCTTTTCAAGACCGATTGCATGCGGCTTACATCGCAATCCCGCAATCTAAATCAGATCGGCTATACATTCTTCTAAAGTTGAAGTTAATGAAAGTCTGGAAGTTTATTTCTGTGTGTTCGTCTTCTTGTTTATAGTTTATGTTTAAGTGTTTTGTAGTGTAACAAGTCTAGTGTCCACTTCTTCCGCGTTTGAATTCCGGTTTTATTGACACTTCCCTATTTGTATCGGACTTTGTTCGCAACTCATAAGCAAGTCGGTGCTTTTTTTTCGGTCTTAAGTAAATCATGTTTATGCCATATCGCACCTGAGTACTGCAACGTATGTGCTATCCTTCTATAGAAAGTCAAGATTTCGGGGGAAAGTTGAGCGGTATATAACTTCGTTGCACATTTGTCAATGTGTCTTCGTGCAATACCAAGAGAGTTAAGGATCTTTTTTGAATTACTTCTCTCCAAAATGGCTATCTAGATTATTTCTCCAAACTAACTTATTTTTTAAGATAGAAAGAATAGTTACTCAATAAATAGTAGTCACTAATTGTTCTAGCCGTTTCAAAGGTTAGCAAGGATAAGAAGAAGACGCACGAAAAAGGTTTTGAAAAGTATAAAAAGCGACATAAATACGGTTTTTTGTCATATCATCGTCATATCAGCTATTGAAAGTCCACTGAACATAAGCCTCCCCAAGAAAGGGGGAATTTGCCCATAATTGGATGCAATCGCAGAGCGTAGCTTTCGAACGAGAATGCTGCTGCCCATTCTCGTCCTGTTGCATTTGAGCCACACTATTTAGGGTAGATATACCGCCATCTGTCGATTCTGGTACCTCGTATTTTGCAATTATATTTATGTTACTAGTGTAAGAAGTGTACAAGGTACATCTGATTAGGATTGCATATTGGCTAAAGTTGGTACTCTACCAGTAAATTTACCCATTCCTATACTTACCAGCATCGTATATAGCTTGGTATGACTGTTCAAGCAACTTCCTCGAAATAGGGTCCATGTTATTCCCAAGTCGAAAGTATACTTTGAAGAATTGCGCGTCGAACCGGTCCAAGTCTGGCACGGTCCCAATATGCTCCGCTACTTCTGGGTGACTGTAATCCCAGTGTTTGTGCTCTGGTGCAATTGGGTTGACCTAGACATCATATTTTTCACATTAATAATTTGAGATGATTGCATTATTCTTTTATATTAAATCAGGGATACAAACAAGCATACAGTCCGCGTGATAGTAAGCGTTACTGCAGCCATTAGACGCTAGTTACATCAATGGTATCATTATTGCGTTTATTAAATCATAGAAATAATACGACTGTGAAATAATAATGTATAATGAATAATACATTTTAAAATTCCCACAAAATATACTACATTGATCTGACTCCGTGGTTATTCGCTTAAAGCACTTGTGTTACGAATGACAGACAACAGAGGAATCACAAATATATTACTTAACTAAATATCTTTAACACCTAGACAAAGAACAAAAGGCATCATATAAATATTTGCTCTGAGTGGGAATCGAACCCACGACCTCTGGTGCACAAGACAGGCTCACTACCATCCGCGCCATCGAAGTTGACTGCTAGACATAGGCCTCCCTTAAGAATGGGGGAATTATTTCCATAATTGCCGCGCTGGGCAAGTGTATTGGAAATCGCTGAGCATAGCTTCGGGACGGGGAAGCTGCTGCCAATCCCTGCAATGTACATTTAAGCTTCACTGTTTTGGATGCATATACCGCCATCTCTCGGTTCTGGTACTTTAATCGTCTCTTACGACACCTACTCTAACAGAACCTAACAGCTTAATTAAATAATATATACTATTTTACATTTGATATATTTCGATTTCTCTAATAACGTATTATACTCAGGAAAACCTGTTAATGGACTTACCTTAAAATCTATATTGGTGTTTAACGTAACAATGCAAATAGTTATTTATTTTCAACAAAAAGAAATATTAAAAAATAAAAAGGTTGCACCAAATACCCACCTTATTATACAACAGTTCCGAAAAATCTTTGATGTGGTGACACTGCGGGTATAATCCCGACATTCCAGAAATGACTATTCTCTCCCCATCAGTGCTAGGGACAACTTCGGGGCCCTTGCCTTGTTCCTGAGGTATTGGCACCATCTTGACTAAAATTTGGCAGACAACTGAAAATGTATAGGGATATATTAAAAATGCTGCTATCTATATTAGTTTTCTAAGAAGTTCCTTAGTGTAGACTTAGTTTGTTTTTTTTCGGGACCCTTGTGTAATAAATAGTAAGAAGTAATCTAAGAATTATATCGCGAGTGCAGTAATAAAAAATTTCCAGTCTAGTTTTAAAAAGTCGATACAAACAAATTCGACTACTGTTTTTAGTAAAAATAGAGTGTAAGGAATATATGTTAAATACAAGACTTCTATTTTTTTTATTTAAGAATAAAAACTTATCAATTATCACAAATGGTACAATTGACACAAATGAATTTAGTTTCAAGAAACAAAATCAATTTAGAACTATTGATTAAATAGATATAATATAAAGTATTTGAGATACCTATTAAAAAAAATAAAGTAAATAAATAACGGTTTTCTTTCGAATTGTTGATGAAAAATAACTAACAGGAACCTGCCCGAAGTACTGTTGATTGGTAACAGAAAATATTATTGTATGTAGTAATAATTTCAGCCTTATTATAAATTGTAATAAAACATGAATATTGTTAACACTATTGTTCTAATTAACACGTGTTTTACGTAAAGTAATGTCATCGCAGCGGGTCAGGAACTTTGGGATCGTATTAATTATATGAACACTGGATAGATCTACGTCTTCATCTAACCTGGTCTTTTGTGGCTATAGAAAGTAGTAACATTTTTGTTTTACAATGCTTCGTTTATTTCTTTATGATAGAAGAACCCCATCGTAATAACCATATCACTTTAAACAATTCCGTAGAAACCGTTGTACTTCGACTGCTGAACATGGCCTCCCCAAAAAGGGGGCAGTTTCGAGTGGCTATCTGTTCTCCAGCTCCGGTACCTCTTTCTCCTTTTATTACGTAGGATACGGTAGGGGGTAGTATTATTATGTTCTGCCTATACCCTACTGCTGGATATAGGCCTGAGAACAGGTCCTTGTATTTTGGCCTATAATTATGCAGGTTTGGTTTAAAATGAAGAGTGAATATCTATTTCTGTATTTGCGTTACACTATTTAGATTTTTTTCATCTCTCGGTTTCCAGTAGTTCGTGCCGTTTACCTGGTAGAGACGGAGCTACTATTTTACTCTAGTGGTACCCCGTAGCCCCACAGCAACCATTATTAACAGTAACAGTCACAAGTTGCAACCAGTTTGTACTATTACATGGTTTATAAATATAAAAATATTTGATATAGTATTTACGTTTTGCAGACAGTAAACAAGAAGCATATTACTATACTACATTAAAAGTTGGTTTTTAGATGATTATACGAGCAAAGTGTTAAGTTGCTTTGCTATAAAGATTTACTTAAGTTAAGAACTATAAAAATATGATAAACCAATTGCATTAAAATTCATTGCATAAAATATTATATTCATAATCAGTACGTATTTTAATTAATAAAATTAACATAAAAATATATAAACAGAATTTTTATTCTGATATGCACTGTATTGTGCTGTAAATACCTTTTATTAACTAATCGAATTCCATTCGTGATAATATTCATTGATAATTCATTTCATAAATGAATGTTGTGGTTAATATATAAACTCCTTTATGAAGTCAATGCAATATACTGTTAGCCGGGAAAATATCAACCCAACCATCACATCCTTACTTTCAATTGATCGAATACATATCCCTAGTTTTCTCGCTATGATCTGACAGTTCTTTTCCATCGTGCAAAGAAACTCCAAGCTTTGCCCTCTCCATAGCTCGTGGAGCTCCTTTCAGTTGGCCAATAAGGCCGATGGCAAGAAACCACGTTCCGCTGCTATATGTCATCGCTGGTAACACATTGGTCGAAAACATTCGACTGCACGCACTGAGGTATATCGAAAGAGAAGATGTTTCGAAGTTTTAGATTCGACGATTGCCCTCTTTCTTGAATTGGACTATTTGTCCTAGGTATACATACGAGTCAGAAACTTCTAGAAGCGAGTTTTCACCTGAAACTGGGCTGGATACAACATAGGCATTACACGTTGACGAACTCGATTGAGGTCTTCGAGCATCGTGCTTAAATCCTTCATTGATTCTGCCATGACTACAATATAGTACCGATCGTCAATTTGGAACCGCTGATGAGATTCAAGCACAGCCCACGTCTCAACTGAATCGAAGGCTTTCCCATAGTCCACGAACGCCAAGCATAATGGCCTGTTATACTCTTCCATCTTTTGTATGCGGCGTAAATATGTGGTCTATGGTACTGTAGCCTTTTTGGAAACCGGCTTATTTGGAAGGTTGGAAGTAATCGAACCTGCATTCGAGACTGTTTTTAATGACCCTAGAAAACTGCTTATAAATATGGCTCAGGAGTGAGATGGGGTGGTAATTATTTAACAAAGTGTTATCACCGTTTCTAAAGAACATCACCACCACGCTCCTGTTCCGTGCCTCTGGCGTTATGCTCTCGAGGACAGGGCTTAAAGAGCTTCAGAAGGACTTTAAGTACCGGTGTTTAACCTTCAAAACCTCAGATCTGATTCCGTCATCATCCGGCGCTTTGTTGTTCTTAAGCTGATTCAGGGCCATTCTAATATCGTTCAGGCTGATGTTCTATATCTATCCTGGGAGTAGTGTTGGATTAACTCGTCTACTGGATCTTTTGCCGAACTATTTACAGGCTTAGACGCGGAAGCGTATAACTCTACATAGGACCCCTTAATCTCCTCCATTACCTCGCCCTAGGTCGACTCTAAACTTCCATCTTCTTTTTCAGCTTAGTTATCAGACTTTATCCAATAGACATATTTCTTACGAACACTTTGGCGCCCTTATTCCGCTTAACCGTCTCTTTAATATTTTCAGTATTAAGGAGACGGATGTCGTTTCGCTTTGTTCGCTTCGTTAGATTTTGAAATTTGTCTATGGAGCCGCCTATATTCCTTCGTATCACTCGAAGACTAAAGTTTTATCGAGCATTGTTCTGCCATGAAGTTGAGAGAGTGGCCGGAGAGATTCTGTGTCTATTTAAACGGCGGGGTCCAATGAACTTAGAACGCACCGTCCGGAGTGCTTCTACGAGCCTATTATTAATGTCGTCCACCGACGCAAGGTTCTTTAAGTAATCGAAGCGGTTTGAAAGTTTGAGCTGAAAGCTCTCGGGGTTTTAGATGTTTCACGACCTTTAATGTTTATCGTTGATATTCAATGTGTCTCTTACCATCCTGTGATCGCTACCGGTTTTGTCCCTGTGGATCACGGAGACATTATTAAATACTAATTTTTTGTTTGTCAAGATGAAGTCTATCTCATTTCTTGTCGAACCATCGGGGCTCATCCAGGTGCATTTCCTGTGAGGCGGCTTTTGGAAAAAAGAGTTCATCATTAAGATTTTCTCCATAAAGTCAGCCAGCTTCTCACTCCTGGGGTTCCATTACGTTCCTATTACATTCTATTACTGTGGGTCCGTATTCAAACTGTCGCGCTCTCAACTCATCACCGTCTTTTTTGCCCAACCCGTGAAGTGAAGTGTGTCTTGGGCATATGTATGGCTCGACTTATGTCCTCATACATAGTCTCCACTTCATCATCTGAATGTGACGAGGTCGGTGCATATACTTGAATGACCTTCAGCAAAGTTCTATCGAATATTTTGAGTATTAGGTATTTGTATACCTAATACTCAAAATATTCGACACACTACCCTACTCGACACACTTTCGATGGTAACTATAGTGTTAATGAGAGACTTGTAGACGAGAAATCCGAAACCACCATGGGACCGTTGGTCTCCCTTTCGTTAATAGAGCAGGTTGCCAGACTCTAGGATTATCGAGTCCTAACCCTCGCTTCAGACTTCAGATAATCCCAGTATATCCCAGCGCATCCTGCTCAACTCTTCCTGCAACTCGAAAATCTTCTCGTCAGCCCTTAATGTGCGAATGTTGTATATTACGAGGGCCAGTTTTCGGTTGGAGTGGTAGCCGTGCGATTGCCAGAGATTATTAGAACCCTGCTCCGTAGTTACCATAACTGCTACCATAGCTTGGGATAACGGAGCTGCCGGAGAGTGGGGGCCTGGTAAAATTGTCGACTTTCATTTTGGGGCTACGCCCTATAATTGCCTTGCTGGGCAGGCGTGGTGGCAATCGCAGGGCGCTACTTTGCGATGAGGATGTTGCTGTCCATCCTCATTCTTTGCATTTGAGTCACGCTTGTAGGACGGGTATACCTTAGTCGCCCCTTACGACACTAGGTCCATAGGGTGATACTATTCTATTCTGCCAGTTTATAATACTTCAGGTATATAATTGGTCCTGTGGAATATCTATTCAGGGTATTTACAGGGTACAGCTGATAGGGCCTTAATCTATATTTAATTAAGAAAGAGCCACCGCGAAATTTAAGATTCGTTTATGCTATAAAAAATATTAAACTATAAAAAAAATATATATTGTGGATAATCTTACCAATATTCCTGTCTAGCGCCTATCGAGTCGCTAGAATTCTGATTTACTTGTTTATACAAATGGCGTATTTATAGCAACGGTATTTTAAAATAGTTTTTAATTACTATTTATAACAATTCATTTTGTAGTCCAATGGCCATACTCCTAGTCAGCGATGTTAAACATTTTTAAATATTATGAACCTTAATTAAGAAGTTTGTTATTATTTTAGGACGAAACTTCTGAATGCATCATAATGCGCTACAAAATAGTATGGTTTGAACCTTATGTTACAACCTTGAGATACAATTTATAAAAATATGTACGCAGCCAGTCACGAGTTTAAATGTAATGCAATAAAGCTTATATTTTCATTTGTTGGTTTACATTATACAAAATACTTTACGAAAATTCAAATAATATTCATCGGTGTATCATACCAGCCATTGTAAGTCCACTGCTGGACATAGGCCTCTCCAAGAACGGAGGTTTTTTGCCCATAATTGCCGCGCTGGGCAAGCGTGTTGGCTATCGCAGAGCGCAGCTTTCGCGACAGGGATGCTGATGCCCATCTCCGCCTTATGCACTTGAGCTGCACTGTTCGAATGGATATACCGCCATCTATCGACTCTGGTACCTTAGTCGTACGATACCTGGTGCAGTGGGAAGTACTATTCTACTCCGCCGGTACCTCACGGCAAATCCATCACTATATTTTCATTAAATCATCGTATTTTTAGTTATTTGATTTTTATTAATAGAAACGTTATTTAATTTAATTTAGATCTAACATGTACTAGGCATTTTTATAGTTAACACAAACATCTTAAGACATTCATCATCATTATTGTCATAACAGGCGTGGAAACTTACAGCTGGGCATTGTTCCTTAAAAGTTCCTTAAAAGAGTCAATAAGTGGTCTGCCTGAAGGCTTTCAATTTCTAATTGTATAAGAGAAATACGGCCCAAGCATCTATTTATTAAAATATGTGAGCAAGACAATTTTTATAAATTTCTTGTATTTTAGAAGGTAGTAGTAACTCCAAATCCCCTAACATTAAATCGTAGGAGAAATAAAACAAATGTATGATGTATCATATTCCAATAAATTTAAAAATAACTACGCTGTAGCCGTGACTTTATCTGTAGGTATGGATACTTATAAACACGCTCTCTAAGTCAAAATCATTATACCAGCCGTAAAACGTCCACTGCTACATAGGCCTCCCCAAGATAGGAGGTCTTTTGCCAGTAATTGCTGCGTTGGGCAAGCGCTGTGGTAATCGCAGAGCGCCGCTTCACGATGAGGATACAGCTGCCCATCTCCACCCTGTAGTATTTAAGCTGCGCTATTTCCGATGGATACAGCGTAATCTGTCAGCTTCGGTACGGAGGAGGCAGAAAAAAATCGTTTACAGTAAGCTACTAATATGGCCACTTTCAGCTATTCCTAGTGCCGTTTTAACTGCCTTATTAACGGCCATGAATTGCTGGGTAACTTAATGAACACTAACATTATAAAGAGTTGCCGTGGCGTAACAAACAGCAGAGTAGAGTACCTCCCACTGCACTAAAAAACCACCACAGCAGAAAACCTCCTTTCTTAGAGAGGCTTATGTCCAGCAGTGAACTTTCTATGGCTGGTATGATGATGATGACAGATGTATATTTCGATTACAAGTGTACAACAACACGTTCGTTATATATTTGCTCGGAACTCTGATGACGTTTACAACGCATCAAACCATTTGGTATATCAGTCAAACCCACGACCGTCACGGCTTACTGTGGGCAGAGCCTGTACGGTTATTTTCGATAACGTGATTAAAAAAAAGATGGTATTATAATCCTAAAGGTTCCTAATAGCTAAAGAGTTGTACTTGTAACGCGTATGTAGTATAAAATATTAAAAAAATAAAAATTAAGCTCCTGAAGCCTGTGTACTAAGTTTCCCATATTTTATTTATAAGTCATACAATCACAGATAGAAATTAATGAAAATTTATTATATATATATAATTGAACCAGGACCTACACAAATTAAAATTGTAAATAAACGTCCCATTGCATTCTTCCGTACATACATAATGTAATGTCATGTATGACCTTTGGTTTCTGATTAATATATTTATTTGTCCCATACATACACATATATACTTACATACAGGTCTATTGTTTATTTTTTTGCTTAAACGTTGTTCAAAAATCTCTCTACTTTTAACTCTACCAACCGCCCAATATTTAGGTAACCTCTTTTTCTTTCTTTCTCCTTTACTAGGCTGTTTTTAATCCAGATATTAGCGGGCAGATGGTGATTGTCGATGGAACAGATGATAGTGTTCCTATCTTGTAATACAATCTCCCATCCATGACAAATATATATGTAATTAATGAAATATATGTATTTTAGTAAAATATTCATAACACAAGTGCTCTAAGCGACTTATCTCGAAGTCAGGTACAATGTATTAGATGTTATGTGAATTTATTATTATTAGATATCACGATTTCCGTCCAATTTACTTCCACCAATATCATTACCATCTAAATCTTTGACGAGTCCGATGGCGTTGATAGTAGTGATCCTATCTTATGTGCCAAGGGTTGGTACAGTCCCCACCCAAGACAAAATTTTATATGATGATATTTGTGTTTGTCCTGTGTCTGGGTGTTAAAAAATGTATTTAAGTATTATATTTGTGATTCTTCTGTTGTCTTTTGTCGTTATACAAATGCTTTAAGCGGTTTATGACCAGACTCGCAATCGGTAGATACAACTTTGCTTCTACCGAAATACATAGATGTTCTTAGTCCATGCATGGATCGATTTACAAAATTTTATCCTTTAACTCTATACCATTTTCATTGTAAACTAGCTATAGAAACTGGTAATATATTTTATGGGCCAGGTATTAAGTTATGTGTAGCCATCGGCCAGCCTTCTAAAGAAAACTAAGTGTTAAAAGCAACCATTAGGGTGTATAACCGTCATCAACCGATAAGGTACAAGGTAAGGCTTTCTTTCGGATTTATAGGAGAGATATAGAGACGGGGAAAGATGATGACCACACTACTTCAAACACTGTTAATCCAGGGGGCTACATACCAGCCAGCCAATCAAGTAAAGAGGAAAAGTTGAATCTTCAACCTAAATGGGTATTTCCCCTGGCAAAACTACTGATTATTCACCAGCTGTCGAGGACCTAATATTTTATCATCATCATCATCATACCAGCCATTAGAAGTCAACTGCTGGACATAGGCCTCTCCAAGGAAGGAGGTTTTTGCCCATCAATTATAAGTACAAAACACGCTGGGTAATCGTATTACGGATGGATATACCGCCATCTGTTGGTTCTGGTACCGTAGTCGCCTCTTACGACGCTAGGTGCAGTACTCCCCGTACTATTCAACTCTGCCGGTACCTCGCAAAAATATTTTATACGTTGAACCAAATTCTGTGGTTTAACTGAGATTGTGCACTCAGTAAGTCATATCTTTTAGTGTAGATATGAATTTTGTTATTTTGTTTCATGTATCAGCCATGTTTGTTTTAGGGTAAAGTACATCCGGCCAATTGGTTTTTCAAGTTAATTTTTTTATGGTGGAGGTGTGATAATAAAATACACTTTAATCATTACCTTTTATATAACGAAATTTACACTTGTGAATATAGAATTGGAAAAATAAACTTTGGTCTAAATGGGACAACGAAACATTATTTATATGTTATTAAATTTCATAACTCGCTAAAGAAATAATTTATAGGTTATACACATTTATTTGCCTACTAGCAGCGCCTCGCGGTTCCGCCCGCGTAGTTACAATATAATATAAGTTACTTAAGTCACTTTTTGGTACATAACTGAGGTATATATAACATTTTGTTCTTAATGTAGATTAACATTCATTCCTGTCTGCATTTTAAATACAATACGAAGTTAAGCAAATTTGCGGATAAAACCTGGCAGGCGTTAGGGGGCAAACAACACTCATCTTTATATTTTGGACTAATCTTTATAAATATTAGAAATATTAGAAAAGATATAGAAGCTATAATTTTGTAAAGTTTCATTAAATAAATTTTGTAGTCTCTGCATGTAAAATATAATAAATCTATACATTCTTACAAACTTTCATGTTTATAATATCCGTAGAAGGTAAAAGTTTTCTAAACCAACACCTGATTAAAAAAGAATCATATATATATAACCATAACCATGTTTCCTCATTAATTTGTAATTTATGAACGACTTCCAAATTGTGTAAATTCGCCATCATTGATAAGAACTGTGTCACACTGGTTACTATTCTCGAATGCTTCCAACATTTTCGGGTCCAAATATTTATTTATGATATTTGAGCATTTCAAATCTTCATGCGCGAATGCTAGAGTAGCATTCAGCTGGTGAACGATGACTTCTTGTTTGGATAGGTGCTGGAAATAGCGAGATGCAGGTATCGAAAGTTTTGATTGCAAAATAATCACTTTAGATTTTAGTGGAGTGGTTCTGCCAGCATATGTTTGGAGTAGCTTTATTCTAGTGTAGGCGCTCTCTAAGATTGTTCTGGTGTATTGCGTGGTAGAGGTCACAGTTTTTCGTAATGCATTAGAGTAGACTTCGAGTTTTTCACGCCAGTTATTGGTTCCGAGGAGATGCTCTTGTAGTTCGTAAGAACTGGATCCAGTGATGAGGGTGTACATGTGGTGGATCAGATCATCTTGAATCATCACTGTTGTGGCATCTTTGAATTGAACTTGGAAGGACTTGCTGATGTCTTGAGGAGTCCCGCCGAGCATGAAGACTGTTCCGGTTTTACCTGTTAAAGACAGAAATAGATCAATAATTATTATATTGGGCTCGAACCTTTTAGCGCATTTGATAGTGTTCTTATTTTGTGCCCTAAGGTTTAATTTGTGCTGAATATGACGGGCCCGATGACGTTAGTGATTCCATCTTGGGCGCCAAGTTCGATCATTATCCAGAGCGTTTATTCTGGATAAATATTTATATTTCTTCTGTGTCTGGGTATTTTTGATATGTATCTTAGTATTATATTTGTAATTCCATTATAAATAACATTGTAATTACTCTGTTGTCTGATATCCGTAACACAACTGCTTTTAGCTACTGCGGAGTAAGGTTAACGTATGAAATGTTGTGTGAATTTATTATTATTATTGCTTTTATTTAGTTGTTAATTATATTTATTAAATAGTATAATTCCTCTATCAATTCATACCCCGAGATAAATAGCTTAACACACTTTAATATATTTATTCCGGGGTCAGGTACGCGATGTTGTGGTCGAAATCAATTGTATTTTTTAATATTCGAACTTATTTTATGCCTCTTTTTTGCCAGCATTTTTTAACTTTTAATTAAACTAAAAAGAATATAAAAGTGAAGAGATAATAATTGCTTATTCAATTAAAAGTATGTAAAAATAAAATATACCTAAACTCAGTTTTTCATATTAAAAATTCGTATTAGCTAACTTAACATCTTATAGTGATCAATCCATATAATAATTATCTTGAAAAATAAGTAACTACATTGTGCATGCTTGTTTAAAGTGAGTGTAAAATATTTTGTATTTGATTTCACAAGGAACTTTGTAAGCCTATATAATTTGTATGGAATTACAAAGTTATTTATGCAGCTGTTTTCTAAAAATGTAGAAATTTTAGTGTATAAACCAAAATTTTCTTTGGTTTATACACTAAACACTAATTTTATTTTAAATCAAAAGCGTCTTTATCTGCTAAAGGTGTAGACTTTTGATGATCGGTCAGTTAATGACAAAATTAATAAGATATTTGACTAGTAATCATTTTGAAATTACTGATTCAAATTGGTCTGAACCGCTTCAAGGGGGGTTTTCAAGTGCATATTTTAAAAAATATACACTTCTCCATATTATCTTTGACTATTTCAAAGTTTTTACATCATGTATTATTAAGTTAGTAGTTATTAATAGTTATTGGTCCTAGCGTAATGTTATAATTTTTTTTTTCAATAAGTGGGCAATGTAATACTGAACTGTTCTGAGCTATTAGTATAGGCCCTGCATTAATATGTCAGTCAGTCAGCCAGTCAGCTTTTTCTTTCATATAAGAGATATAAAATTTCATTAAAATTTCTTTGAAAGTTTCTATACTACCCTTCCCCTTTAAAGGATGAATTAAATAATATTGTATACATGTTTTATGTCTTTCATTTGCATAACTTAAAAAAAAGCAATCTTTCATACGAACTTAACACCCCTGTTTTACTTCTTTCATAAATACTTTCTTAGTGCTTCCTTACATTATAAATAAACCCCCTGTTCAAAATTTGGAAAATTTTCTAATCTTTATAATATAGCTTTTCCTTTTATATATCGCTCCCCTAGATGAAGAATGCATCAACTCATAATAATAATTACTGTAAAATTCTAGAAACATTTATTAGCAAATTAAAAATTTGTAAGATCGAATATCTTCAGTAAGATTTCAATAAACAACAAGTACAGAACATTTTTCTTTAAGAATAAATATGGGAGCCATAGATTGATCGAGCGACCATTTATGTCAATTCCTACATACGAGTATAGTTTTGAGTTGTTGCAGTCTTTATTTAGTGCGATATATATTTCGATATAAATATGTCGTACCGTGGCTTTCAAGTATCGCTGCTACTTCTAAAGCAACCAAGACTCCAAACTCGTATCCCAATAAGTAGAACGTTTTCTTTGCTTTAAGCATCTTCATCATACTCTGAAAACAAAAGTTTGCAATTTATTTTTACACAGAATAATGTATCGATTCTAATAAGAGCCAGACATTTATGACACGCAAGATATTTCAATCTCATTTTATTTTCGAATTTCTTTTATCCAATTGATTAACTGTTACTTTGATATTAACTTTGATCCAATTGTTATATATTTACAATTTAATAAATTAATTTCCTACTCTAATATTAACGCGAATATTTCGAATCTTAGTCCATTTTTTTTATTATTATATAAGCAATAATATGGTTGACCTGATAGTAAGCGTCACCGCAAACTATACATGCTCGTGTTAACACTAGCGCGTCGGCAAACTAATGACACATTACCAAGTAATTTCACTGCTTCTGGAACACAACAACGCGAACACTGCTGTTTGGCGATAGAAATAAGTGAGAGTGAGGTACCAACGAAGGTGACCTTTGTATAAGGTCTATATTGAATAATATCTATCATTCGGATAACAATTTCTATTGATTAACATGACATGATGGATCTAAGGAGCAGGTTTCTTAGTGATCTCTTTAAACTAACTTACATTAGCGAGATTCTGTGCCATCTCATGTAGATTATCGGTGGGGTGGTTGTTGTGAGAGAGCAGTACGACTGCGGGCAACTTTAGACGCTCACAAAGCACCGCAAACCGGCTATGTCGACTCTCCAAGCCAGGAATGATACACAGGTAGTCCAGGTCTAGATCCACTTCGTCATTTCTCTGTAAAGTATATCCAAATTTTTGTGTCTTTACACAAAGAGTACAACAAAAGTATGATAGCAAATTTTTTTTAATCAAGTATTTATTAGTACTGATCGACAAACTAGCCTATGCAACATATGGGTTTGCAAAAACTAAAGTTAGCTTATTTCTATTGACGGGGCCGATGGCACATTTGATAGCGTTCCTATCCCGTATGATTTTAAATAATAAAATAGTTTCACACATCATCTTATACATTGATGTTCACAGCTTAAAGCCCTTGTGTTAAAGTTATTTAGTTTAAGTTATTAGAAAACAGTGCAAATAATGGTAATGGCCCCATGGTACTTTTAGTATAGTACCTAGCTGGGACACCGTGTTCCGTAGGCTCGATCCCCAATCAAGACAAATATTTATGTGACGAATATTTGTGTTTGTTCTGTATCTGGGTGTTAAATTATTAAATTTGTAATTGCTATGCTAGAAATCTGGTAAATGAATAAGATGTTGTGTGAATTTATTATTTTTATAAAATAGAGAGGGTGCATGGTAATCCTAAAAGTTTTAGAAGAACAGGGAAGTATATCAATGAAATTAACAGACTTTAATAGAGTTTACACCTCCAGCCAACATAACATGCACATACCAGTTCTGTCCTAATCACGAGGGAAGGCATCATGGTGAATTCACAGGTCGCTGCAAGCTCATCCGGTTCAACCGCTCCGAAATGAGCGCCTAAACCAGACACATTCGACGAGAGATCGACCTTCTCTTTTTTCAACTTCTTCAATCTGTCATCGGATATCAAACTCGTGAATTTTTGGTCAATAAAAATTATATACACAGACTACACAACCAATACTACAATCAACTACAGCCTAAGAAACTTCTATCATCATATCATCCATATAAACTCATCGTCTTCCCATGACAGGAGGATTTATGGGCAGGCGTGATGGCAATCGCCAAGTGCAACTTCTGATGCTGCTTCTGCTGCCCGTCCCCGCCCGCATTTAAGCTGCACTTTGTACAGATGGATATAGCGCCATCTGTCGGTTGTCATTACGAAACCTTACTCGCCTCTTAAGAAAACTTGGTACAGGTGGAGGTAGTATTCTACCGCGCCGGTACCCCACGGCTATATCGCATGGACATAATAAACGTAGGTATTTTGTATGTCTTTACCCTCAAACCGCGAAGTTTCTCTATTGCGACCGTGTGGTCAGGCAGGCGCGGCAGTTATAGGCAATTTTTCCCCCTTTTTTGAGGAGGCCTATATCCAGCAATGTATCATACATTATCCATCAAACACAATGTATCATATATCACACATGACAATGATTAAATGGCTATATTAAACTGCTACTATGATGATGAAACAGTAAAACGCAAGTGTAACAATAATAGGGTGTTTTATATATCTTCTTTAACCCAAGTTGTTGTAGAAAATCAATATTTAAATTATTATAAACTAGTGACCCACCACGGCTTTGCTCGGGTGCAATGAGGATAAAACCTTGTTATTGTGGTTCATTCCTATGATGAATATATATATACCACCACGGACTTATGGTAGATGTTTTTAAATTGTACAATATTATAGTTTATATTATTTATTGTTTTCTCATACATTATTTTCTCGTCTCGTCTGGTTGAGCCAGCGTTTGCAATGTAAGCGGAAAAAAGATGTGTTCCTTCACGATATCATATTAGAAACCTCTAAAATTATCATTGATTCTCTATTATATTATGCAGGTTTTATGCATACAAACCTTCCTCTTGAATCACTATTAGTATCTATACATTATCTATTTAAAAAAAATCGTTTCTAAATCCGTTGCGTTGGTTTAAAAAGCTAAGCATGCAGGGACAGATAGACAGCGCAAAGTGACTTTGTTTTATATTATGTATTGATTATTTTGTTCACATACTGTCCAATGGTCATCCTCGGCAGCGCGTCCTTGGAGACATGTATGTGGAACTTGTCCTGCAGCATGTTTGCGAGTTCCAGAGCGCGGCCTTGATCCACGCCTATCTGTTCCAGCATGGTGCGGTCCACCGTCGCGTTGGTTATATTCACACCTTAATTTAAAGGGAATATTAGGCGTTGTTGAACGTCGAACTATCATATTGATAGAGTATCAATAGTAGTTTATTTTAAAGAAATTTGTGAATTATGGAACGAATTCGTGAATTTAGTTGTCCCCACGTTCCTCGAGTGGTGTCGTTTCTAAATAAGAATTATGTAATATTTTTCTTTAATTCCAGTCTAAAGCTTAAAAGTAAATGGTTTCTAGCCAGTCATTTATTTAATCTCCACTTTGAGGAGGTACTAAAGAGAGTTTAAACAAGCTTTTTATAGTGATACCAAAGTTATTAGTTTGACGGGCCTGATGACGCAGATGGTAGTGATTCCAAGGGTTCGAACCCCACTCAGGATAAATATCTGTTCTATGTGTGCTTTGAACGACTTATCTTTCGGAGTCAGTTCAGGTTAGAGTTATTTATTAATTTAATAAAATTGATTAATAAGTAAGATTGAAAACGCATTTATATTTACCAGGTATCTTTGAAACTTCTTCCATTACGTTTAACTTCGAAGTTGGTTGCACCACTGCCATCACCACATTGTCCCCACAACATAGAGCCTTCTCGACTGCTTCAAGAATATTGCGGCGGGACATCTTCTGTTCTTTACTTTCAACGTCTACACTATCATCGGAACTACGGAACTGCAATTTGAGGAGTCATTTAATAATAACATTTTAATATTCTTAATGATTTATTTATGGATAAAATTAGATCTAAGTAAAGAATTCTATTAAAAGTATAAAAGCGAAACTTTTTAAGAATTTATATATTTGGTACGTTCTAAGCATAACTACTGAATGGATTTTGATTATTTTACAATAATGTAGCTCATAAGTTGGAAATTTTACAAAAGCTTTATTTTTTAAAGATTTTTCATAGTATTGTTTGCGACTCAACGCCTGGCAAGTTTTATCCGCAAATCTGCTTATCGCCGTGTTTGCAGTGCTGATTCAAACTAAAGTTAAAAAGCAGTTTCGGATACATCACATTATACAAATAAAATTTAAGTGTCTGTTTGTAATATTAAAAAAGCAGCTTTTGAAAATAGACATATGATAGTATATACGGTACTTATAACAATAATAAGCTTTTTTATTTTTATTTGTTTGAGATGAAGTCTGTATATTTAATCTTACCCGGCCTGGATTAACCAGTTGTAGTGTTAATGAAGGTAGCCCATCCTGTGTTCTTCTAAACATAAGCTCTTTGTACGGCGATATATTATCGCTAATAACAGCGAAGTGTCTGAAAATACCAAAAAATAAATTTTACTTAGAATACTTTCTATTCTATCTACTTCTTTGTTAGTTTCAAATAATAATAATAATATTATATTTTATATTGTACTCATTAAATTGCAATGAAAAATAAATTGATTTTTTTATCATTAGAACAACGATTTCATTCTATATGTACTTATTAAAATATGGAATTGCTATTGAACGGTGGAACAGGACTTTCCACATCCAATGCTATGGTTTATAATGTAAGTGCGGATGAATTGGAACTGATGCTAAGGTTATATTTTCACAAAGCGTATCATTAAATAAAAAGTGGATTATATACCTTTAGTAAGAGTATTAAACTCTATGCATTAATAGCAAATACCAATTGTTAAAGGATAAAGAAATATAATTAACTATATGGATATCCTATCCTATAAGTAGGTAGGTAATAAAGGCAATATAAATATAATTGATACCTAAGTATAGTACAGAACTTCCTAGAAGCAGTATCCAAACGGTTTAGCATTGAGATCATATCTTGCGAGTTCTTCTCTGTGTTGATCACGTAGATGCCCTCACAGGTCATGATTTGATCCTTGAGATTGTCGTCATCGACAACACATACGTGTACTCCGAGTTTCTTCCAACATCTGTGAAATAATTCACAAGTATTTACAAGTATTCCCACTACATCTCATACATTGACCTGACTCCGTGGTAAGTCGCTTAAAACACTTGTGTTTCAGACATCAGACAACAGAGGAATCACAAATATAATACTTAAATACATATTTTTAACATCCAGACACAAGGAAAACACAAATATCATCATATAAATATTTGTTCTGGGTGGGGATCAAATCCACGACCCCTGGCGCATAAGATAGGATCATTACCATCTGCGCTATCGGGCCCGTCAATAATGCGATCCGACTTTAGAAGAGAATGCAACCCATTGCTTAGTCTTGTGTTGTGAGATATCAACATAATTATGAAAGCGAAACGAATGTTTTGATTTATTTTCTACTACAAGTAGCGTAGATTCAGGTGTTTTATTATACATGAGAGATAAATTTGACAAAGCCTCACCAAAACCTAAGCTGTCTACTCATTACTGAATGTGATTAATACAAACTATGTTACTAAACAAATAGTGCCCGCTTTGTCTGCGTGTAATAGTGACTTTCGGGGGTACAGTGACTTTTAGGATATATTTATTAACAAATTAAAAAAACATATAAAATAGCCTTAACCTGCCTCGATAAATGGACTCTCCAATATTGAAAGAATTTTTCAAATCGTACCAGCGGTTCCTGATATTATCGCATTTAAACAAACAAACAAAGAAACAAAATTTTCAGCTCTATAATATTAGTATAGTTTACAAGACAAATTTAAGTACTTGTGCTTGCACTTCAAGTTGCAAAGTTTTGCTCTTCGATGGCTACCACATGCAGTAATTATGGGCAAAATCCCTCTTTCTTGAGGTAGACTATGACTAATAGTAGATTTCCCACGTCTGATATCATCATACCAGCCATTAAAAGTCCACTGATGGACATAGGTCCCCAAGAAAAAGGGTTTGATGCCCATAATTGCTGCGCTGGTCTAGCGTGTTGGCAATTGTAGAGCGCAGCTTTCGCGACAGCGATGCTGCTGCCCATCCTCGCCCTGTACATTTGAGCTGACTTTTTTGCATAGATACAGGGTACAGGGCCTCCCCCTGTTACTACTATTCTATACTGCCGGTACCTCACGTCTGATATGATGATGATAAACATGGTATACTAAAATGAGTACTTACTGTAATTTGTGATTGACATACGATGTAGGTTCACATTGAAGTAACAGGTTCTTGGCGCCCCTATTGATGAGCTGATCTGCGAAATGCAGCCCTAAGCCTTCCTCATTGCAGACCACCATAACACTGTGGTTAGGGGAGCAGGTAATCCTGTAAATAAAATGATAGTTATGTAAAGTTATGTGAGTACGACATTAAATTTAAATACATTGGTGGCTAGGTTTATAGCAAATTTGATTGTTATAAATTGAATGTTTCTATGTAAAAATGTTAGCTAGTTTTTTTTTTTGTATCAAACCAAGTCGACAAACAAGCTTACAGTCCGCGTTATAGTAAATGTCTCTTTAACCCATAGACACTCAAAGACACTCATCTAAAAGAATATCACTATCGCGTTGCTAACCTTGTCACTAGCATTTCACTGCCTCCCTCATCCATCAAACCAGGATACAGTAATGAGAAAACTGCTATTTGGAGGCAGAAAAAGGTGAGAGTGACTAATGCAGCCGGCCTTTATATGATGTCTCCTTCATGTATCGCCATTGTATGACGAAGAAAATAAAATTAAAAATTTCGTGTCATGGAATGTTTGGCATAAATCCGTCAAGTACTGGTCATTATATGAGAAATTGGTTTCTTCATAATCGTAGATTATTGCATTACAAGTAATACAAACATTCTATTAGGAAAATAAACCGTTTACTTTGTGCATTTTTATTTCAACACATCAATATCTGTTGTGTGTGGGTTTAGTTTAGTTTTCAAATACAACATTCACATTTTTCTATTCGAGATATTTCCATGTAACGAAGTAGATAATATACATCTATATAATACAATAAAAATTATGTTTAACTCCCTGAAAAGTGACTCAAGGTGCAAGACAGATTGGTATGTCGCTATATACTCGTTCAAAAACTAGGCCAATCAATCAGCTTCTTTTGACCAGCCTATTGACATTGTGTGAAAAAGTTCGCAATATGTTCCAAGTCATTTAAAATCACTAAAGAGACAACAAAGGTCCTACTAGCCATGTGTCAATTAAAAACAAGAAGCGTACTTACATTATAAAATATATCATCTTGGTTCACGATAACATTAAATTTGTCAGAAGCAAACACCTTCAAATATTTTGATTTCTAATTAGCCTGATTATTAACATTTTAAGCTGCGTTGACATCTACAAATATCAATATATCTTGCGGGAGATTTATCGACTTGGGCTATGACCCCACTAATTAGTAGTATTAGTAAGTATAGTCGAGCAGTTTACAGCTTAAGTTCCAGCCAACAGAAATAAGCGTACATTCTATGTGATTTCCCATGGGTTAATAAACTAAGTAATATGTGATATAATATACCTCGGTTGAAGTTGGGGCACTTGTTCCTTAAGGGAGAGTAGTACACGACCACGATGTCGGCTCGCAGCCAGCAGTCTGAGCGCGCGCTCTGTTTCGTGTGGTGCATAAGTCATGCGACTGAGCGGGCGCACGTAGCCTCGAGCTATACCTTGGCTGATCAGTAGTTGCAATTTCTGTACAATAATTATAACATTACTTAGTAATAATCATCCCTGCCTGGCTGATATAATGATATATATATATATATATATATATATATATATATAACTAATGCTCGCGACTTCGTCTACGCATGATTAGTACTTCGAGAAGCCTATTTTCTTTTCCAAACGCTCTTATCTATCTTTATACATAGAATTGGTTCTGCGGTTAACAGATGAGACTCTAATTACACAAACTGGTATAAGATCCGAATTAACTTGTACAAATTTGATGTTATTGGGTGAGAGTCCACAAAGTAAGTGATTTTATACAAAGACAAAAGTTCGTTCCTGACTGCATATTAAACACAACCCGATTAAAAGATTTGCAGATAAAAGTTGGCAGGGATGCAAACGACATTTATCTTTATATATTAGGCCTAGGATAATTTTATATAGACTACAGCTTTTCTCGATAAATGGACTATCCAACATTGAAAGAATTTTGTTCAAACAAACAAACAAACTCTTCAACTTTATATTAAAATGTAGTCAATAATAATATAAGACTTGTTTACAACATCTAAAAAGAAGAGTCTTGAAGAATTAAAAAAAAAATAGAAATCTCAATTTTAACGGAAAACTGACAATAATTTGCGACTTATATACACTTTAACTTGCCGTGGGGTACCAACAGAGTAGAATAGTACCCCCCCTTGGTACCAGGTAAGAGGTGAGGAAAAGCAACCGATGGCGGTATAGCCATCCAAAACAATGTAGCTCAAATGCGACACGAGTGGGCAGCAGTATCCCCGTCGCGAAGCTACGTTCTGTGATTTTGCTCATAATTGCGACTTTTGTCCAGCGCGGCGATATGCCACGATAATGGCACATTGGTAAAAAGGCATTCTCCTTTAGACTTTTTTTTTTTTTTTCGGACGAACCTAGTGCTGGACTACTAAGACGTAAATTCCAGCGCTACCAAAAAAGAGGGCGGGGCCTCTCATAGATGAGAGGACCGATGCCCGTAATAATCCTGCGTGCCCCGCGGCCGCGACCGCGCGTTTAGCGCGGTCGCGCCCACAATGGCTCGCGAGATTTGAGCGGGACCGACGGCGAGACCGAGGGCGCCTCTAGAGGCTCGACCTAGGCTCGGTCGCCGTCGTTGGGGTTGAATTTACTATGAATGAATTAAATTAAAACAAGAGAGGACGGACAGATTGAGCCCGACAGCCCTAGGGCTGTCGGTTATCGCTCGTAGGGGCAGGGACTTCACGCGTTCGCCGGCGAACGCGGTGTACTGCTCTGTTATACGAGTGCATGTGGAGTGTCAGTGGTTGAGTTGTGCCAGTGAGAGGGCGAGAAAGGGCTGCGAGTTTCGCGGTTATTTTGTCGGGAGGGTCGTCTAAGACGTGACGCGGTCTACGAGATCGGACGTGTCCTTTAGACTCCTTAATGTAATACTAAAGATTGTCATCCATAAGCATACAAAAACGCATTTTTGTATATCCATGTACCTTCATCTCCGTAAAGCTTTGTTCTTGGAACATTGAAGTCAGGTTACTGGTCACGTAACTTCTCTCCATAGAGAGAACATTCATGCCTAAGTAGAAATGTTCCTTGCAATCCAATTGCGCGGTGTCGAATGTGTTGCCCATCCTTCCGAGGCACCGGAGTGTTGCCTGTTAATATATCAGATGTTATTCTTAGGTCGATATCGCTCTCTGGAACCATAATTATTCTAGAATGTGTCTGGTAATGGGGATCGTCCAGCGTTCTTGTATGAAGAGGTACATGAATGTTGATGAAGCAAGGAATGTCAGTTAAGATCGAAGTAATTGGCAATCAATTGTATCTGTTTCGGAAAATAAAATTGAGTTTATGTATACATGTTGTTATATTTGTAAATCAAAGAGCAATTATTGTTTAACTAAAAAATATGTGTATTTATGATGTATAAAGGTTTTCAATATTACATTGGCAGCAGGATTCCTGTTTTTAAAGCTGCACTCTGTGATTACCACCACTTATGTTACTTTTGATTTGGGTAAATTTCCCATTTCCTTGGGAGGGCGGGAGAGAGGCCTATGTCTTTTAGATATTTATTTTTCGTGAGTATTTCTTACGTGTTTGAGTTCTCCTTTAACGTTATTGCTGATAATGACGTCGCATCCCATACCATTGGTCTTGATATTGACCATGTCTTCAAAACTGGAGTCCCTGGAGTTTCCGATATGGTCGTCTGAAATAAATATCATTCTTAATATCAGAATTTCCGGAACTAACCAACCATACACATTGAAATAACTGCATTATAAGAATGGTAAAAGAAATGTGTCGAATGTTCAAGAAGTTAGGAAAGTATGTGAGGAAGCTAATATAAATTAATAATGTATACTTACTCTGTAGGAGACTGTGGTCCTTAAGTTAATGAAGATGCAAGTTTCTACGTACTACGTTCATAAATAATATAGTGAGATGATAAATTATCATTTATAGGTTTATATAGATGTTTTTTGCATAATGAAATACTCACCTTTCAACTCTGGGAACAGCTTCCTCAAGAACCGTTTCTTGCGTACATCGCTGACAGTGGTGAAAACATCACAGCCAAGCGCAAGTGCAATGGAGATGGTGGCCTGTCCTAGAGCCCCTGTCCCCCCTTGCACCAGAATCTTCAATCCTCGACGTACATTCATCTTGATGCACTGAATAAAAACAGTATGTCAAATTTGCCTTCCATAGATTTTTTATGCAATGTAATAGAAGTGCTAAATTGGATTATCCAATAACACAGAAATTATTGATCCAATAACACAGAAATTATTTTTAAGCTGACAGCCTAGAAAAATCTTTATATAATGAAAAAGGAATCTTAAATATAAATATGATGATAAAACTGTGATCGCCTTAACAACCAAATGTTTAAAGAACACAAAGTCTAGCTATGAATGAGCAAAATTTTTTATAAATATGTATAACTAATAATAATTTAAAATTACAATATCTTAAGAGATGGGTATTGATGAAATAAAAAAATTTCTTGAAATTCTCAATGTAAATACACGGAACATAGAAAATAATTTTAGACTATACACTTTAACTTGCTGTAAGTCTAACAGAGTAATATTGTACCTCCCTCGGTACCAGTTAAAAGGTGACTGAGGTACCAAAACTGACACATGACGATATATCCATCCAAAACAGTGTCAAATACGGTACGAATGGGCAGCAGCATCCCCGTCGCAAAGCTACCTCCTGAAATTCAGCTCATAATAGCGACACTGACCCAGCGCCGCAATTATGAGCAAAATTACCCTTTATTGGGGTGGGAGATGTTCAATACCTATGTTTAACCATAGATGTGTAATGGCTGATTTAATAATGTTGATGATACAATCAGATAATTCTGTTAATTTTATAGATCAAAAGAGCCTGTTTCCAGCTCCAAAAAGAATATCTAGTAAGTGTGAAAAAACTTAAAATAATCCAATTTTATAGGTTTACCAAACAGTAAAAGGCGTATGCGTAGGCCAATGGTACAGTAGCAGCGTCTTCAAGGTTCCAGTGTGCAGGCACCGGCCATAACAGATGAGGGTGAACGCGCACTCGGGAGCTGGCCGCGCCACCAGCCACTAGACCCATCACGCGTTCACCGCTAGATAATTTTAAATAAAGTTAAAAAAACATTCAAGATATGCGCAACGTCTAACAAAGAATAAAACGTATCCTAAAGCCGTGAACAAATATTATTGTACGATTTGAAACGGAAGGAATCGAATGGAAATAAAGAAATTAATATATAATACACTAGCTGTGCCCGCGACTTTATCCGCTTGGAACAGTTTTTTTGGGTATCATACCTGTTTACCTTACCAGCATTGATTAATTTTATTATTAATTATATATTTTTTTATTATATTATTTTATTAATTATACAAATGCTAAAATTTAAAGATGTTTCAAATTTCACATTTCACACATTAATAAGCCCGTACAGCAAAAATAATACAAAATTTTATGACTAACCTTTATGCTTAAATTACAATTTACGTTACTCGCAAGGTAACTGACACGTCGTTCAAAAATGTAAAAAGTTAAATAAGTTGTATTGAAAAAGAATACACAACTAATAACATAATAATGTTTAAAATAAAAGATATGCAGTCGAATCTCCCGCTTTGTAAATGGACTATCTATTTTTCCAGCAAAAACGCGAAAAATTTTATTAGATTTTTCATGAATACGACTTAGTTTCGAGGCTTTTATCTTCCTGATATTGGTATAAAGCCCATCAGTATGAGCTTTGGTGAACATGCTTGACGCAATACGGAACCGTGACAGACCGACACCCTGAATGCGTTGTGCCTGAACAAGGTAAATAACGGGCACATTAACGTTTGCTTAATCAATATTTCTGACTCTGTAATATTATAAACTCGGATATTTTACCTAGCAGTAACTCCACTGAAGTCCATTCCAAAGCCTTCACTGACCAGGTAATCAGGCTTCTCACCCATCGCACGCTGTGCGTCTCTCACATTGATACCCGCATAGTGAACCTGAAATTACCATTAATATGACCTATGCCTAACTGGGTCCATATAAATGTTAAATATATACATGAGCCGTGAGGTACCGGCAGAGTAGAATAGTACCTCCCACTGCACCAGGTGTCGTAAGACGCGGTTTAGGTACCAGTACTGACAGGTGGCGGTATATCCATCCAGAACAGAGCTGCTTAAATGCACAGGGCGGGGATGGGCAACAGCATCCCTGTCGTGAAACACGCTTGCGCAGCGCGGCAATTATGGGCAAAAAATGGGCTGTAGTGGACTTTCAGCGGCTGGTATGATGATATACATTTAAAAAAAACTTACCTCAACATCTATTCCGTTTCCAGAAATTTCCTTTTCTACCCAGGTCAAAGAATTGAGATTACCAGGTTGAGAACATTCTAATTTCATTGCGCCTTTTTTACTTGGAGGGATATTTTCCAACCTTGTAGGCAAATAGTACTCGTTGCCCCAAACTCCCTTTATCAAATGTAAATGTTAATAAATATCACTTTCATTAACTCATGTATTGAAATACTTTTCAATCTGACTTCAAAATTAGTAGCTTAAAGCAATTTTGTTACGAATGTCAGACAACAGAAGCGTTACAAATATAATACTTAAATAAATATAAATAATACCCAAACATAGAACAAATACAATTATTTATATTTGCACTGTGTGGGGATTTAACTCACGGCCAGTCAATTAATTTTAATCGTGGCCTCTCCCAGTAATCGGTTTACTGAGTGAGGCCAAGATTAAAGTTACTCAGTGTTACATAGTGCACAGACTACTTATTAACTTATATAAAATCATATAAATTGCAGTATCTTACTACAAAAAACAGTCTGTTTCTTTTAGCTAATATCTGACACATACTTTTTTGATGAAATAATGAATAAATAAAGCAATATTATTTTATAAAGAATAGAATAAAATTTGATGTCAATAGAAAAGTATCAAGAAAACCTTGAGTCAAGAAGCGGGTATAAAGCTTAGCAATATAACTTAACACATATAATTTATTAACACTCACTTCGTGAAGCATGCAGAACGTCATATTGGGTAAATTATCCAACGTATTGTCCATAGAATCTTTTTGGTCGTACATCACAACCGACACATTCTTCTTCAGCGTTCTCCATTGCTGCACCAAACCCTTCAACTCCGGTGGCGAAGGATTTGTTGATAGAACTATAAGCTTTTGTTGCGGCGACAACTCGTTGTACATTTTAACAAGCCCATGCATATCTAAGGCACTCCTTAGCAAGATTGCTGCAGTGTTTGGTGGATTTGCTATGGGTCTAAAGAGAGCCAGTTCGACTTTCGCTTTACCAGATCCAAGTACGGAAACTGGTTGGTATGTTGCCGTGGGGTATAAATCGCCAGTTTCGACTCCATGACTTATGAGGAACGTGTTTGGCTTAAGAATTTTGTAAAGAGCTTCAAAGTGCTACAAACGTAAAGGAGGTATATACAGAATTATTATATTAATATTGTAATGATCTAATTGCAGTCTTGAGGTTTATTTTGTCTTGTTTTGTGTCACTTACCGATTTATCAGAAATCAAATTATGTAAATATAATGCATCTGCATTTTCAAAAGTCTTAGTTTCCAAAATGTCTTCAGGTTTCACCGGAACTAAATTAACTTCAATTGACGACTGACTACGTATAAGGTGCACGATTTTGTTGAACACATTGGTCCTATTTGGTATATTAATGTAATAAATAGTCAATATATTTTTGTTTACGTTTTCAGATATAATCTTCATAAAAATGTCGATCGATGTTTCTAGCTGTAAACAAACAAAAAACAAAAGAAAGATGAATTTTGTGATTTGAATACAAATTAGTGAACAAAAACTTACGTCATCTTTACTCACATCTTTCATTTCCGAATTGAAGAATGGTACGAATTTTAATGATTTCAGTGCAACTAATTGACTGTTGCACAGATATTGGTTCTTATAAAAGGTGTCCTCAATTGTAACGCCCCCGCATCTGCACATTCATATTAAGTTTACTACTTTACTATAATGTAAATTACTGTTATTTTTCTTCCTAACTTTAAAATCTTCTCTTTGAATATTAAATAAACTTGTTTACGTCCGTTGATTTAGAAAAATATTTTTTGTACTTGTATGTATCTTTTTATCTCTTTATAAAAACAAATAGACTAGGCTTTATATACTAGCTGTATACATAATCTATAATATACTAGCTAACCCAACCGATGTTATTATTTCTTTCATTGAGATATAAACTATTCTGTCTCTCAAGATAGATCAAACTGTTCACAGCAAGCAAACATTGATTACTATCGGATAAGAAGAAGAAACATATGAAGATGTGAAAGCTAAAATATATAAAAATCGCATTCTAAAAAATTGACTATAAGTTTAATTTACTATTGTTATAAATATTAAATATGTCATATAAATGCATACTTTATGCCGTTTGCAAAGGTGTTCGCCATCAAAACACCCATGTTGCTGTTAATGATTCTTTCATTGGCGTGAGCCTTGACATCGATGACCATTTTCCTGATATAATTGGGTGACGATAATCCTTGGTGTTTGTTTCTAAGGAAACACATTTGCAGGATCCCGTCTAGGAATGTTACCCAGTTGTTTTGCCATTCTATTTCCGCAGACGTCATAGAGGAGTTGGCGCGGTGAATGCTTCGGAATTGGTCCCTGTAAGTTTTAGTGTTGTGAAAAATCAGCAACTGTTTCTCGTGAAGTGAAGAATAAAAATGATAATACGATGTTAGTTCGTGGTTACCTAATTTGGCAAGTATTTTCAAAGCCTAACTTTTTTTTAAACGCCTAACTTTATATTACACCAGGTCGACAAACAAGCGTACAGCCTGCGTGATAGTCAGTCATCATGTTACTAACGCGCTGCCAAATTTGTCACTTAAAGGTATTATTTATTACTCTTTAACCAGTAATTTTACTGCCTCTCTCACCCTTCAAACAATGCTAACACTGCTATTTGGCAATAGAAATAGGTTAGAGTACATATACAGACGACCTTTGTATGAGGTATGTCTTTTGTCAACTAATTAGGACTACGCGTATAGTTAGTTTTCGGACAATCTAAAATTAAATTCCATTAAAAAATAATCAATTCATATTCTTACTTATAATGATATCCCTTTTCATACAGTAATTTGTAGATGTCATCTTTTTCCAAGTCCAACGGTTCTGAGTGCTCATTAGTTATTGCTGGGCTGGAGTACTTTGCAACTTTCAAACAAACATTACCTTCAAAAACGACACTGTTTTCGTGGAACACCTAAAAAAAGTAGGAACATAAAAAAATGAATATATAAATCAAATCAAATTAAATGCGGGATAGTGACGATATAACAAAATATGCATATTTTGTTACATAAGTTTTGGTACATTAATAAAAAATGAAGAACATATAGTACTAGATTTTATTGCTGCAAATCTGTTAGGTGTCAGTATGTCATACCTCAAAGTTTCCGCTATTTTGCACCATCACCGTCAGATACAGTAGCTGCTGATCATGTAACGGTGGTTGGGAATGGATCTTTAAATCTATGAACTGTACGGATATTTCCTTTCGTTTCCTTTTCAATGACATCGATAAAGTGTCCCATACCGCCACCAACAATGCAGCGAATGGAAACGTTCGGACGCCTGGAAATGGAAATTCGTTTATTATCAGGTTTTGTCAGACATTGTCTTCAAATCTTCATCTAAATCCGTGTATAGAGAAAAACAAAATTTGATAAAGGAACACGGGAGATATAATACATTTCAATTTATCTGAATTTTTAAAGAATTTCTATGAAAAATCTCGTTTGCCTCTAGTCCACTTTTGGTTCTAGTCACGTTCACGTTTATAAAAATAGTGTATTAATGTGTTCCTATTGGCATAATATTTTATTTCATATACATGAAGTAGACCTCTTACGAAGATTGTCTGCATTGGCGCCCCACTCTAACCTATTTCTACCGTCAAATAGCAGTGTTCGCCTGGATATGTTCCAGTTTGAAAGGTGAGAGAGGCAGTGAAATTATTGGGTATGTGACACTGTATCTTCAGTTAGGGTTGGCGACACAATAGTGACATCCTTGTGATGACACTAGCCTCTATAGGCTGCGGTCACCTTTACCATCAAGTGGACCGTATGCTTGTTACGAACGGACACTAGCGGTGTTTCGATACACATTAGACTCAGAGGGTGATAGAGACATTGAGAAAAAATAATGGTCACATATTTTCTATATTACCAACTTCAGAAAATTAAATGTTGCTCATTGATCATGGATGCCTTACCATTAATACAATGTCCGTTCAAATATTGGAATTCATCGTCTTCAACGGTCACAATCATCCTATACACCGACGAGTAAGTTCTCTCAGGGTTCACGTACGAGGTGACTTTCCTAAAATATTGTAGATATACAGATGTTAATTATGACAATATTGACTTATTCAAAACATTTATACCTTCCTCATAACAGTCTTGGGAAATCCAGTGTCCACGTGCTGGATAGGTTAAACACCTTCAAAAGAAACGGGGAATTACCCATAATTGCCACGCTGGGCAAGTGTGTTGGAAATCGTAGTGCGCAGCTTTCACGACGGGGATGCTGTTGCGCATCCCCGCCCCGTGCATTTGAGCTACAATGTTTTGGTATACTGTTTTAATATACCGCTTTCTTTCGTTTCTGGTACCTAAGTCGAATTTTAAGATACCTGGTACAGGGTAGGTACTGTTCTAAACAAATATAATACTAAAATATGTATTTTATATATATATATGTGTATATATATATATACATAAAATAACGTACATCAGAAATAGGGTTATAAAGTTAGAGAAGCAGCATCAGTAAATAAAGTACGGAGACAGCGTTTCAGGTTAAATTTGTTTGGGGATTGCTTAATATTCAACGGAAGATCGTTCTAGAATCGTATAGCTGTCACTGTAAAAGAGTTTGTCAAAAAACTAGAGTGATGAGAAGGAGTTAAGAGCGAAAGAGTATTAGAATAACGGAGATTACGTTCGTGAGAGGAAGATAGGAATTGGAATCTGTCCTTTAAGTAGATTGGTGCGTACGGATCAAAAAGTATTGAAAATAGTGTGGTTAGAACTCGAATTTTGCGACGTATAATTATTATTATAATTAAACAAAAAGAATAATATTGTAATTTATTAGAATGCGAAGGAATAAGCAAAGGTGAAATTGGCACTTATGTGGAGAATTTTACGTAATTAAGCAATTTTATGATCCAGCATAATGTTAATTTTTGGAATTATATAAAAATACTTAAATAATATTATTTGCCTTGTACAAAGCGAAGTAACTCGATAAAATCAAAAGTCAGTACGTCATGTAAATATGTAGATAATAAAAATTTATAAAGGTATGCGAGAGAGATGTGTTCACGCCAAGTGTTGTTCTTTTGTTTATTTCCTAAATATCTTAGTAAAAAGATACTATTGGGTTTGTAGAATGTGGAACGTATTTTGTTAAGATAGAAAACCTTTTTCTCAATTTCAAACGGACCGGTTTTATTACTACCGGATCTATTTTGCATAATTATAGTCGATAATTAAACGACAATGGAAGGAGAAAAACTTAATTAATTTTATGTTACACGAATCAGACATTTGTATTCCAACAATAGATATTTGACGGGCCCGATGGCACTGATAGTAGTGATCCTATCTTATGCGGTAAGGGTTCCCATCAATGTGTATACATTTCACACATTGTGTTTGTGCTGTGTCTGGGTGTTAAAAATATATATATTTAATTTATTATATTTGTAATTTTTCTGTCTGATATCCGTAACAAGTGCTTGAAGCGACTTACCTCAGTAGAAACCGAAACCGGAGTCAGTCAATATGAGACGTTGTGTGAATATTGCGTGAATATTTTATGCCGCAATACCCTAATATTATGCGGTAAGTATGTTATTTTTAGAAATCCATGAATGTTCTTACCAATTCTCCGCATGTGCAAACTCAACCAAATGTGAAAGTGGCCGTGTTTCGGATGACACAGGAAATTCTATCTTTGGGTATAGGGCGCTGATGTCAGGATCGAATCCTTCCATATACAACCTGAAGAACCAAAAAATACTCATCATCATCATAGCAGCCGTTAACCGTCCACTGCTGGACATAGGTCTCCCCGAAAAAGGGTGAGTTTGCCCATTACAGCCGGTCTGGGCCAGCGTGGTGGTTATCGCAGAGCGCATTTTCGGCCTGACACATTTGAGCTATACTGCTTTGGATGAATATACCGCCAACTGTCGGTTCAGGTACCTCAGTCACCTCTTATGACACCTGGTATAGGGGGATGTACTCTGCCAATACCTCGCAGCCAAAACATTAATAAGTCAACACCAAAAGAACTCATTGGCTACTAAAGCAGTTCAAAATAGAAACGTTACACAAACTATCGTTTAAGAGTCTTGAACAAAAGTTGAAGCAGAGAAGGCTTTAAAACGTGACCTTCCAATGCTCGATTTTCCAGCTGCTACGCAAATCATGGGAAATTGTATATAGTGACCACGTAAAATAAATAATATAGAATGGAAGTAGAAATAAGAAAGCAATAATCACTCACTTTCCCACAGCTTCCAACAAGAACAAAGCGCCATCGGAGTGAGCTCGCAACGTTAGGGGTATATGCTGGCAACCTTCAGGCAACGCGCGCTTGAGGATGGCTTGAAGTAGCCCGTGAGGTGCGATCTCCACCAACACAGCATTCGATGGAATCATGCATAGCACCTCTTCAAACAGCACCTTGTTCTAGTATTTGTTTAAAGAGAAGTTAAAATTATTTAGCGAAAGGAAGACGAGTTTTTATAGACAAATTATGGTCTTTCAGATGAATCAAGTTTAAAACCTAGTACTATTGCATTGGTATAATTGATGTTACAGATAATTAACTCATTGCTTTGTTTAAAACCTTTTGTATATCGCAAAATAAATCTTACATTTAATATCATTAGAAATAATATCAATAGAAAATTATTAAGGAAATTGGTCAAAAAATAGCAAAAAAAATGTGGATTTAAATAGAGATTGTTTTTTCGTAACCAGACAATTTCTAGTCATGAGTGGCATACAACACGTAAATATCGACTTCAAATTTCTCTATTTTCCTGTTAGCTGCTGTTGATGGTTGTGGATGAGGCTCTTTTGCACGGCTATAAAAGATTTTATCTGTGGTTTCTATTAAAACACACTCAAATACTGAGATATATTTCTTACCAGTAAGTTGTTAGCGTGGTACTCTGCAGTACTATACAGGGAATGATAATCGTCTTTCTTATCCTGAGGTGCCGATGTAGACAACCACTTGTTGCTACGTAATTTCACATCTTTTATAACTTCCTTGGACATTCGTAAGAAATCCGGACCTAAAACAAAAAATGTGGTAACAATATTAGAATATTGATGTCTACATACCAATTTCAATATAAAAATCATAAAACAGAATTGAGCGACACTAAGAAGTTTGGCTCTAGATTACTTTACGGTATGTTACACTTCTGAGCTGGTGCCACATGTAGAGGTATGAAATGTAGTTTAATATATTTTCTCTTTATAATGACTGCTATTTAAAAACATAGTGTGAGTTTCTGCATAAGGTATTAAAAAGCCCTGTTTAGTCTTAAGACAAAGGTTTTTTAACGCTGTTGCTTATGGAGGTTCCTTCAACCTCACCAAGGTAAAACAAGACTTATATTAGCATCAGTTTTATTTGCAGACTCTTTTCCGATGGATCGCGTAATTAACATGCAGTAAACTTAGTTGTAAGACTCGTCCAGTGATGGCAGTAAGATTCTTTTGCTGCACGAGGATTCTGCTCAACGTATTATCGTAAAGTCAGTTGCACGATTGTGTTTTTTTTTGTATTCAAAGTGCCTCTTGTTAGACCTATTGAATAAAGAATATTTTGAATTCGATTAATGATAAATCAGAATTGATGTGTTATTCTATAAATCCGCATAAATAATTTGCAGTAAACGTAGTTTTAAGACTAGTCTGCTGCCGGAAAACTAGTTTAAAATGAGCCTAATGATATTATCTACGTGTTAGATGAGTTTTATGATGCTTCTGTTTATCATGGTCGTCTGTATTACCTATAAATATGCATAAAATCACTTCCTTATCGGAAATGGCGATGTTATTATTGTTATTTTTTTTATTGACAATTTAAATGGACCTACTAGAATAAAGTATATTTGATTATGACTTTGACATATATTTTAATTTACCAGCATCAGCGATGTACCGCGAGTGGTACGGGATGTTGCCGCACTGCACCTCCTTAGCAAATATCTTCTGTTCAGTGAGAGTAGCCACGAACGCGCGTACCGACTCAGAGGGACCCGAGATGGTACATGATCCAGCACTATTATGGCACGCTACTTCGATGTCGGGAGGACAGAGTTTCAACATCTGAATGAAGGGGTGGATACAGACAGAAAATATAGAGATTTACAATGTAAGTTTTAAGTTGTATGGATATTTCGGAATAGTTGCGTATGATATAGATCGCGAAATAAACATGTCATTTTCCACAGTTCAATTTAAGAATGGGCGAAAAGCGCCCAAGATGCTCAGCAATGACAAATTTTACATAACACAGATACTAAAGTTCAAGTAAATTTGTTTTTTATTAAATCTGTTCACAACGAAACTATTTGCTAGATGTAAGAGATAGCCCCAAAAGATTCCTGGTGGCGGTAAGGAGTCGCTATTGTTGTCATATCTTGAGGCACTGGAATAGCGCCGATGACGGTCTGAGACCTGATATAGTCAATCCGACGATTATAATTGTAGGTCGTTATTTAATAATAACAATAATAATAAATACTTTATTGTACACTAAATATAAAAATACATGAAACAAACAGTTATTATAAAGTATGGGCGGTCTTATCGCAAATAGCGATTTCTTTCAGGCAACCTTTGGATGGAAAGACTGAATGAGAAAAAGAGGTAGCAAGAGGTTTCAATAAGAACGATAAAAAAAATTGAAAAGCAGTTTTCTAAAATAAATTAATATTATACCTAATTATAAAAAGCTTAAATTAAGAACACTATTTTTTACACGAAAGCTGAATTTTAGTTACCTGAGTGACCCAATATGAGTTATTTTAAACTGGTTTGAATTTATCTTAGCTGAAGCTTTTGAATAATAATGTTAGATATATGAGTTGTACTAACAGATTTATAGCCCATGCCAATAGCCGCCATGGATCCATGAATGAACTTGGTCTGAGTAGAGACAAGGCCCCGGATATACGCCATCATCATGACCTCCTCCTCATTGAGACAGCCGTCAGCATAAGCGCATCCCAGTTCACCTAGACTATGGCCTGGGAACAAAATATTCATAATATGTTGTGCTTTATTGTAAAGTATATATATAAACTATTCATACTTTTATATATATGTATATACGGATATATGTATATATATATCCATACATACGTATGGATAAATATATAAATAAGAATTGCTAGGAGGAGAAAGGAGATTGCATGCTGAAGACGAATTCAGAATAAAGGAATTGCAGAATTGATTCAAGACATATCGCTAGTATGTAAGTTAGTTAGGAGAAGTAAAAAAGGTTGTCAACAGAAAAAGTTTGTATGGCAGGCAATAATTAATTTTGAGAAATAGAATTTAAGTACTCTATATTGATTCTGCATTAAATATTTAGCTATATTCCACTTTTACTTTTATGATAAAAGTCTTCTATAGAAAAAAATAAATAGTCTGTTAGATTCTCACCAATGATCTTATCAGGAACCAAACCAATGGAACGCAAGACATCCGTCAGACCTATCTGAATGGCAGTGATACCCACAAAGGTATGCAAGACATTGTTGAATATTGTCTTGTCGGTGGTGGTTATTATGTTTTTCAGATCAATGCCTTTTGGCTCCATTATCTTGTGGCATCTGCAGAGATGAAAAGTTAGTGAAACTTCTTCCAAAAATGGACGAAGGTAATCCAAATTAATCATTTCTCTATATTTATATACATGTAAATAAAATTGAAGTGTCTGTATGTGATTCCCAAATAACTGATTATTACTAAATGCATATGCAGAGGCTATATATGTTACGGGAAAAAAAATATCTGTCTAACTGTTTTAGCTAGTCTCTAAAACGGCTGACCCGATGTGAACTGGACTTTCACAAGTAGGTAGCTGATGTTACAAGAAGAAACTTACGTCAACGGGAACGACGCGGGTGACCCCGTGAAGTGCAGCTTTAAATAAAATAACAATTGGTTCTACTACCAATATTTAGATTATGTATACTATTATTAGTAATACCCTCTACAAAAATTAAAAAGTATGATTTATTATTTCATTCATTGTCCTTACCTTTCAATAGTCTGGGCAAATACAGGAACTCTCATTAAGTGGATAGCCATACCAACCCACTGGGAGCCCATACCACTGTAAACGAACCAAAGCGGTTTCTTCACGTCATCATAGTAACTTACACTCTGCCCAAGAGTATTGGTCGTATTTTCTTTGTTAGCTATAAAGAAAAAAATAGCTCTTTCAGGGTTGTTTAGGATAAATAAGAAAGCGACGATATGTTCTGTTTAAAAAATACAGTAACGTTTATTCTCATCGTTCATTTCCATGACAGTTTTAATTTTTTCTATGACAATAAAGCTATATTTGAATGATATAATCTATCTACTTACAATATATACCAAAACCCCTTGCCAAATGTTGAGGAATGCGTATCTTGTGTACGTTATGAATGAGGGCTACTTCCTCTGGATCCACTGGGCGTTTGCCGAGGTCATCAATAATTTTCTCAACAGAAGACTCTTGTCTGCCAGATATTGTGACCAGGTATGGGATGTCTGAGCGGTACTTAGATAAGTCCTGGTGAAAAAGCAATAATTTTGTAACTTTAATATTAAATATAGCATTTCGATATGAGGAACCACATACACTCGACCCGACCTGTCATTAAAATCAAATCAGTAAGTAATATGAAATAGTGCGAAAAACTCAGACCAAATAATTACAACACGTAATGTGAACAACAACACGTTAATGAACGCAGATCACTACTAATTAATTAAATCAATTTGCTCTATTATTCCGAGCTGGTTCGTTCTGAATGGCGGAGAAACTGGCCTCACCTACCAGCGTCAAACATGGACCCGGTGCAATTTAAAATAGTATTAGATTATAACCAAAAACCTTTAATCTTTTTTATACTTCTAATATAGCAAACAAACTTATTATTTGTCACCTCAAGGATCATAAGAATCATAAATTATAAATAAATTCCCACAACATCTCATACATTGACCTGACTCCGTGGTAAGTCGCTTAAAGCACTTGTGTTACGGACGCCAGACAACAGAGGAATCACAATCGAATGGAATTGAAGGAATCGAACCCACGACCCCTGGTGCACAAGACAGGATCACTACCATCTGCGCCATCGGGCCCGTCGTGATCATGATAGCTTATGAAATCACTAGACAGTATAGTTTCTCGTTTTTTATTATTTACCACATAGATAGCAAACAAGCACACGGCCCGTTGGAGGGTATACAGTTACCGCAGCGCAGGGTATACAGTTATCATGCACGCGTTGTCCACCCTGTAAAAACTTCTTCACTCCCTTTTTATGAACCCCATACTGTATAGGACAGGAACCATTAAACAACTTATATGGTTAGTGACATAATTTAACCCTCGAGTAATCAACAAATCAACAGTATTTCACGAGTAAATTAGAAATATTGACTATAAAAGGTGTCTTGACAGTTCAAAATTGCTTTATAATAGGCCTATTTGAAAAGATATTTTAAGTTTACGTATCACTTGTTCAAACTTTCTTCATGTAGATATTTTATATACGCTATTTCGCTACTATATCAAATCACCATTAAATACACACATATACGAGTATATATATATATATATATATAAACGGCTGTACTAATTACTAATAATGTAATTAGTAAAACCTTGGCAGAGCTCAATTCACATTTGTTTCATTTCCTCAATTCACAAGGGAAAAAATACTTTTTAAAACGTTCAGTACGCGACTATTATTTTTCTAAGGTATTTGTGGATAAAGGTAATGAAGCGAGCAGTGCGGTAAAAAGTAGGTGTTGGCATCATGTCAAATGAATTCTTGGAATAAAGCCTATTGTATAAGCGGTAGAAAACATAGTGTAAAGTCTATCCTTGTAAGGTAGACATCATACAAAATGTCGCCAGTATTATTACCTCACTCTTACCTATTTTTACCGCGAAATCTGTTCCCGATCTGAAGGGTGAAAGAGGCAGTGAATTTATTGGATATTGTGGCATAATAACCTCAAGTCACGAGGTTGACAACGCGTTAGTGATAACCTTGTGATATTACGAGCGTCTTTAGACTGCAGTGATACTTACTATCATGCAGAAATTATGCTAGTTTAAGGACTGAATTCAGTGAAGAATAGATACGAAGTACAGCTTTACCCTGTTAAACACAGTGAGCTTATTAGCAGCCAACTTAGTCTTGTCTGTGAAGTGACCACGGCTATAAACGTCACTATCAACGCTAAAGATGCCAGACTAGAATGAAAATAGCGCAGCATACATTTTGTAACCTGAGAATTTGGTCACTACGCGGGAATTTTACAGCATCTAGCATTTACTATATATTATATAGTAAATAGTATAATAGTAATTTTATTCTGAGCATCTTAAAAGTTAAGTATTACCATCAATAAAAAAATCTTACATCAATGGTGCTGGCAGAAATAAGTGAGAGTGGTCTGAAGACGACTAACCTTTCTCTTATAGTTTCCATACAGTAGTACATGCCCATTATTCCCGGTGACAGAGAGGGAGTTGACGGCGGTAAAGGTCCGGTTGAACCTTTGGTTTTCAGTCACGATGCTCATCCTACCGTCTTGCAGGGCTGGCACGTCGCGGCGCGGGTGGTCGCAGTTTATCGTGGCTGCGATTTCACCACGCTGATACGCGGATAATAACTGAAATTATAGATTAACTGATAACCCCTATTTGTCAACATAAAATGATAATTAAATTAATCAATAAGTAGCTGTACCTATAAATAGCGTATAGTGTCGGAAGAGGCTAATGTGGTACAAAATATAAGATATAGATATAGGATATACCGCCACCTGTTGGTTTTGGTATCTTAATTGCCTCTTAAGACACCTGGTGTAGTGTTAGTACTATTCTACTCCGCCGGTACCTCACGTAAAATAGTTATAGAAAAACTTAATATTAATGCAGGCACATCGGAGTTTATATCTCTCTTCTTGTATTTGCCGAGCTGTCGCATGAGTTACCTTGAAAACACTGCAGGAACTACTTGCTGTCTCTGTATATCCTACGTTAGATGTGACGCTGCCAACCAGCAAAGGCTTGGTGCGATTCTTGCAGAATACCTTGTCCAGGACTTGTAATTCGAACTTGTCAGCTTGGGGCATCGCTAGAGCGCAAACAATGAACAGATGATAAAAATTTTAACTTTGTATTTAACTTTGTAATTTTTATTTTATTATGATGAAAAATGCAAGCCATCAAAGCACTACTATTTGGCGGTAGAAAAAGGATAGAAAGGTACCCAAATAACCGTCTTAAAAGCTCGATGTCAGATATATAATAAATTTTTAATTATAAATTACAAAAGTATAAATGTAATAAATTTTTATTAGTGTCGCCATTATTATTTTCTCAATGACGCATTAAATAAGGGTTGAGTTCAAGTTTCTTAGTACAACAGAGAGTCAATGTATTGATATCTGACCTACACTAGGGGTCGTAAAAGGTGATTGAGGTACTGGTACTGGCTGATAGCTGAATATCCATACGAAATAACTTAGCTCAAACGCAATAAAGCAAGGTTGGTGAGCAGCATCTCCATCCCCGGTGCAAAACTCGCCTGATTAGTGACAATTGTGAACAAATCAGGGGAGATTTGTCCATAAATGAATATTGAAATATTTCAAATGTTATACTAGCTATGCCCGCTCCTATGTCCGCGTGGAATGGTTTTTTGGGTACTATACCTCTTTATGTTAACTTATATAAACTTTGAATGTCATATTTATTTATATCGAATCAATGGCCTGAAAAATAAGTTTCATGTTTCTAGCTCTTCAAATAGCGATACTTCCTCCATACAACTTTTCATTCCGCCTTTCTACCCCTTAGGGTTATAATATATATTTTGAATTGAAAAATAGCCTATGATCTTTCTCAGGGTCTAAAAGTTGTCTGTGCCAAATTTTATCTAAATCGGTTGAGAGGTTTAAGCGGGAAAGCGTAACAGACAGACAGACAGAGTTACTTTCGCATTTATAATATTAGTAGGGATTTACTATAAGTATCTTCTGTAATTACTTAAATTGATTAATACTGTGGTGTAGACATGTTTTTGATTATTTTTGTAACTAAGTCATATTAATGATCTGTATGATTATAATCTGTTGTGTCTTCCTAAAAAATTTAATAAAATGTATGTCTTGCTGTTATAAAGGAAATTTTAGGCAATATCTGGGTGTTATAGACTTAACCATATACTCAAGTGAGTTATGAAAGCGTTCAGTACTTACGAGTGCATTGACTCTATGGTAAATTAAAGATAATAACTACCTGCTCCAACTCCCTCCACGTATTCCACTTCGCCAGGCGAAACCCCGGCTTCTTGGTAAAATTGATTCAAGAAGTTCGTGAAACGCATTTCATCTCTCGGTATCTGGAAATGCTGCCCGGCACAACCGTCCGATGACGCACCGTAACTGAACTTCACGTGTCGCACTACAGCATACACTCTGAAAACATAATAAAAATAATAATAATGATGATAATATAAACTCGTTACTGCTAAACCCTTACCATAATTCCAATATCGCCCAAAACCAGTGCTGGAAACCGCCAGCTATAAGATGTATTATGATAGAGCTATTCAGACTGACCGAACTGCACATAACAATAGACCAGACATTACTCTAGCTGATAAGACAAATAATACAGTATATCCTATAGACATAGCTTGCCCAAACACACACAACCTACATAAAACTATCGCAGAAAAAATACATAGATACACAGAACTAAAGGAAGAAATAGTTAAAATATGGAATACGAATAAAGTGTACATTGTACTGCTGGTGCTTTCAAGCACTGGTGACATTGCTCAGCACCTACTTGATGCCTTGCGAACCCATGACTTACCTGAAAGCATTTACATCACTATGCAGAAAGCGGCAATTCTTAACACCTGCCGTATTGTCCGAAAGTTCTTGCAAGATGATACTCCTTCCCCCTATCATGATCTTGAAGTTCGCGTAACCGTAATGTAACGCGGCACCCTCAGTGATTCGAGAAATTGAAATCCAAACGATAATGATGTTATATATAAGAGAGAAAGCTGACTGACATAAGATATCAACGCAAGGCCTAAACTGTATGGGTTAGAAACTTGAAATTTTGCACTGGAGTTCCTTTTATAACGTAAGATTGATAAGAAAGCAATAAGACTTTTTTTTATTTATCCCCTAAAGGGATAAAACGGGGATGCAAAGTTAGTATGAAACTTTGCTGTTTATGAATTTATTCAAATGAAATTCAGTATTAAGGTTCTTCATTGTAAGTCATGATCACGTGTAATATTTTTTTCCGAAAATCTATCTTTAAGGAGTTAAAAGGGGGGTGCAATGTTGGTATGAAAGTTTTACAACTTAACGTGCGTGAACTTGCGGAGCGTTGCTAGTACATACAAATAAAAGTAATAATTGTGAAGTAGGTACAATGGCCTTATAGAAAAAAAGGGATTTCTTCCAACCTCAAGATACCTTACAACGCCAAGGTTAAAACCTTATAACACATATGCTTCAACGACCCTAAATAAACTAAATTATCAGAGTTATAGGAAGTAAATAAAGTTACTTGTTTGAGATTTTCAACTGTTTCT
>JACJUM010002809.1:3887062-4095472 GCA_020976665.1 Heortia vitessoides
TATATATATATATATATATATATATATATATATATATATATATATGTTAATTCTTTAATATTTTGTAGAATATGCTTTAGACAGGATTAACAAAATTGTTTTTTTAAACCCTGATAGTTTTATGGTCGTTTGTATTGGTACCTCGCCCTCACTTATTTCTGTCGCCAAATAGCAGTGTTTATCGAGAGTCAATTAAATTACTGGGTAATGTCACTTATTTTTAATGTCACAACGCTCTACTTATTTGCAAACGTCTCTTAGCTGCAGTGACGCTTACTATTATTACACGGACTTTGTGCTTGTTTGTCGAACTGCTTTTCCTTTTTTTTATTACACCAGTAAATAAAAAAAATAAGAAGAACAGTATTAATGATGTACAGTTATTATCTATTTTTCACATTTTATTTATTTTTTGTTATATTAGAGAATTATATGATTATTTTATCTATATGTTTACCTCTTCGCGTCCTTATATTTCTGAAGATACATGACGTTGATAGCTTCAGACATTGTCTGTCCGTCCGCGTTCATATCGTAGCATTTAGTTTTGCCATCCTGATTCATCGGGACAACCCTGAAAATTTAATATCATGACAAAAAGTGTTCTATTGATGGCGGTTAATCCGCCTGTCGGTGTATTCTTGAACATAGCTCAAATGCATCATGTCAGGGATGGGCATCAGCAATCCCGTAAGAAATTACGCTCTGAAATAATCACATTTTTGAGAATGAGCCTATATCCAACATTAGACGTTCCAGCTGGCATCCATTTCAGCAATCATCATCATCGGATGATGATTGCTGAAATGGATATTTTTATAAAGAGTTAGAGGAGAAACAAAGGAGGTTATTGTTCAAAAGCGGGAGCAAACAAATACATAAAATCCCTAAACTATTTATACCAGTTCTGTATTTTGGACAACATGGATGCAATAGCTCTTTTTAAGCATATTTACATAGAAATCAATTAAATATGTTCCATTAAATACCTCATTAATACAAGAGATTTATCTAGTATCGATTTGAGCATATTGAAATTGATTTGAGTACAAACAAAACGATTTTTCTAGGTATAGGTACCATAGGTATCGAAAAATGCCTCAATTGTTAGCTCTACTTAGCCCCTTCGCAGGGAACAAAGATTCTAGATGTTCTCTGTAACCCTGGACAATCTTCAGACAAAATCTCCTTCAGGTTATTTGAGAAAGTTCTAAAACGAGCAATATCATCAATAATAAACCGAGTTCCGGTAGAATAGAATAGTACCTCGTTTTGTGTGTCGTAAGAAGCGACTAAGATACCAGAACTGAAAGGTATATCCATTCCAACAGTGTAGCTCAAATATACAGGGCAGGTATGGGCCGCTGCATTTCCATCGCGAAGCTACGCTATGCGATTACCAATACGCTTGCCCAGCGACGCAATTATGGCCCAATTTCCCTCATTGTGGGAGGTCTATGTCCAGCAGTGGACTTCCAATGGCTGGTATGATGATGATGATGATAAATTTTCAGCTATAGCGTGCGGTTTTTTGTAACCTGTAGCCAAATCTACACCAAGCCATTCGACATTCGTCATTCGATACATTTATACATCTAGAAATTACCTGCTAGTATTTATCTGTGTTTGCGGGTGGCATAACACTTTTGTAGATCCTACGATAGCGGCTTCACAGTATCCAGTAGATATAGCGTGACACGCCTTCTCCATAGCTAGAATAGTACCTGAACATGCGCCATCCAAGGACATTGAAGGACCTTTCAAGTTCAACCAATAGGAGACTCGGTTGGGGCACATATTTCTACTTGATCTGTAAAAGGTAATGTTGTTGGTTTTTAAATTTCAAATTGGATACAAGGTTAAAATGGCTTGCTGCATGGATAAAAATTTACATAAAAAATGGCGGCACCCTAGTAGCTGAGATGCACAAGAAAGTTTTATTAATAACTATCGGGTAGTTCTGACTTCTTCCGAATGTTTTGTCCCGTTCTGTGGGAATTATAATCTCGTTCTTAGGTTTCTAACCTAAAACTTTCTTTAATACGGGCTTGATGATGCAGACGATAGAAAAAAAAATGTTCAGACCACATCTCATAAGTTGACCTGATTCCGAGCTTAGTAGATAAAGCAATTGTGTTACTGAAATCAGAAAACAAAGGAATTATCGATGACGAATTATATTAAAAGACATATAAATAACACCCAGAAACAGAACAAATACAATTTTATATTGTATAAATATTAGTCCTGTATCGAACCCACAACCAGCATTGAAGCACCAGATAGGATGTGCGCCATCGGGCTCGTCAAAGTCGTAGTACCATAAGGTCAACTATATAAATTGTGCGCTAAAAATTGTGGGTTTGGACCCTACCAAGGACAAATATATTTTTTTTTTACCGTCTGAGTGTGAATACATAATTTAAGTACTATATTTGTGATTCTTCTGTTGTCTGACGTCCGTAACACGAGTGCTTTAAATGACTTATCTCGGAGTTAAGTCAGCGTATTAGATGTGTGAATTTTTATTGTTATTATTACATAATATATTGTTTCCCTATGTAACGGAAAGGGGAATTTAGTGAGTGAATCAGGGAATCGCTGCTAGTCATTAATATAGATTACGATAAATTTATTGGCTTCATTAAAACCTGCAGAGTAGGTTCGCCTTAAACCTGAGATAAGTTGATACGATCTACAATTGTACGCAATCACTGTTTCATTGCAAGTCCAAGTACTACGTACTCCTTTCAAAGATTCTAGTGGTAGACCGCATATGATGGTCGTCTGCACTGGCACCTCACACTCACCTATATTTACCGCCAAATAGCATTGAAGGGTAAGAGACGCAGTAAAATACTGTGTAATGTGACATAAGATCTTCAAGTCACAAGGTTGTCTCGCGCTAGTCATATTATGATATTACGAGCGCCTAGCGCTATGCTACTTGATCTAAAAATAAGAAAAAAGAACTTACCCCACAAGCCCTAAGGGGACATCGGACCGAAAGCATAAACTTTCGGATTCAATGAGACCACCGTTAACATACACTCCGATATGTTTTCCATATAAACTTGGAGGCGCAGTGCCTGAAGTAAAAAAAATCAAATAAGTATTAATTAATCAACGAAATTAATACTTTAACCGAAAGACAGACAAAAGAAGTATTACAACATTGTAGATTTTCTTCAAACACATTATAATATGGACATATGTAGTATTAGTATTTAATTTACTTTGTTTTATTTTTAAATAGTAATTCACATCGAACTGCCCTCTCACATTTTCTTCTTTAATGACCATTTAATAGTTGCCTGAAATATATCGCTATGAGCGATAAGGCCGCCAATTATTTAACAGAATATTCATTTATTCTGGTGCCTTCTGATATATTTATAATTATTATAAATTATAAGATATTATATAAATATATAATATATAAATAAGTAGTATTTTAATATTATTACCAGAATCAAATAGAGCTTGGTACGTCTGTTCAAGTAACTTCCTAGCCGAGGGCTCGGAGCACTGGGCTAAGGTGTAGAAAACCGTGAAAAACTGTGCGTCGAACTTGTCCAGAGGGCCTATGTGGCCGCTATAGTGAGACACTTCTGGATGCTTCACGCCCTTCCACCTCGTTGAATCCGCAGTTACCAGGTTTTGCTGCAATAAAGTGAATTTTGTAGGTCAGTCGGTGCGGCTGCAAACGTAAAAAAAAAACAGATTTGAATTGTAATTGGAATACTCTTTTTTCTGAAGTTAAAGTAGCCCAGTCACTTCTTATAATACCAGCTACCGTTATAATAGGTTCAGTTATTTCAAAGATTTGCCGATACAAACGGGAGGAAAATTAAAAAAAAAACGAAGTAGTTTTTACCTTTCAATATGCATTTAGTGAAATCTTTAAAATTAATTTGAAATCTCAAACGGACATTTAAATAACTTACTGGTCGTGTGGTACTGGCAGAGTAGAATAGTACCCCTCCCTATACCAGGTGTCGTAACAGGCGACTGAGGTACCGAAACCGACAGATAACCGTATATTCGAAGCAGTGTAGCTCAAATGCAACAGGGCGAAAATAGGCAGCAGCATTCCCATCGCGAAGCTAGGCTATACGATTACCACCACGCTTCGCCAGCGCGGTAATTATAGGCCGATTCCCCCTTTTTTGAGGAGACCTATGTTTAGCAGTGGACGTGATGCGGCTATCATTATGTTGATGATGATGACCTTAATTTGTTTATGCCTATTGATGTATAGATACGTACCTTGTCATAAATCTTCTGCGTGAACTGAAGGAAGTTCTCACAGTCCGGCATCAGGCCTGATATTCCAGAAATGACGATTGCGTCATCAGGCACTGGATCCATCCCAGTCTCGGATGGATGACCGGGTTCTTGTGGTAACGGTGCCATTGTTATAGCTGAATCTTTAGAATTAAAAAAGAATATGAAATTTTGTAAAGTTGTTTCAAACCAGGTATTTCTAGAATAGATAAATGGATGGATGTTTTATGAACGGACGAAGGTAAAGGTGTTGAGGAGAGAATAGTTTCAGTAGGCAAAAAACTCCTCGCTGTAGCTGATGATGATGGGATGGATGGAGCAGATGGTAGTGATAAACGTGCCCTGGCAATTGCCACTTCAACAAGTTTACTGGTCGTTTACAGATCTCCTCTTTCCTGATTCAATCAAGTACTCCATAGCTTGTTAGAAAACTTTAAGTTGGCTAATAAGACCCATAATAAAAGATGAACGTTTCAGTACGGACATGCATACTACATGACAAACAGAAGTACAAAAGATTTAAACATTTCGTAAATATTTTATTATTATTATCCACATAATTTCTAATTTTTGTACCTATTGTTTTTACATGATATCTGTATGAAAACTGTAACGAAGACTCAAAACTTTAATTTTATGTAGACTTTTCGATATTGCCGTAAATGATCTCTTTATGGTCAATATTTCATGGTTCACTGTTTGCCTATGTATGCTTAGATCTTTAAAAGTACCTAAACAATTACATAATATTATATTAAAATTAGCAGTTTTTTAATAGATAGAATGATTTAAAAGATAGTAAATAAATAATATATATATAAATATATATATTAATACATGCATAACAAAGCATAAAAACATTGATAAATAAAGAGGTTTCGAATGTGATGCAAACGCTGGCTGAACCCGACGAAATTGATCAAAATAAAACATTTTAGTGTATAATACACCTTAAAAAGTATACAAAAGAAGTATCTATATATGTCTACCTCTTAGAGATAGCTACAAACAATAACAATTTTTATACGCATTGCACCCGAGCAATGCCGGCGCGGGTCGCTAGGAAAAAATAACTATCCTTGACAGTAGGTGCATGCAGTTACTAAAAATGGCGTACTTCGAGTGTTTTACAATGTAACACAATTGTGACTACATTTCATGACAAATACATATGTATACCTATATATACAATACGATACGATAACGCTACTCTTAATAATTGATATACACTTAATAATAAATTCCCACAATCCACTCACTTCAAAAATGACTATTGCCCACAAATCGATGACAAATGACAATGGCGTACTTTCATAAATTCGTTTCTTTTATAATTTGTAATTAATTAACATTCACCTGATTAATAAACAGCAGGTCTCATAAAAATGTATGAATTTTCGGTGCTCGCGAATTAAGAGTCACTAAACTCAGTAAATTCGGTTCTCGTTTTATAATATCATCATCTTCATACAAGCCATTAAAAGTCCACTGTTAGACTTAGGCCTCCTCATGAAAGGGGGTCTGTTGCCCATAACTGCCGCGCTGGGCAAGCGTGTTGGCAATCGCAGAGTGCAACTTACGCGACGGGAAAGCTGCTACCCATCTCCGCTCTGTACATTTGAGCTGACTTTTTTGCATGGGTATACCGCCATCAGTCGTTTCTGGTACCTTAGTCGCCTGTTACGACATATAGCACAGGGATTTTATACTAATGTTTTTATACTAACAGTTTATAATAATTAAGTAGGTAATTATTAAGTGACCAATTTTGCTGAGAAATATATAAAATTATTGAAAATAGTACCAAATAAAACATTTATTTTTATATCTAATGTCTTTATTGTCGATAGAGTACATACAATTATTTAATATAAATTGTGTAGACACTTTTTTATTATAAGTACATAATCATTTTTATTAGGGATGTGAATATACAGATGGTGCGCTAAAACAAAAGACAGACGAAAAACCACGACCGGAAACAGAATGGCGGTCGTGACCGAACCAACTAATATTGGCAACTTTGACTAGTATAAAATTTGGGCATAGCACGTGTGGCAATATATGCATTTGTAATTATAGTTTCAATGTACTTTTGTAATTCGTGTTTTAAACTCGTCGTGCCTAACTCGTCGTGCCTCGTTATGGATACGAATCACGATGCAAAAACAAAAAAAAAATATTTTTCGAATTGTCCTTAAATAAAAAAACTCATATTAACACCTTATATCTTATCTGCTTTTTAAAATAAACAAGTTCTTTGGAGTATATCGGTGGTCATAAATTAAATTGGCGTAAGGGACATTTGGCAAAAAGATTTGTATATATTTATTTCTGATTTTTGTTAATAGTTTCAATTAAAACAATATTCAATTTTAATTATATTTGTAATTATATAACACCATGAACATCAATTGAAATTAGCTATTTGAATAATAAATTTAAAACAAATATTTAATTTTATTTTATTTTTTATTCTTCCTGTAAACCTACAAATTTGTCTCTTAAAACAATCAAATTTTAGTCCATCAATATGTCTATGTCATGGGCATATTGACGGTCAAAAGGCGTATAATGTATTTTATTTAAAAAAATATATAATTTAAAAATGCAACCCAAAAATATAATTTCACGCGGACGAAATTGCGGACATAATTCTCGTACACTTCTACGGTGCACAAACTAAATCGAAACTTCAAGCCTTATCTGGCTCCACTTAAAAAAGATTGAAACAGATTAAGAAAATTTCAAAAAGAAAATAGCAAATATCTTCTTTCCTAATATTAATACAACCAAGCAAATCGCAATTCCAATATGCTGCTTTCCATCCCCGCCCTGTGCATTTGAGCTACACTGTTTCGGATGGATATACCGCCTTCTGGTATTGGTACCTTAGTCGCGTCTTAGGACACCTAGTACAGGGGGAGGTACTATTTTACTTTGTCTGTACCTAACGGCAAAACTGAGATATCAATAAAAAATATTTTTAATTTTTAAAAGATTATTTTCTCATGACGTTACTTGTATGTTATAATCAGACATAGATTGCTAATTAAATATCTATAGACCCACTTTATCAAAATAACGAGTTTTTCACATGTATATAACTAAGGTTTCAAAACCTTGCTCCAAACGTTCTTAAGATTGCCGAAAGTTTGCCAAATTTAAAAAGTTAAATAAACTGCGTTTTGGAGTCGTTATACTACTAGTTGCTACGAGTAGTGAACGCATAATTGTTAAAAAATATTATGTGTTTATAGGATTATAGGTGGGCCGTGGGGTACCAGCAGAATAGAATAGTACCTCCCCCTGTACCAAGTGTGGTAAGAGGCGACTAAGGTGCCAAAACCGATAGATGGCGGTATAGCCACCAAGAACAGTGCAGCTCCAATGTACAGGATGAGCAGAAGCATTGCGATTGCAAACAAGAATGCCCAGCGTGGCAATAATGTATAGACAAAAATACCCTTTTCTTGGGGAGGCCTATGTCCAGCATTGGAGTTTCAATGGCTGATATAATGATGATCTTAGAGCAACACTTTACTACAAATTAACATTCTACTTGCTGTTTTAAATTATATAATTTCAATAAAATTTTACCGGTTATGTAACGAGATGAAAAATTAACTAAGGAAGCGGGTCATCTGTTCTTATTAATTTATAGTTTATATGTTAAAATATAATAAATGATAAATAATGTATACGAATTGCATATGCATTAAGACTTCTGATTAATTCCATTCAAAACAAATAATTATCATACAATAAGCTTGACACAAACAAGTTCACGGTATTATTTTAGCGAAATTTGAAATTACAATTAGACCTTATCAATTTCCATTTTCTTTTTTTGTGCAGAATTGTACTTTACTCTGTTACAGGTAAATGACTGAGGTACTGGATCGCAACAACATTCCCTCCGCGCATGCTAACTGATGGCGTTTTAAAAGGGCCGTGGGAAACCGGCAGATTGAATAAGACCTCCCGCTTGTACCAGGTGTCGTAAAAAGCGAGTGAGGTAGCAGAATCAACAGGAGGCGGTATAAGCACTATCCGTCCGAAACAGCGTAGCACAAATTAAGAAAGCAGGGGAGAGAGCAGCGTGGAGCAACGACAAAACTGCTTGGGATTGAACTGCTTAAACCACTAGCTTAGGGTGGTGGTTTTATTAGCCAAATACTGCATAGGTGGTGTTGGTAGAACCTTTATAACCGCCAGTTTTTTACAGGTTACTCTGGTAGGTCGCGTAATGAACCTGCAGTACACTCAGTTTTAAGTCTGGTGCTGGCAGATCAGTGTAAGTTGGTCCTAATGAATTTATCTATATTTTAGATAACTTTTATGATCCTTTGGATCATCAGGGTCGTCTGTCGTTTAATATGAATAAAATTACTTTCTTATTGGCAATAATTATGTTGTCTGCCCAGCGCGGCAATTAAGTGCAAATTGCCCATCAGTGGGCGTCCAGTAGCGGCTAATAAGATGATGATAAATATAATAAAAATATAAACGAAAACCACGTGGCTACTAGAGTTACTTAATAAGATTTGTAGTTTTCTCAAAAATTATGCTCGTCATTGCTTGTACCAAGGTTTTCCAATTATCAGGACCGAAGAACTTCACAATACCTTCTAATATCTCTGTAGCGTAAACATATTTTGTAATAAGTGTGTTTTTCTGTTTCGTCATCTCTTGAGGTAATAGGCAGGTTTCCCTATTGGTAACATCAATAATGTACTACACGGATACACCAAATAGTACTTACAAGAAAATCTTAAAGTACTTATACGAAATATGTACCTAAATACTTATCCAAAGCCCTCGTCCTGATCCTAAACAGTTTTATACAGAACGAGGAGTATAAAACATCTTCGTGTCATCATTTATGAGAACCTGTCCTTCCATTAACACATTCACGAAACCGCAAAGAAAGTCAGAAAACTAACATTTTTCAAATAACTACGCCATGTTGCGGTTTTTAAATCAATAAAATGTGTATATTTAGCATTGACGGAATCAATCCTTCGCTATTGTTAACTTCATGGGGCAGAAGCTTCTAAAACTATGATGATAGAATTAGAAAGACCATAAAGTCTTAAATTTAGAACAGCTTTTGTTACCAGAACCACTTGTAATATATAATTAATTGATTAATGAATATATAATTGATTAAACAAGTTCCAGAATATATGACCTGACTCTGGGTTCTGATGTTCCTTAATCGAAAGTTGTAGAAAACTAAAATAAAAAAATCTAAAAAGTGACTTTGCCTCCTAACTGCTGCTTCTTAAGACAGAAATGTAATCCCCACTAATTTTATAAATGCGAAAGTAACTCTGTCTGTCTGTCTGTTCCGTTTTTCTGCTTAAACCTCTCAACCGATTTCGATGAAATTTGGCACAGACAATCTTCAGACCCTGAGAAAGGACATATATTAGGCTATTTTTTGATTCGAAATAAGGTTAGTAAGGGGTCGAAAAGAAGGATGAAAAGTTGCATGGAAGTATCGCTGCCTTCAGAGCTATAAACTTGAAGCTTATTTTTCAGGCCATCGATATAAATAGCTTAAACATGACAATCAAAGTTTATAAGAGGGTAAGTTAGGGTAAAGAGGTATGGTACCCAAAAAACAATTCTACGCGGATTAAGTCCCGGGCACAGCTAGTCAATTGTTTTCAAATTTTATCTTTTAGAATTATTATAAATAACACTCGTCATGCTTTAGATAATTCCCTACTTATTATGGTTTAATATTTGTAGAATAAGGTTATTAAATAAATCAAAATGGGATGGAAGGCTTGGTGTGTAAAATATATTATAGTATTTTATGCTATAGAACGTCATTGTCTTGAAAACAAGTGCTTTGAGCTACTCATTTAAGGTCAATGTTATACGCAAGTCAGGACTATAATTATTTTAAGTAAGATCTTTTTTTCGCTTCTACAGCATTTACACTTCAAGTCTCATAACTAAAAGCTACAACATTCATGAACTATATATATGCTGCTTATAGAGCAAATTTCGCAAATATTTAGGCTGGTATAGCCAACTCAACGGCCAACAAAGCAAGAGTTAAACTCTTTAAACGTATCCTATGCACTCCACGCAGTATAGGGTAGCTACCAAAAGTGAAAATAGTTCTCCAAAAATACCCGTTCACCACTTACGCGCGTCATCGCCGTCTCACATAAACCGTCTAGCTCCGATCGTAAACTATACACTCTTCTGTGTCAAATTTCCGATAATCTTATTTTGGCGCGCATAAGGCTCGCCGATGACAGATATATGGCGGCCATCTTGCGAGAGACGCGCGCGCCGTTCGTTCACCTGAGGAGCGACGACGGCTTTATGACAACTCCCATTTATATTTGTGCTGATAAAATAATAAAATTTAGAACACCTTGACCAACAGACGAGTCGGTCAGACTGTGGTGAGTGTGTTTGCGATCTGAATTGTTTTTGAAAACAAAGAAGTAAGTATTGCTCGGACTCAATTAATTGATGGGATGTGCTGCCCACAGCTGCGCGCGTACTTCACTTTCGCGTATCTCAGGAACTCATGCACTCCCGCGACAAATAATAAAATCAATAGTCTATAAGTATGTATATGGAAAATCAAATGCACACAGCATTTCATATATTGATCACACTCCGAGATAGTACTAATAAATAATAATAAATTCCTACAACATATCATACATTGACATGACTCCGTGGTAAGTCGCTTAAAGCATTTGTGTTAAGGACGCCAGACAACAGAGGAATCACAACTATACCACCATAATATAGAAGAAACACAAATATCGTCTATAAATATTTGCTATTGGTGGGAATCGATCTCACGAACCTTAGCGCACAAGATAGGATCACTACCCTCTGCACCAGTGGGCCCATCAGATAAGTAGATTAAAGTACTAATATTAAGGATATCAGAGGAATTACAAATATACTTAAATTATATACACTCAGTACAATACACAGATGTCAATCACGCAAGTACATTTTTGAACCTGAATCCATCGAATCCACGGTGCTCAAGGTTATTAATTATTAACGAAAAAATTTCATAAAAGTTCGTGAAAGAAAGATTCAATAAACATTTGCATCAATATTTGCAATACAAAATCAATTTTTATCATACATTATTTTTATATCTAACAAAAATTTTGCTCAACATATTCCCTAAATACTTTAACGAAATTGATACATACCAGGCTTTTTATTTTGTTTAAATAAAACGTACTTTGTATATATTGGACTCTGATTGTTTAATTAAATGGGACCAAAAGTTGCTTCTTCTAAACAAAATAAAAAAAGCATTTTGTGTACTCTTTGAAGTCCAAATCTTGAACTGAACACGACTCTGACAGTTTATGAGCAGCCGTAAACAACACGCTTGTGTTTGCTGTGGAAGATCCAAAGTTATGCGAATACCAAATTACTGTTTTTCTTTAGGAAAATTAGGAAAATATATAGTAAATCATACAGTAATTCTTAGAAAATATTAATTTATTTAAATTGATATCAATTTTATATAACAAAGATATAGATATGCAATAAACGAGATTATCTTTTCTTTAAAAAAATATAAGAACTGTGGAATGTTTTATGGATACATTGAAGTAAGTGTTACATAATGACTTACAATTTTGACTGACAAAACCAAGGACTGATAATAGTTTGAGTTTAAGTAAAATGGAAGATTTAACAAGAAGGTATAGAACTTCTAGGCAATCCAACAGACATTGTTCTGTCTTAACTGTAATCATAGAAATATTTAATATATTACTAGTTTAGGTCAACAAATAAGCGTACAGTCCGCGTGTTAGTACGCGTGACAGCAGTCTGTAAACCAGGATATCACTAGCGCATTACCAATCTTGTGACTTGAAGCTATTTTGACACATTACCCAGTAATTTCACTACCTCTCCCTTCAAACCGGAACACAGCAATGCGAACACTACTACTTAGCGGTAGAAATTGATTGGAGTGAGATACCACTGCAAACGACTTATGTGTTTATCTTGAAAAGAATATTGCAACTATAAATTAAAATATAAACTGTTGTATCTCTCAATTTAGATCGATCTGTGTACAGTAAGCAAAAATATATAAATTCGGTTGAGTAGTTAAAAGTTCATTCTGGATATTTTTTATATCTAAAGAAATATGTATAGTAGCAGATAACTTCTATTCTAGTCTTCGGAGGATCTAGATCTTTTGTATAACCTTCGTTTAAGTCTAATAATAAATCAATGAGCTAACATTAACAAGAAACAGTGATACAAAATTCTACCAACTGTTCCTTGAAAAACTACAACGAAAATATCTAAATTAAACAAAAAAAAAGAATTATGTAGTTTATCGGCTAAAATACTGGAAACCACACTTGTTTATCCAGCAACGAACACTAAATGCACTAAAAGAAACGCAGGCTAGTAATATGTGGCCAATTTAAATAAATCCAAACTAGACTAAATACAAATAAAGCAGAGTATCCACGGCTGTGAAGAAATCTTGGTACTTCGCTGCATCCGGGCGCCGAAGTAGCGTGATGGTGACAGACAAATGCGTAGGCCCTACCATCGGTCAGTTTACAAGTACTGCCAAATTAAACTTGTAGACATACTTAAAAATAATCACAAATACTACTTAAAGATATTAACACCTAGATAAAAATCAAACATAAATTGAACCTATAACCTTCGGCGTACAAGATAGGATCACTACCGTCTGCACTATCGGGTTCGTGAAATATATATAATATATATATATAAAACAGAAATAATACTAGTATATATATATATATATATATATATATATATATATATTTGTATTATTTCTGTATTATAAATATTCGCAAGACAGGAACTTAAACAAATACATATTTGAATAAGCTAAATTGAAGTATGTAAGTACTGTATTGTAAGTAAGTACACTTTATGCTTTATATCACTGATCTATTAATTACTATCTAAAAGTATTTTTTTGCGCTTTTGGTATTCAACCAGTTTACCAACTTTGATAATGTTTTACATGTGGATAGTTGGAGTTCTGGGAAAGAATAAAGGACACGTTAAGTAACAAGAAAGTTTCCGAGGGACATGAAATAAGGACAAGTCATAGTTGTACCCTTTGGTGGAAAGCAACTGAACATATAACCTTAAACTTATACAATATAATTTATAGAACTATTTCATTACTTTAGCCGTTGGAAGTCCACTGCTGGCCTCCCCAAAAAAGGGAAATTTTGCTTATAATTACCGCGCTGGGCAAGCGTGTTGGCAAAGTGTAGCTTTCGCGACGGAGATCCTGCCCTGTGCATTTAAGCCATACTGTTCCGGATGGATACAACGCTATCTGTCGATACTTAGTACAGGGGGAGGTACTATTCGACTATCTAAACCAAAATCACATATGTATGAGATTGACATGTGCTTAAAAACTCGAGGTATACAGTTTTACTAATATGTTACTACTGTGTGCAGAGGTGGATTTTAACTCCTGCTGGGCCTTCTACAACTATAATCGGTTTGTTCCTCGAATTGGTGTGAGTATTTTTGACTTTGATGGAACTAACGAAACGAGGAAGTTCTGAAAAAAATAACTCACTAATTGCCCCAAAGTTCAGGAATACTAAAAACAATTATGGCTGTTGTTCGCCCTAAACGCTTAATTTAGGAATTAATATATATTTATATTAATAAAATAATGTACCATACCTAAATAGTGTATTATTATGGCAATATTTTAGGTATATCAAAGTTTTACAGCTGCAAACAAAAGTTAGATCGTCGAGTATGATCGAAGGTATCACGTGGTAGGGGCGCAGGAAGATGGCGTCGTTAGGACTGTCGTCACTTGCGCCTGCGCACCGTAAATAAATGCTAACATTTTTCTCTCGGAAATGCACTTTGGAGAGAGTGGGTTGTTTTGTGTGGTATACTTTATTCATAAAATATATTATTAAAGGATTGAATTAGGTCCTGAAACTGGCGCTTTCATAAAAAAATTACGACCGAGACGTCCCGTACCTACATAAATTAGTTTTAGGTTCAAGAATTATAAACAAAATTATGATTTTCAAAATTAACAAAACATCATTAAATTACCATGTATTTAATTCTAATTTTTGAAATATATATTTATAATATATATTTTTTGTGATAAATAATATAAATTATTAAAAGATAGTTATTTTTTTTACATCGCTATCAATATTTCTTTAATAAAAATACATTTTTTTAATAAATATGAAGTATGAAATTTGTTAATCGATAAAGAGTGAAAACAATTTTTAGATTAATTACTTCGCAATTTATATAGAGAATGTGTCCCCCGTGACAAATGACAACAACGTAAAACGACGCTGCTCATTTAAATCATTTAGGTTCAGTCCAGTATCGAGTGATTAATTAAACGTCTATTATCAGAAGATTTGTATTTTTATTTTACTATTTAAATTATTCTACAGTGATCGTGTGGGATGTTCCGAATCATACCTCTGCGCACCGCCCTAAACCACCTGTCTCTTTCTATCACGCCTAATACAGTATAACCGAGCGAGAGCGATGTACGACGCCGATCCCTCACCGGATGAGAGAAAGCTCTGCGCTTGCGCTTCTGACGAAATGTTTCAGAATTTGTTTGGATATGTTTTACGAATAAATTAAATACAAATTATTCTTGCATGTATAAATATAATAAATAATGTACGAGCTTTAGAGGTTAAACGTTTGTGTAGGTAGGGATAAAAGATTTACAATAACATTAATACTATCAAAATAACATGTCTGCCTAAAGTTCCAAATCTTTTTTACTTTAATTTGATGTAGGTATCTATGTAAATTTAATTTGATGAAATAAAGATTGTTGAAACATGTTTCAATATTTTTTTGGATACAAAATTAATGACTTGTTTTTTTCAAAACTAAATCAGCGTCAGAAAAGTATGAATAATACAACATTTATTTTTTCTTGGCTGTTGTTTGAGTTGCTTGTCTAAACGGAATAAACTCAAACCTTTGCTTATCGATGTCATCATCAACATAATAATAATCCTATTTATTAAATCATAGTGCACTGTTGGACATTGAGAAAGAGGTAATTTTGCCCATAATTTCCGCGCTGGGACCTAGCGTGTTGGCAATAGCAGAGCGTAGCTTCGGGACGAGGATGCTGCTCATCTCCGCCCTATGCATTTGAGCTACGTTGTTACAGATGGATATACCGCCATTTATCACCTCTTACGACACATGGTACAAGACTACTATTCTACTCAGCCGGTACCATACGGCATATCGATGTACCTCTTACTTATGATACATTCTATTGTAATTTAAATCGTGTCAATACTAATATAATCGTGGCAGTCGCTGTGTCATCGAGTACGATTTAATGCAGGAACAATGAGTAGACTTCATTATAAGTTTACTGTAAATAAAGCTTGGTATACATTGGCTGAATTATCACGATAACTATTGTTAGAAATGAGAAAATCGTGTATGAGAAGTCCACGCAGGTGAATATCACTAAAAGATGGAGATGGAAAAATAAGTGGGAACTTGTGAAAATCTCTTGCGCCAAAGGTCGTGGATATGACATGATATTATGAATATTTGTGTTTAAGTGGTTAATATGTTTTCAAGGATTATATTTATGATAAAGAAGTACGAATAGCATTATCTGCGAAGGTTAACCGTAGAATGCAAGCTATTTATTATGTAAGAGAGAAAAAATCGAATGAAAAAAATAGTAGCGCAAAAGAAAAAAGAAACAAAAGATGAATTTGACAGGAGATTATCTAACTAAATTTATGGATAATATTAAGTTGCTCTGGAAGTCGATACGGCAAGCAAAGCTAAATCTTCTTCGTCCCAGGTTAGCGTTATTAGAGGTTATATGGGTGAGATTGTAAAAAGTGAAGAGCAAACACTTAATCGATGGAAAGAATCTTTGAGGAAGAAATACAGAGGAGAGAAGAGATAAATTATGGCAATGAAATTGAGAAGTATGTAGGTATGAGATTTTGAGTGCACTAAAAAAAGCTGAAAGCTGGAAAGGCTGCAGGGTATAATAGAGTGACTGTTAAGATGCCAAAAACTCGAGAAGGAATAGTAGTATGTCAGCTATACTTCCATTTTTAAATGTGCTGGAGGACAGTTAAAGTATACAAATGGTTGGTGCAAAGCAGTAATTGTCTTCCTGTACAAAGGAAAACGATCGCGGCAAGACTGTAAAAATTACCGCAACATCAACCTTCTCAGCGTCGTCGGCAATTTATATGCAAAGGTGTTAGTAAGAAGAGTTGTGAATGACACTGAAGAAAAGATCTGGTATGTACAAGCTACTTTTAGAAAGGGAATGGAGTGCATGGATCAAATCTTTTCCCTGCGCTGCATAGCCGAAAAGTGCCTTGCAAAAGGTCAAAAGGTCTATTGCCCTTCTATTGACTTAGAAAAAGCTAATGATAGGGTTGTGAGAAAGGCATTATATACTCTTTATAAGGATTGTGCTGCTTGCGTTAGAATAAATAGTGCCTACACTAAAAGGTTTGACATTCATAAAGGTGTCAGGCAGGGATATGTAGAATCGCCTTGGTTATTCAGCTTATATGTGTATAGAATATATATAAATATATATCTATCGAATTTGAAAGCCAGTGCCTAGAAGAAAGGATAAAGAATGAATGTGTTACTCATCAAATGTCCTCTTTACGCTTATGATCAAGTATTATTAGCATCGTCAGGTGAAGAGTTGCAAGAGATGGTAACGATTTTGCAAGATTCCTTTTAAAGGAAAGGTATGAAAGTAAATGTAACTAAGACGAAAGTTATAGTGATTGAAAAGGAAAAAAGTATTATTAATTAAGATCAATGACATGAAAGTTGAACAAGTGATAGAGATTGTATATCTGGGAAGTGAATTTACGAGAGATGGGAAGTATGAAGAAGATATTGATCGGAGAGTGAAAGCTGGAAATAGGGTCAATGGATCCTTACATGTTTTTATGGGCAGCTTTATGTCAAAAAGGGCATGACTGGCTGTTTAAAGAGGTGTGTTGGTTCCAACATTGATGTTAACACACATATGGTTGCGAATGTTGGGTATGGCAAAAGAAGCACGCGAGTAGAATAAATGCTGTTGAAATGAGAGCACTTCGAAGTATGTATGGTGGGAGAATATTTTTATAGTAGGATGGCAAATAAGCATACAGTCTGAATGATGGTATAATGATGGTATATAATATATATAGTATTACTTCCCTGCCTGTAAAAGTTGTTGGCAAGACATAAGGGATAACCATATCATTAGGGTGTGGTCAACTTTTTGACTAGAGTATTGTGTGCCGAGTGATTAAATCCAAATGTGATTAACGTGGGTAATCAACTATTGTAAGAGGTCCAAAGCAGGTCTACTTCAGGTAAACGAGGTCCTACATTTATAGTAATTGAAAATAATCAAACAAATATGACCAAAAATATACCTACAGTACAAATCATGCTGTGCATACATTCTTGTGGAGATCATCATTTACCAAGAACCCATAGATTTTTACAGTGTTCTATTGTGCTGCAATTCTATTTAAATATGTCTAATACAATAAATTAATAAAATACTGGAAAACTTACTCTGAGCCTAAAGCTTTGTGCGACCTCTATGCTACAACGCCTTAGAGTCTGTCGAATAAATTAGTAAACAGCTGCATCGCTGTATACCGTACCGTACGGCAGGCCTCGATGACTGACGAGGGGCTTGAACACGCTCTTCTTTGGTAAACACCTCTCACAAACCAGACACTGAGACTGTCTATTATAATATGTTTACAAACGGCCTCGCACTTTGTTTCTGTCGTAATTTCCTGTGATTCCTCGCACGTACTATTAAATAGATAAATAAGCTATTGCTCTGATCACAAATTATTTTTTTATTTTGATTTCTGGAAATCGACAATAATGAAGTCAACGAATTCCTAATCTGTATTGGAATACATTTTTTTCTATTATAAGAGACAAACGAATTAACGAATCACCTGAAGGTAAGTTATGATCGTCACTTATGTTCACCTGCAACACCAAAGGAATCTCTAAGAAATCACAGGGTTGCCGGCCTTAAAGAATCTAATATAATTTTACACATGTAGGTTCAGTTCCGGTCAGAGAATACCGACACAGCGAACTTATTCTGTAGATTAGCGGTTCGTGTGAGAAAATGGTTGACACCAATCAATCGTGGTGGTGGATATAGTGGGATATATCGAACCGCTCTTGGAAACATTTTCCGTGATATCGGCGGTAAAATATACAGAGTGATGCAACATCTTTGTGTAATGCCTTTTTGTCGTAGCAGGAATTGAAACGACGTGCCTTGCCTGTAGCTGTAAGTACTTGCGGTCGTTGTTTTGTGCTAGGTCCGTATATTATCCTCTCTAGTATTTTGCGTTGTTGTGTGGCTTAATATAGAAAAGGTTCAGAATTTTATCAAAGTTACAATTATAGCGCTCAGAGAGTAGTTTTTTGAGAGGTTGGCTATTTTTATTATTTATATCTTTTTCTTCTATCACAAAATTTTACGTTGGTCACGTTGCGGGTAGACTTTGAAGAAACTTCGTATTTTTATTTAGGCACTAAAATTCCGTGATATACTTTAGCGACATTAAATTTTTGAACAAGTGAAAGAATTCAAGTCTTACCCAAAAACATATTAAGTATTTTAGAAAAGGATTGAACTCATATTGTGACGAAGACAATCTTTAGAAGGAAAACATCGAAATAAATATTTTTAGTGGTTCCCATTAAAAACCAATACCTGCTGCAGGTCAACAACACTATTAGGTGTAACCATAACACCACTACGATCAATAACCAAGACCTAAGCAGCTGGATTACAAATCAATCAGCACCGTACATCATAGTAATTATTTTTCCAAACGATTTCTGGTAACAATAATCTATAAATAACACCAAAGAACATAACGTTCCAGACACAATAAATAACACAAGTCAACAAATAAATATTTTTCTTTGAGTCTGTTATTTAGTAAATATTTTCTGATTATATACATCGAAAAAAAAGCAAAAACTCCATTTATAAAGTAAAAAGTTTGCTTTTGTACCTTTACACAATTTAAAACGAATATTATAGTATTTTAGCAGTTTTTTTAGGAGCCGTTGCATATAAGATACAGGAGAGGGGCAGGGGGGGCTGTAGGTGTGAAAGCTTAAAGGCAATTCTTCTACATAATGGAAATATATTTCCATCTCTTCCCCTTGCTCATTCTGTAATGCTAAAAGAAAATTACGAGAGCGTTAAAATGGTGCTTCAAGTTTTAAAATATGAAGAGTACGCCTGGCCAGTGATAGGGGATTTTAAAATAGTTGGATTTCTGATGGGAATGCAAGGCGGGTACACTAAATATCCGTGTTACATTTGCTTATGGGATAGTAGAGCCGATGCACTTCACTACCAGCAGCACTCATGGACACAACGGAGCGAGTTTCAAATAGGACAACATAATGTCAAAAATGAACCAATCGTGAAGCCCGATCATATTTTAATGCCTCCATTGCACATTAAATTAGGTCTGATCAAGCAGTTCGTAAAGGCTCTGCGTCAAGACTCTGAGGCCTTTCAATATTTAAAATCATTTTTCCCGAAATTGTCAGAGGCTAAAATTAAAGCTGGTATTTTCATCGGTCCACAAATAAAGAAAATAATGGCCAGTGAACAATTCCTACAGCTCCTCAGTACGCACGAAAAACAAGCGTGGCTCAGCCTTAAAGCAGTGATTCATGGCTTTCTTGGCAATAGAAAGGCAGAAAATTACACGGAGCTTATTACTGATATGCTTCACAACTTCAAAGTTATGGGTTGCAGAATGTCTTTGAAAGTCCACATGCTACATGCTCATTTGGATAGATTTAAAGACAACTTAGGTGCATATTCAGAAGAGCAAGGGGAAAGTTTCCACCAGGATATAATGAACTTCGAAAAGCGTTATCAAGGACAATATAATGAAAATATGATGGGTGACTACATTTGGGGGCTCATACGAAAAAGTCCCAACTTACACAGAAGAAATACCAAATCTGTTCATTTTTAAAGTCTTTTTTGTATTCTTTTTTGTATTTGTGGGTTTATTTATGCCGTCTTGTATAATTAAAGTCAATAAAAATATGTGAATTCAAAACTGTTTTCCTTTTACATATAATTGAAATTAAGAAATAGAGCTTTTTCATAAAAATTAAAATTTCGTTTTAGTAACTACAAAAGCAAACTTTATTAGATAAAATTTTTTTTTCTTTAATTAGTTAGGCATAAGTAATCAAAATCAGAGGTACAGAACTCAGACTCAAAATTCGTGTTGACTTGTGTAATTCGGAGTACATAATGGGATAAATGGTCGGGCATGTGTAATGTGTTTGGGCGGGGGGCGTGGCCTAGCGCTCGGCGCTGCGCGCGCGCCGACGACAGAAAGAGTCTCCTCACGCCAGGGTTAGCGCGTACTGATTAACGCCGAGAAAACTGATTTATCGTGTCCCGTTGAAAAAATTATCGACGTGAGATGTGATGGAGGGTCAGGACTGGCGCGGTGACTGGCAGCAGCCTCGGTTGGACGGTCAGTCTATTTGTTATGCTTGCCATACCTTAAGGAGCTTGGAATTTTGTGTTGATAGTGTATGTGGTTTTTGTGATCGCGGATTTTAGGTACAGAACGTTAAGTGTGCCCATTGATGTTGAGGTAATGCATTTGGTTTACATGCTCGTCGTCTTTTGCTTTTCCATTGAAAACAAAGGGGGTACTGGTTTTAAATTTTGAGTGTAACAGTGGTGTTTCCTTCGGCGTATTATTCAATTTAAATGAAGCATGTTTTTATATGAAACACATGTGGTGCAACTGTTGTAGATCAGCGCTGTGTTATAATTCTAACTAAGTGGATACCTAATCTCCGATATTCGTACACTTAACATGTTTGTGTAACGTAAATATTAATTTTGACAAAACAGCTTCTATTTAGTTTATTTCTTAGTTTATTTTTAAAGTGTCATTTTGAATTTGGTGTTATAGAGAAGAATATAAAAGGTTTACCAAGCTATTGCGTGAAAGGCGCGCGTGAGGTGTTCTAAAACTTTTAATTAGGTATGGTTATCCCCAAATCATTCAATCACCTTTACATAATAAATAATTCTTCTAAAATTATAAAAAAAGTCTTCTTTTAGTATTTTGAAAAAGACTGCTCCGACGGGTTTACCGCTAGAAGATGACTAATTATTTGATTAAACTCAGCAAACGATTTTGAACGAACGGAACGTCTAGCCTTAATTGCTTGTCTAAAGATGTTTGTGCAACGTAGTTTATGAAAAGTGTAGTTATAATTAAAAAAAAACAATCTTCATTTTCTTTTGGCCAGATATAAAGTTATATTTTGTTATTTGCTTATTAGAATTTAAATTCAACTTACATGTTAATACTGCTTCAGCTTTTGGTCAAATAATAAACTAAACAAAAAAAAATCGGAGTCAATAGGCCTATCTTCCAAAGGGTTAGGAATAATATTTAAAAACAAATAAGTACTCATATACGTTTTGAAGTATCAGTTTAAAAAGTCATATATTCTTTTTTATTAATTTTTTCATTTATTTTTCAGTCATATTTAGCAACTTTCAAACTGATGCACGTAGTTTTTTTAGGCTAGAGATTGAGATTCACATATTTCATTTATGAGTTAACTTTGATGATTGGATGATGATGGTTAAAATGTTGTATCCGGATTTCTAATTATTACGATTTATCAAGTATAGAGTTATGTTACATGGAATCTATAAGAATAGTTTTGTTTCGACTCCTTGGGAAAATATAAAGAAATAAGAAATTCAGTAATTTACTTTTAACTTACTCATTTAAACGTTTGGTAATATTTTGCAGATCCTTGTTTTTGTATACAGATAAAACTAAATTCAAATCCGTTTTTAAGTTGCCCGAAAAGTACTTTCCTCTCTGTCTCTTTTTCTCTTTCTATCTCTCTCTCTCGCTCTTATGCTACCGAAAGCCTAACCAAATTCTTCTCTAATATTAAATTTTTTGTGTCCAGAGTTTCTTCCGTACAATTTTTTTTAGAAAATTTTTACTGAAACCTCGACTTAACTCGACCAATTGCGGCTCTAAATCTTTCAGATTAAGACTATTTTCCCGCATAAAATGTGACCATTAGATATGTAAATCACTTGTGAAAACAAAACGTTGCAAAGTGTAATAATATTTTCCAACATTTACGCGTTCACTACTCATATTAAAACTACTCCATCATTGCATTTAAAACGCGTTTTTTTTACTTTTACATTTTTTGTTCGACTTTTTTTTACTTTGTGGCATCCGTTGTCATAGAGTAGGAAAGTAGTTGTATTGAATAAAATTATGATTATTTTAAATCCAAAAAAACCGCGAGACGAAATTTTAGAGTACCTGGTAATCGAGTCTCCACTGTATAAAGATATGTCAGTGCAAAAATGATACTACATCTTATTTAAGATTGGTTTAAATTTTCATCTCACAAACAAAAAGACAAATTCCGAGTCCCCGTCAGACATAGACAGCATACTTGAGGCGTCTGTCTGATTGCGTTCATTCATCCATCCGTCGCCGGGCTGAGCCACCGCTGCCGATTGATGGGCGGCATCGACGCTCGACTATTGTCTTTGATATTGTCTTAGTCTATGGATTTGTTCTTTTTAAATCAGCTACATTAACTTCCTCTACTTTGTAGTTAATTCAGAATTATTCATTTTAAAAATGAATTCCTAAAAATATACTAATAATAACTAATAAATATTTAAAAAGTGTCCGTACAAATACTACCGTAATATAAGCCTAGGTGTTATATAATATATAAGATTTTAGCTAAGCATGTATAAAATAAATTAAACAAACAAAATAATAATAAAATGTTCGTACAATAAAATGTCAAATTTAATCATCACGATTTAAACCCTTTTATATTTATAACTCTTCTAGCCGTGAGGTACCGGCAGAAAAGAATAGTACCTCCCTATGTACCTATGGCGGTATATCCATGCAAAAAAGTCAGCTCAAATGTACAGGGATGGGCAGTTGATTCCCCGTCACGGAAGCTGGGCTCTGCGATTGCCAACACGCTTGCCCAGCGCGGCAATTATGGGCAACATACCCCCTTTCTTGGTGAAGCCTATGTCCAACAGTGGACTTTTAATGGCTGGTATGATTATAATGATGATTATATTAATAACTTAAATTATGAACAAAACGCTCGTAGTTAGCTTTATAAAGTACACATGGATATATTTTTTTTCATAATCCGTGTGTGTTCCTTCCTAACGCTAATGTCTACAAAAACACCCACCGGCCCATTAATTAGCTTTGACATGTTTTGTTACAAGCGAGTTTTTTTTCACAGTCGTCCTCTATGGACACACACATTGAGTGCTCTAGTTTGTGATCTCGAGTTTGTAGGAACATATAGTTGTCGTGTTCGGACGATAATAAAACATTTTATGAACCATTATATTATCTATTGAAAAATTGACGTACACATCTTATACATTTACTTACTTAGCTCCAAGATAAATCGTTTCTTTAAGCGACTTGTATTACGGAAAACAGAACAAACACGAATTTAATACGTAAATAAATACTTAATACTCAGGACAAAGAACAAACGCAAATATGCATCATATCAGTGACCCTTGCATCTCCAATATGGAGTTTGTTAAATATAGTAGTGTCACAAAAAGACCCATCAGTAATCAAAATTAGCTCAAAAATTTGCTGGCGTTTTCACTTCCATTTTCCGGCGCCGATAGTGCATTTGGTAGTTTTCTTATATTGTGCGACAAAAGGCCACTTTTCTAGTTCCAATATTTGTATAAAAAATATAGGTATTTCTTTTGTATTAAATTTATATAAGTATTATATTTGTGATTCCTCCATTGTCTGTTGTCCGTAGCAGAGTGCTTTACGCGACTTACGAGTGCCTCGTCACATCAATGTTTGAGATGTTGTGTGAATATATTGTTTATTTATTATTTTCTATATATTTGCTATTTTAAAATAAAACAAAGAACGAATATAACTAAATCCTGGTTAAGCGTAAAATGCAGGCCAGTCGACTTGTTTGTCGTTTGTAAAGACGTTCAAGTGGCAATCTGAACTTCATTTTCTAGTAATGGTTCAATCAATCAAATTGTTAACAATTCTAATTCTTCGACACTTTTTCGTATAACATAAGGCTTCTTTGCATTGCATTGTACATAATGATCAATTAAATATTTCTTATATGCAATCGTCTGAAATGCGTCAGGTCTTTCTGCAATTTTTAATGAGGAGTACATGAAGAATTCATGAGGCAGACCTCACACAAAGGTCGCTTACATTGGTGCTTCACTTTCACGTGTTTTTACCACCAAATAGCTGTGTTACTATTGCTGTGCTTCTGTTTGAAGGATGACAGAGACAATTAAATTACTAATAATTGTGACATGATATCTTTAAGTCACAAGGTTGGCAACGCGCTTGTAATATTCTTACGAACGTCTATAGGCTGTGTGAGGCTTACTATCGCACAGATATAGGCTTATTTATCGACCTAGTGAAATAAAAAAAATCTGTGAGGTACCGGCGGAGTAGAATTGTACCTTCCACTGCACCAGGTGTCGTAATTGGGGACTAAGGTATTAGAACCTAGAAAAGACAGATGGCGGTATATCCATCTGGAACAAGGCAGTTCAAATGCACAGGGCGGGGATGGGCAGCAGAATCCCCGTCGCGAAAGCTGCGCTCTGCTATTGCCAACATGCTTGCCCGGCGCCGCAATTATTGGCTAAAAACCTAGTTTCTTGTAGAGGCCTATGTTCAGCAGTGGACTTTCAATTGCTGGTGATGATGATGAAATATAAAATAGAAGTAAACTTCTAACATAAGCCGTCAACATAAGTATTTACTATTAAGTACTACTTATTTCTTTGCCAAAAACATTGTTGTGTTCCATTTTTTATTATACAACGACAGTGTAATTTCTGAATTATTTCACAAGGCTTGAGACGCGAGTAACATGTTTGTGTGAACTTTTTTGTACTATGGACCCTTACCGTCAATTTATAACTTTCTGTTTAATGACTTCATCGTAGAAGTAGGTAGGGCTTCTACCCTAAAACGTTTACGGCTGGACTCCCAGGTCTCCCAAGAAAGAAAGAACTGTACTCATAATTGCGCTGGGCAGGCGTTGTTGCAATCGCAGAATATAGCTTCGCGACGGTTATAATGCTTCCCATCCCCGCCATGTTGTATTTGAGCTACGTTGTTTCGAATAGACATACCGCCATCTGTTAGTTCTGTTAACATAGTCGCCTTTTACGACACCTGGTACAGAGGAGTTACTATTCTATTCTACCGGTACCTCACGGCTTGACATAGTATGTAATATTAAAAAAATATCCATCCAGTCGCCAATATCATGTCTCAAACTCAAACTCGAGTAAGTTATCTATAAAATAGCTATAAGCGTGCCAGATGTGACAGAATTTAAGGTGACAAATAGCCGAGTAAAAAGTTCAAAGGTAAAAAATATGGGCGCGCACAGATTTATGATCACCTTGAGAGGGCTGCTCGAGTGCGCCATCGCCTTAAAAAGTTTTGCAAATGGAGCATTTCTCGGAATTGATAAACGTAGGTAGGTTAGTGGTAACTATTCGCGTCCGCTTGAAATACTTGAAAAGGGTTGCCTATTTTTGTTTGTCTATCTATACTAATATTTCAAACAGGAAGAACTCGATTGTTTGTTTGTCACGGTTTAACTCGAAAACTACTTCACTGACTTTAAAACAGAAACCTACTCCTCTAGCATTACAAATTCTATGTTAAAATTTCAAAAGAAATTAGAGCATTCATTCGCATTCTAAAACAAGATTTGTGATTTTTATTCGTATGTAACACATAAATTGGTGAACTCATTTAAAAGTGTTTACAACACTTGAAAAAGTACTATTTATTTTATTTTGTGTTATTTTACTCTGCCGGTAAAATAACATAATATAAAATAAATGGCTGCGATAAGTACTGCCTACATAGTATACTTGTAGCTCCTCTACATCAATAGAACTATGGTTGCTCTAAGCTTCCCACCATACCTAATTGCAACGGTCTCCGATTTAACAATATGGTCTAGTGAATGTCTTAAGACTGATGACTGATGATGCACCTCATCATATCAGCCACAAGACGTCCACTGCTGGACATAGGCCTCCTCAAGTAATCTCCCTTAGGACCGGTTGTATGCAGCCAGTGTCCAGCGTGATCCTGCGGTTTTAGTCAGATGATGATGATGATAGATAAATGAGAATGATAAAATATTATGTAACTTATCAATTGTTACTTTCCAGGCACAACGTCACAATTTTTAACGTTCACGTGGTAACATCCGCTGTGCGACTGCCTTGTAGTATTTGATCTGTTTTGATTTGACCTCAGTTTTTGATGGATATACCGCCATCTGTCGGATCCGATACTGTACGACATCTGATGCGAGCTGATGTCTGCCGATACCTACTTCATGGATCCGAATAGTCTTTCTAAAGACATCTAGTTCGTATAGAAGTTATTTTAAAACACGTAAATATATGAATCTACAGCTTACTAGCAAAATTATGGTATAAACTTTATTCTTGTACATGACTTTTTTCTAGCTTCATTCTTCTTCTTTTATATATATAAAAGGAGAATTCGACTGACTGACTGACATGTCAATGCACGATTTTAACTATAAGGGTTAGAAAATTTAAAATGCACAGGTCTTCCTTTTATAACGTTGAGGTTTTTGAAATTTTACCCCCTAAAGGAGTAAAACGGGAGTGTTAGTATGAAATTCAATATGAAGATTTTTCTTTAAGTCATGAAACAGGTTTACAATATCTGCTTGAAAACCTACCCTTTAGGGTGTAAAAATACGTATGAAACATTTATAAGAAATGGTCTAATTGCATAATGCTACTAAACTTAGGTGAAAAAAATAATTAAATCGATTCAATATTGCCGTAAATGTAGTCTCAAATTTTATTTAAGCCTCCAAAGCGACACAAACGAGCGTGTCAATCAGAAAGCGCGCGATTATTTCTTTTTAGTTTTTGTTGTCAAAGTAACTAATTACCATTTAGTAAAACTGCTTAGTCATTGTCAGACCTCACGCAGACGCTCGCTAAATATTCCGCCCGAGTTATACCAAGTATGCGTGACTAAGGACTGTACTTAATATAGGGAACTTTAAAGGATATTCAATTGATACTTAGCTCCTTTGTCATTCGTTTTGCCTCAATTTTGACATTACATCTTTGTCACTTTGGACTACATTTTCTGTAACCAAATCAAATAAAACATTTCTAAAAATTTAAGTAAACATTTCTTTTTTAAGTATAAGTTTAACATTTGAGTGGTTGCAGGTAGGCGCTGACATCTCAGCACAAAAAAATAACACTAGGAAAAATTCGATATATCCGCTAAGGTCTGTCTATCTATCTGTCTTTTATACTTTCGAGGTTTGGCTAACGGTCTTATAATCATATCAGCCATTGAAAGTCCACTGCTGGACATAGGCCTTCCCAAAAAAGGGGTAGTTTCTGCCCATAATTGCTGCAAGCGTGTTGGCAATCGCAGAGTACAGCTTTCGCGTCGGAGATAATGCTGCCTATCCCCGCCCTGTGCATTTGAGCTGCATTGTCTTGGATGGATATACCGCTATATCTGTCAGTTCTGGTACCTTAGTTGCCTATTACGACACCTGGTACTATTCTACTCTGCCGGTACCTTACGGCTGTAACGGTCTGATTTTAATACAATTTATACATTTTGTGTGTCCATAGGCCTTTTAACTGCGGACCCACAGGCCGTAGAATTGGCGTGAATGAATGAAAATGCAGAATAGAGAGTGCAATGTACAAATAAGCGTATTAAAACAATATAGTTAGTTATCGTGTTCGTATAAACGTCAGCTAAAAAAGTCCGAATGTGAAAAAGTGCCAACACGCTGCAGACATGTGCACGTGTCTCTTTATCTTATCTGTGCATTTGTTATTCTGTCTTTATGGATTTTAGGGCATGTCAGCGATTTACAAGGCTCGAGGGTTAAGTGAGTTGTTAAAAGTGTTGCCTAAATAAAAAAACGCGTTTAAAAGTATCTATGTAAATACTGGCAGATCCGACAGACTTTGTCCTATCTCTATAAATACTAAATTAAAAAAAAAGAATTCAACAATAACACGGTGTTTAGTGTTCTTATCAACCATTTTTAGCTCATGTTTCGCGCCGAACGACTGACAAGGTTATTTCAAAAAAGTTTATATTGTCTAAATCTAAAGCAGTAACAGGGTCACATATATTATATATATTAATATGGTCGTAATTTTTCATATAATTACCTATTTTACCAGGTAACTCCTTTCGTTCCTACCTTCTTCAATACAAAAAAGAATAAAATAATAATTAGCGAAATCTGTTTAGCCATTCACGCGTGATGCCGTGACTAATGGAAATATGAATTTATTATCTATACTAATATTATAAAGAGGAAATATTTGATTGTTTGTTTGTTGCGATTTAACTCAACATCTAAAGAATACTTCACGGAGTAACATAGGTAATATTATATTTGATAAAATCAAACTGCAAACACAGAAAATTGGGTATAATGAAATCATAATATAAATATTACAGTGTTTGTTACAAAAAAAACTCAAAACCTATTGAAATGATTTCATTAATTCTTTTACTAATCGAAATTCACATTATCATGAGATAATTATAAGCTATAGTTTATTCATGTATTCCGGTGGTAACAAAAACTACACAGGTCAGACCGAAGTTCTAACTAGTTTTATAATAAATAGACTACTATACAAATAAGTTACTAATAATCATTATGGTGATAAGGGCCTAAAAAACAAGACACCAAGATGCGTCCAGAAACATGATAAAGCTCGTGACATTCAGTCTTTGCTCACCCAACTCAATAACCGACCATTGTATACGTGACTTAAAATCTACAATCGTTTGCCTTTCGAGATAGCCAGTACGCCTAAAACTCTGGATTCTTCTGTTTCTACAAGCAATTTTAATATAACCTTTTTTTTAAACTAACAAAGAAAACACATTTTCAGTATTTTGTCTATTTATTCTAGTTAGGTTAGGTCTAGAGACCTTTCTGTGCTGGATGTTTTACGGCTATTATGATGAAGATGATGATAAATCTTTGAAATAGTTGGACCGATCTAGACCTAACTTAAACTAACAGATAGCTAAGATTACTAAGGATATATTTATTTAAAAAGATGTATCTAGATAACATTGTGAAACATTTTCATTATATAAAAGAGATTACTTTGTTCAGAATTATTTATAGTTACATAGCTAACACAAAAAAATAAATCGAAACTCTGGTACATTAAACACTTTAAAAATAGAGTTGCTTTTTGTAGTTCCTCTTTGCAAGTCGTAAAACATCGATTAGGAGAGTCTGTCACTCGTCGATCGAACATAACGACCTCTGTCGAAACTATGATGAAATTTGTACCGACTATTTTTAGATGAAACATGGCCAGTTATTATGACAATCATAGAGTATATAGTTGAAAGCAAAGGGGAATCGAAATTAAATCCTTGGTCCATTATACATCTACATGAGCTAGACCTCATACAAAAGTCATCTGCATTGGTAAATCACTTATTTGTGTCTACCGCCAAATAGATAGTGATATAGGCCGGAAAATTACTGGGTAATGTGACATAATATCTTCAAGTCATAAGGTCGGCTTTTTTTTCGGACGAACCTATCGCTGGACTACTCAGACGTCAATTCCAGTTGGCAACGCGCTATTGATATCCTACTACTAGTGATATCATATTACGAACCTCTATTCCGCGCAGCTGCAATTTCGCGTACTTTCACACGGACTGTATGCTTGTTTGTCGACCTGGTCTAATAAAAAAAAACATCATTATATTAGCCAAAGAAGGTTGACTGCTGACCGCTGCAAGACTTCCAGGTTTGTATGCGTTCTGTGACTAGCATTATCCATGATGACCATGTGATGTTTATTTGACTTAAACGTCATTCGTAACATAAATAAATCGCCCAGTACCTCCTCTTAAGCTTAATGAAGCCAGAGCCAGGAGACGCTTTTCCTCAACAGGATAGTCCCTATATAAATATATAACCCAATATGTATGTTTATAATAATCTGTGTAACGCGTGGTTCTCTTTATGTGTGACACCTATACACAGAACAAATACAAATATTCGTCATATAAATATTTTTCCTGGGTGGGAATGGAACTCACTACCTTTGGCGCGCAAGACAGGATCACTATCAACTGTACCAGCGAGCCTGCCATGTAAATGTGCATGTCGTCGCTCGAAGCCGAATTCACTTAAGGTTAATTTATAGATGCCAAGAGGTAGAGAAAAACAATTCAATCCACTCAACATTAAGTAATAATACCAATTACTAAGCAATTACGACCACCTACGACATGTCGTCCGTCAATGCACGCCAACATTCCTTCACGAGTTCTCACGGTGAACAAATAAACAACTATTTCGAGTGCCTGAAAAAATGCAACAAAAACATTCTTGTATGATATATAGTAAACAAACAGTCTCTATGACTCTTGCATTTCCCGCCACGAATAACTCCCGCGGTGACAGATGAAATTTAATTTGAAATATTTAAATTTAGAACAATACTATTTAAACGATTTAATTTCGCAGGTCATTTCAAAGATCGAACATTTAAAAAAATTGACGTTTAACATGCCGATGCTTAAAATATGTTCGAACACTGTTATCATCATTAAATTTATTATTTAAGACCAATATCACCAAATTTAATTATTACTTTATTATAAAATCATCTGCTGATCGAGTCCGTCCCTATATTGATGAAATATAGAATTGGGAGACTAGGTTTTGATCTTTAACTTTTATCAAGAAGCAAAGCTTCCAAATTCTCCTGCGAGACCCGGCTTCGCACAGGTATTCAACAAAAATATGTTTCGATTAATTAATTTAATTGTGAAATACAAATTGAGCCCAAATCCATAGAAATTTTCAACCCCTGTTTCACAACACGTACCTATTCATGTATCGACATTAATCTTTAAATGTGAGTCGTTGAGGTCAAAATTGACTGAGAAGTTTTAACCAATTTGTGTAGGTTGATGTGTTGCTGTGCGTACTACTTATATCGAATTGTTTTAATATGTATGCCATAAAATTTTGAAACCATAACGTTGATTCAACGAAGTACAAAGAAATTCTTTCCGATTGTTTCTTCTATCCATTGATGAGGATTACTCACTATTTATTTTAAATATCAAAGAAACGGAAGCATTCCGTAAATTAATTCATAATGGATCAGAAATAGCTGTATTTCTGTATCTATTTCTGAAAGGTTGACCAACCCTACCTTATCGACTTTACTTCAATTTTGGCCTCTATGTTCCACGCCATAAGAAACATCTTTTAACGCAATGCTCACGTAACGTGTATCGGAAATCTACAATAGTTTGAGCGGACAGAGATTCTCAACATTAACTTACGAATGAGTCGTCATTACATACAAACCTTGATTGAAGGACAACCGGAACATATATCGTTGATAAAGATCCTAATTTAATAAATTAAGTCTCTATAGCCTTTTAATATACTTTAATTAAAATTAAAGCTGTCAAACTAAGCCGAGAAGTACCGGCGGAGTAGAATAATACCTTATTCTGTATCAGGTGTCGTAAGAGGCGACTAAGATACCAGAATCGACAGATGACGGTATATCGATCCGAAGCAGTGTAGCTCAAAAGTGGGGATGGGCAGCATTCCCTCGTGAAAGCTGCGCTTTACAATTGTCAACACGCTGGCCCAGCGCGGCAATAATAGGCCATATTCCCCTATGTCCAGCAGTGCACTTCCAATGGATTTAATGATCATGATGATGATTATGTCAAACTTAAGTGTTTTTAAATTATTTACAATGGTTTTTAATAACAAATTATAGTGCGAAATACCATATTGCAATATAAAAAAAATTGGTTGCCTGTAAAGTCGGTATACGGGCGAAAGTTTTACGTGACAACGACTTTGAGTGGTAAAATAATTTTAATTTTAATGGTGAATATTCATTCGTATAGTAGGAATAAGGATGAAATAATAGTAACAATTTAAAACATTTATTTATACAAAGAATTATATTTAAAACATTAATTTATACAAAGTATCTCGCACTGAATTTCATATTAACAAAATTTTATTTTTACCTTTACACATACATACGAATTTTTATACAAATATACATACAATAACTTGCAATACATTTGCGTAACACACGTCACAATGAGAGCGAGTGAGAGGGACGCGTGCCTCTCACTCGCTCTCATTGTGCGCGCATAACGTGAGCGGAGCGTAACGCAGTTTCTTGAAGTGTCACCCGCCATCCAATTTATAAGACGTTGTCACGTCAATAACTCGTGCTACGCTACTATATTGACATCTGTCATTATAATCAAGATATATTTTTATGAGTATGAAAATATAAGGAGTGAGCACGTCAATTGGTATTCCATATTTGTATCGCAATTTAAAAGCAATTGTTCATACAACCGTATAAATATAGGAAAATAACACATTCCAGTCGAATGTTTGAAAACCTCTCTACACAAATTGAGAGGAACGCCGATCATTTTCTTTGCTCTCCGATTTTCAACCTTACCATAATACACATAACAATCTGCCAGACACCAAGTGATACTCATCCACGGCCTACGACGATTTGTAACCAAGGAAAATAAACATTCGCACGGCTCACCGTGTTTATTGTTTTTAATATTTAATTTTGAGAGGTCGTTATGATCACTTTGAAGTGGCACACGAGGTGGGAATTAATCTGTCCGTGTGTTTGACTCCGGTTAAAATTATCGCTACAGTACGGTGAAAGGTTTGTGTATGCTCGCGCCTAAAAATAAACGTAAAATAATAACTTTTGTAATGTAATTGTTCAAGATACCGATCGCGTTGCAGATTGATTTATGGATAGAAAACGTAGCGGTAGTTTTGTTCCATTTTTCCAGATATTGTTGTGTGCTGTTGGGTGCGATTAAATGCTTCTTATTCGGGTCCGGATTCATTCTAAATTATCTTATCTTATTTATTTATTTATTTGTATTTTTACGTGGTGACTTAATTTAAAGAGGCTAATACAGAATACATATATTTAACATATGTTTTTTATTAAAACTAAATAAGAAATAAATATAAAAAGTCGACTAAAGTAACAAATGTGTTATACCACAATACATTGAAATATTCCTTATTATTTTAAAATTTCAGCGACAACTGGACAGACATGGTAAAAATTTTATATATATTAATATAGTATCGTTACTTGTTCTGGATGAACTTTACACACTACTCGACCGATTTTAATATTTTTTTGCTTTCTGTGTACACATTGATCTAACTTGAGAAAAAAGATTATATCTCAATTTATTGTCGCAACATGAAACGTAATGTGAGTTAAACTTGAGTATAGTTTTTTCTTTTTTTCATTCTCACATGTTGACGGGTCCGATGGCGCAGATGGTAGATGGTAGTTCGATGCCCACCCAGGATATTTATCTGTTGATATTTGTGTTTGTCCTGTGTCTGAGTGTTAAAAATATGTATTTACGTATTATATTTGCGATTCTTCTGTTGTCTGATGTCTGTAACACAAGTGCTTCAAGCGACTTACCACGGAGTAAGGTTAATGTATGAAATGTTGTGTGTTATATTAAAAAAAATCATTTGATATATGCAGGTATCACATATTGATACAAACAAAAAAGTTTGTATTCAAAAATGTGTCTATTAGGAATATTATTGTATATATGTTGGAACAAAAAAGTTACTCGTTGACCTGTGTTGAATGTTTTCATATTTAAAACTTGCTCTCTTCCCGCGATTTTGTCCCCGTGTTCATTTATTATTCCGGGAAGAAGTCTATGTCGCTCTATGAAAGCTACATCGTGCAAGAAGACTGGCCGATCTATAGAGAACAGGCGTATTTAGGTGGGATGCGCCCCTCCCCCCACCCCCTCTGAAAATTAATCCTAGATCCGCCATTGATAGAGAAAAATAAAAAAGCAGTTCTATCCCACAAAAAATGCTTTCAAAATAAAAAGTAGCCCATTTGTTACTTCAGACTATCAATAAATCATTGGACGAAATTCCATCCAGATTTGATTGGCTATTCCGGCTTGAAAGAGTAACAAACATCTATCCATAGTCACAAAGTCTAGCGTTTATAATATTAGTAAGGAATATACAGGGCAATACGCGAAGCATAAACTACCTTCGCCATTTGGTTTTGTTTACAAAAAGCATAAATTTGATTGTGAGAACGGTTCGCCATACCTTCGACATATGGCCGATCAAAACGGGTCGGGCGAATTAACATGTTCTATTTGTTTTATTTCTATTAAAAACATATACCATCTTTCAGCGAAATATGGCGCTTGGCAAATCCAATTTTTGCATTTTTACCATTTGCATTATTTAAGTTGTATTTTTTGAAACTCGACACTGTAGGTAACAACACGTATAAATAAATTTAAAGGGAAATATTTAAATAACACTCTTTCAAAATAGACATATGAAAGTACATACTTCAAATTTAACGGTGTGATCGTAAAATGTTTGTCTGTCTATCCGTCTGTCTGCATGTCTGATTAAGGTAATGTATTTTTAATTCAACTTCTGAGCTGGGTGTAACTAGTAAATAAGGCTTTATTTTATTATTGTTAAAAGTAACATAAACTACGCAGATAAAACCCCAGGGCGCTGTTAGTTAAAAATAAAATAAGTTTATTTTTTTAAACATGCCGTTAGCCGAGTTTTGAGTGGATTTAAGGAGAAAATTGTACTAGGTGTCGTAAAAGGCGACTAAGGTACTCTAACCGATAAATGGCGGTATAGACATCCGAAACAGTGTCGCTCAAATGCACAAGGTGTGGATGGAGAGCATGAAAGCTACGCTCTACGATTGCCCATCAACCCGTTAGCCCAGCGCGGTAATTATGGGCCAAATTCCGCTTTTATTGGTAAGGTCTATGTCCAGCAGTGGCTTTCCAATGCCATATGATGAATAAATAAGTCTATATACATTTTAAAAGAATTAATGATATTTAAATAGTGTGCGTCAATTGTATTATCAATTATTAATCCGTGTTACAAATAACTAACATTATTCCGTATTCTATCATTCCGAATCACTGAAGAATGTCCGTTGCGAGTCTAAACAAATTGTTGCGGAGGCGATGCGCCTGCGCATACCACCCTCGTAGTTATCAGCTCCGGTTCCCGGATAAATTACCCCAATTAGTTGAGTTAGGTGACACTGTGCTAGGGTTGGCTGGAGATAATTCTGAGGATTAATAACACACCAATTCGTTCATTTTACGTTACTAATAATTTAGATTAAATTTCAGAAAAGGTGACAGACTGACGTACCAACGCAGGACTTAAACTATAAGGGCTAGACACTTGAAATTTTGCATAGAGGTTTCTTTTATAGCGTAAGGGAGCACTAAGGAAGAATATTAAGAAATTTACTCACTAAAAGGGGAAAAAGGGGGTGCGAAGTAAGTATGAAACTTTACTGTTTTTAAAGTTATTATAATTTAATTCAGTATTTAGGTTCTTCATTGAAAGTCATGAAACACTTTTTTAATATTATTAGCGTAAGTTCCAAGTTAGTATGAAAGTCTTACAACTTTTACAACTAATTATAACGTATCGCGTTCAAATAAATTAATCTAGTAAATGGTTTGTTTTACATTAAATTTTTTCTTATTGATATTAATAAAAAGATTGATCTTTATTAAAAGTAAGAGATCTGTTAACGCTTTTCATGTGTTTGTTGTTGATCTTAAATGTTTTATCTCTATACTATCCAGAAAGCCTAATTAGTCAAAATTCTCATTTCTTGTTGTCTAAATTAATATAAATAAGTTTACATGAAACCATAGCATATTTTTAAAAATTCAAAAAGTATATGCCATTTTTTAAATTCCAAATCCATTATTAAGTTATCAATACTCAATAGCTTTATGCAGTTCATAAAACACAAAAATAGACAATTTGTGGACCTTGTACGCTGTGTTTAAGGTCCATAATTGTGTCTATTCTAAAGCGGTAAAAATGTGTAGGAGATTGGCCAATAAATCTAGACTAGAACTATATTTATAGGAAAAAATATTTAAGTATCATTCGAAGATAACTGCAGTGTAATCTAAACATCGAATAAAAAATTTACAAAGTTTAATTAGCCTCTTTTAACAGCCAAAGAAATTTTATTATAAACAGAATACGCATAAAAGTTCGTAACTACTACTTCACGGACCAGTTTGTTTCGTTTATTCTAAAAACACCATGTTAACAATGATGAGGAAGACCTCATACAAAAGGTCGTCTGCATTGGTACCTCACTCTCACCTATTTCTATCGCCAAATAGCAAAGTTTACATTGCTGTGTTCCAGTTTGAAGAAAGTTTGTTTGAGAAAAGCAATGAAATTCGTCGATAATGTGACATAATATCTTTAAGTCACGAAATTGGTAATGTGCTCGTGGTATACCTATAATGTTTCGGGCGTCTATAGACTGCAGTGACACTTATTATCACGCGGACTATATAAGATTGTTTGGCGACCTGGCCTTATAAAAAGAGATGACCAGATTCAAATAATAATGATTAACTAAATTGGCAATCGCACCAGCCCTGGGTCCCAATCCATTGTTTAATAACACAAAGACATACAGCGGTGCGCGTGCGCACCCAGTTTGATTTACGCGTCGTCGGCAGGGTCGTCACTTCCCGCCCTCGCTCATTACTCTACTTCTATAACGGCGCGCGGTTTGTATGGAAATTTTGATTGCGTTTATTTGCAGATTGATGCACCTTGCAAAACAAAAATATTGTAAAGTAAAAAATATTGTAAAATAAATAAAAATGTTTTAGGACTATTGAATAATTTAAAATATTTTTAAACCAGCTATCCGCCTTACGACGCTTCCAAAGATAATAATAATAATAATTAAATTCAATAATAACTCACCAATGTGTGAGATTTGTATTGACTCCGAGATACGTCTCTTAAAGCACTTGTGTTACGGTGTTGGGCATAAGACAACAGAGGAATCACAAATATTATACTTAAATACATATATTTAATTAAATACATATATTTAACAACCACACACAGAACTGATACAAATATCAACAACTATTTATCCTGGGTGAGACTGTCTGTCACTAAGATCATACCAAGAGATTTCCAATAGTTTTTTATAATCGGTAAGCGTCCATCGTAATTCTATGGTATATTAAGCTAATAAATTTAAACCATATACAGTTAACGAAATAGGTAAATACAATCGCACGATTGCAAATTATATTTCATTATTTAAAAATAATTAAATTTGTTTGTTCATCACACCATTAAATTATGTTCATCACACCAGTTTCTGATAGTAAATATTATTTTATATATGATCTGTTTTCGTTTATTTCAATATTACACGAAGCGCTGCTCCACACAAACTTAGCCACGTAATTAAGTGTTCCGAAAGAGATCCTCTCTGAAGGTAGAATTTATCTGTTTGACATTTAGTGGAATTCCACCGAACGAATAAATATTAGGAAATAAATAACCCGGCGCTCCGGTTTCACCCTGTTCGGGTTTCTTGGGTTCCCGGAACTTACAGAAAAATTTTATCAGTGACGATAATTAAAAGACCTTACAGTATACTTATATAAATATTAATTTATTCATTATTTATCTATTAGATAATTAACTGGACTATTCTTACGGAAATAAGAAATCAGAAAAGTTTCAATTTTAATTCTTAAATATAAATTTGAAACGCATAACGAACACAAAATGTTCATCGTATAAATGTTTGTCTTAAATGGGAGCCAAAGCCATGCCCCCCCTGCGTCTGGATGTTATGTATGTATTTAAGTATTATATTTATTAGTCCTATGTTATCTGATGTTCGTAACACCCTACTTATTTCGAAAATCTTTATTATTTTACATTAATATTAATTTTCATTAACACATTATTTGAGAATTAGTTCATTAGTTCCAGACCTTCCGATAAATTCCTTTTTCAACTTTTTTCCTTGGGGCTCCAAGAATCCTTATTATTATAAACCAAATATCGGACCCTAGAACCTGGTATGTAAAACCCGCACCGTCTTAAGCACTCTTTTGATCAGCACAATGACGTCGTGGCCTGATGTAACAAATGCGCCGTCAGCTGCCAAAATTCCGAGGAGTTGGCACTGTCAATCACCAGTCACAACACCTCGAGGTCAGCGGGCGTGACGAGATATAAGGTTCATGCCGTTACTTGACGCTCATTGGAGCGTTCGCGTTGTAAAAGGGATAGTAAAATATAAATACCCAGGAAAGAAAAGGTCTAAAGATCAAAATGCTGTCTGAACAACTTTTGATTAAATACATACTATACAAAATTGTACTCCAGAAATACGAAGATAAATATGAATTGCCTGCCTTATCGCATATAGCTATTCTGAACCGATAAATGACGGTAATGCCGTGGGTATAAGGTACCTCCCACTACACCAGGTGTCGTAAGAGGCTAAGGTAACAGAACCGACAGATGGCGGTATATCCATCTGAAACAGTGCAGTTCAAATGAACGGGACGGGGATGGGCAGCAGCATCCTCGTAGCAAAAAACCTCTTTTTTTGGAGAGGCCTATGTCCAGCAGTAGAATTTCAATAGTTGGTATGATGTGATGACGGTATATTTAACCGAAACAGCACAACCTAAATACTAAAAAGTGTGGATGGGCAGCAGCATCTTCGAATTTGTGCTCTGAGATTTCCACCACGCGTGCCCCTTAGAAGTCAAGCTCTCCAACGTCTATCCCGCTCATCCCTACATCATATAAATATATTTTCGCCTGCCCGTTATTTTTGCGACATCCCAAACAGATATAAATATTCGTTAATAATAAATTCATACAAAATCTCATACATTAACCTGACTCGTAGATAAGTCACTTAAAATACAAAGCAATCACATATATTATACTAAAATTACTTTAGATTAGACTATTAATTAGACTATTGAACTCCTAGGCACAAAACAAACTGAAATTTTAATTATATAAATGCTTGTCCTGTGTGGGGATACAATCTACGACCCGTCGCGCACAAGATAGAATCACAAACATATGCGCCATCGGACCTGTCGTTTTTACATTCGAAATATTACTGTTTTGTGTGAGTTTCTTGACAACTTGGATACTTATAGCTACATATTACATAATTTTGCATTATAGAAGAATATAAGTTCAAAACACATGAACCAACGATGCCATTTGCGGTATAAATCAGATTGGATGCGTCAGAAGGACACTTTTAAGTGTACTATTTCCACTATAGTATATTTTCATAAAAAAATATTGATTCCGATCTGAAATCATTAAAGACATTATCCTCAAAAACCGTTTACAGGTTGAGGATTTAAAAAGGAAATATTCCTTATTCATTTTTAAATATTTTCAAATTATAGGATTAGGATTATTATAGCAAACATGTAAGTTTTTAATGTCTTCATCCTTATAATCGATAATAAACATAAAAATGTGACCATAACGATTTTTGTTTGAACGTACACAAACTTGTACTCTAACTATGCATCAATGTACGAGTATACTCGTGAAATAGAATAATTTAAATACATCGCATTATATCTGCGATTGATAATACCCAGCACAATGAAACTGCAACTTGGTCTCGAAATAGCGTCGAGTTGGCAACATCAGTCAATCAGCAGTCAAAACACCGGGCAGCGTCGACAGAGACATCTAGCGGCTTCCTAGAACGTCTTGTCTAGCAGCGCCTGCTGGATTTGTTTGACTTTCCCGCTTCCTGGTCGAAGGAATTTTAGGTCTTGTTGATCTATCCAATTTGCTTCTATCTGGCGATAGGATGTACCCTGGATTAGGCAATAGCAAGATAGATAATATAATTTGCTTAATTTTAATTTGGTTAAGTAAATTTATTTAATTTTTTTATAAAAAATTTATTGATTAAATACTAGAAGTAAGCGGTACGTAGAATAAAAAACAATGAATGTCAGATAAAACGCGTCTTATAGCCGTTATTCTATTTAAATAAATAATGAAAAACAGTGCAATTAGAGAAATATTGTCAGTACAAAGTATATACAAGTATTCTTCTCCTTCCTGACGAAAAAAATCATATTTAAAATTAAATTAATCTCGTCATATTTGAACGAAACAAAATCTATCGATGCAATTTTTATATCTCTCACTACACTATTACCATCGTGGAGATGAAATACAGAGTTAAGAAGTATTGTTTAAGTTTTATTTTTTTTTATAGTAAATAGTTTGTTTTTTTATTTGACTAGGTGGACAAAGAAGCTTTCTGTTTGCGTGATAGTGAGCGTCATGGCAGCCTATAGATGGCTAGTGTTATCTCAAGGTCTATCACTAGACTAGACTTGGAAATATTATCACATTACACAGTAATTTCACTGCCTCTCTCCCGATTTAAACCGGAACACAACAATACAAACACTGCTTTTTGACGGTAGAAACAGGTGAGAGTGAGGTACCAATGTGAAAGCATGTCTGTGTGCCTGACTGTTAGAATGCGCGCGGCATCAAATACTCTGCATATTTCCCGCATTTGCCGATTGGCTTGTTAATGTGAAACGCGCGGCATGCTGACACGACGAGATCAAAGCTATGCCGCCGCTTTGAGAGTCTATTTGTAAAACCTGAGTGCTGTGAATCACTGCACCAATGTTTTGTTAAGCAAGCGTGCTTCTAATTGCTCGTTAAGTTCTGATTGATTGTAATGAAGTCAATGTTTACTGATGAAGTGTTTGTTGTTTTGATAACCTTCAATTGTGCTACTGTAGATACGTAGAATAATCATAACAATGTTTTATTCTTGATTGCCAACTGCCCCAGCTCCGCACGGATGTAACGAGGATAGAAAAGGATTATTGTGGGTTATCCCTAATCCCTAAGAGATCGACATATATCACGATTGACTCTTTTGTAGACCTTTTTATATTGTACAATATGTTGATTTTTTTCCTCCGGGTCAACCAGCGTTTGCAATATAATCGCAAAAAAAATATGTTTATTTAGGATATCACATTAGAAAATTTTATAAAATTTGTATTTCTCTACTTTATGCATGTATTGTTATACGTATAAATTTTTCTCTTAAATCACTATCTGTTAAAAAATCGCATCAAAACTTGTTGTGTAGTTTCAAAGTTTGTACCCGTTGTGTAGTTGAGCTGTCAGTCCTTATGTATAAAATAGGCATACACAAGGAAGGACAGCGAGAAGCGACTTGGTTATACTATGTATTGTTTCCGATAGCCTATTGCAAAATACTTTAATAAGTCTTGTAGTGCGAAACGCTATATAAATTCCAATGAAATAATATATTGATTCGAAAAGTACATAGTCGAGTTAATGTAAAAGAGTTTTGATACCAAGAATATAATTTATATATTAATTATATTTATGCTAATTTAAGTTTCCCTAGAGGATTGCGTTGCTACAAAAATGTTCTGATGCTTACTCTTATTTTAGTTGCGTGTAGGAGCAACGTCTTCGTCTCTTATCTACGCCTGACGTCAAAACTATTTACAAAATAAGCTATATTTTATATATATATTTAAAAACTTAATTAAAAGATAATTGAAAATTCTTAACAATTAATTGTAATGGCTCAAGTAACTAACTGTAAGTCTTAATAAAAAAAAAAAAATAAAATTATGAAACAAAATTTTGCCAGAACTTCTTATACTTACTCTGTAAAAAATAATACCTCCCTCTGTACCAGGCGTTGTTAGAGACGACTGAGGTACCGGACGGCCAGATAGCGGAATTACCCGACACAACGTTGATTAGATGTAGCAGTGCGGGGATGTACAGCGGCACTTCTGGCGCAAATATTGCTGTTGCCATTTAAAAACTATATTTTTAAATTACAAGAAGTTGCTTCCCAGCGTATCGTTCCTTCGTCATTTCTCTTTCACTTTAACATGACATATCCAACTTTGTAATCTAATTAAAATGATCTAACCAAATGGCGAAAGTGCAATCAATAAGCGATAATTTATGCAGAAGCAGGATGGCTACCTTTGTCGCGCGTCGGGCAATTTGTTGCGGGCGGGGCGCGTAAATCAAACCGCGTCGCGCAACGTTGCCGCGCACGTGTTGCGGCCGGTAGGGGTGTAGCTCGAATGTTGCAAACATGATTCTTAAATGCCAAACTATATTATTGCTACAAAGTAATGACAAAACGAATCAGATTATACTATTAATGACAGGCCTGATGACGCAGATGGTAATTATCCTACCTTATGCGCCAAGGGTCGTGGGTTCTATCCACCCAGGGCAAACCTTTATGTAATGATATTTGTGTGTTTATTGGAATATTTTTAACACCTACGGACACAGAAGTGTCTGGTTGCTAAAAATATGTATTTACATAGTATATTTGTATGATACCCATAAAACAAGTGCTTTAAGCGACTTATCACGGACCCAGGTCAATGTATGAGATTTTGTGTGCATCATCATAAGAGCCATTGGACGCCCACTGATGGATATAGACCTCCCCAAGAAAGGGGAAATTTGCCTATATATGCCGCGCTGGGCAAGCGTGTTGGCAATCGCAGAGCGCAACTTTCTCGACGGGGATGCTGCTGCCCATCCGCACCCTCTGCATTTAAGCTATACTGTTATATGGGATGGGATGGGTATACCGCCATCTGTCGGTTCGGGTTGCTTAATCGCCTTATAGGACATTTGTTACAGAGTTAGGTACTATTCTACTCTGCCGGTACCTCACGGCATATATATATTTTTAAAGAACCGAAGGCGCATTACATTGTGTTCTTATCTTGTGCGCTGAAGGTCGTCGGGGTCGATCGCCACCCAATCCTTAATATTAATAATAATATCCTTAATACAAGTGCTTTAGCCACTTATCTTTGAGTCAAGTCATCGTATGAGATGTCGTCTTAATTATTATATTTATTTATCTCCAAATCTTATATACTGCCGTTTGTGACTAACTCACATCATTATTTATAATAATAAAATTTTTATCATCAAATTATGATTGCTTGGTTGACTGACAACTGAAAGTTTACATCACAATATTTTTGGCTTTCACAATTTAATTCCTTAGCGCTTGATATGCCTTTTCAATGCTTAGGAAATAAAAAGAAAACAATACTTATTAATAGAAAACTTTTATAAGCATTAGCAATGTTAATTGTTTCTACCAATAACTCTGACTACTTGTATCTTTCTAAATAATAGTCAAAACGTTGGTCTGAAATTTCTCGATTATTTTATTTTTGGAATTGACATTACGTGTTCAAAGATGGACCCGATGGCGCAAATGGTAGTGATCCTACCTAGTGCGCCAAAGATTGTGGGTTCGATCCCCACTCAGGGCAAATATTTATTTAATGATATTTGTATTTTATTTGTTTCGGGGAGTCAAATCTATTTTAGATTGGATTGTATTTAAGTATGATATTTATTGCTCTGTAACTCAAGTGCTTGAAGCGTCCTATTTATTTACATTTGTTATCGGAATCAGGTCAATGTATAAAATGTTTTGTAAATTTTGTAATCTTATAATTACTCGTATTAAAGTGATTATACAAAAATACCTGCGTCAACCCTAAGAACACAACCGAAGCGGCGCCCGCGCAGCACCTCTAAATTTATAGCGCTCAATCAATGCGGATTTATCACCGAGGAAGACGGCTTTTTGTCCGCCGAATATAGAACAAATGCCATTATAATTGGCTGAACCACCTGAGCTCGCCTGGGTGTCCGTTTTCTTACGAATGAAACGAGAACGGGACGTAAAAGTTAAAAAAAATCGCTTGTCGCTTCATCGATTCCTGGTATGCGGCTCAAATGTTTAATAGAAAATATAACATTTAATTCATTTAAACTATAAAAATGTTAGTAAAACCAGTTGAGTTTGAAAGCCATGTTTAGTTTTAAGGTATGTATGTTAAATATTTTAATTCTTTATTATATTCTCTTTATAAATGTAGCGGAAGCGTCATACAATTTTTTTACAATGTTGTAGACGTATATGGAAGACGTCGCAATAGCCTTGAGACGCTTGTGCTCACGACGCTCTTAGATATGTTAAAGATATCAATAGCGCAACGATAATTATGGGTATATCTCTAGCCATATCTCTCGATATTCAGATCGAAACATTACAGTGCTTATAAATAATATCCAAAGAAGATGAGACTGAGAGACGTGCATTCGTGCTGCGAGTGCTACTTCTTAAAGAAGTGTAGATACTTAAGACATCCATTTATAAACTTATTTTAAATGGATCATCGTTTGCATTCGATGTAATAGCATTAAATTTCAAGATAGTATTTTGCATAAATTAACTGTTGATTGTTCTGCCATCCGGATAAGAATTTTGCATATTAGTTGATCAATACAAAGGTGTATTGATCAACTAATATGCTGGTCAAATGAAGACCGCAGGCCTTCATCGTCTATCTTTGAAATTATATAAAGGAAAAACATCATCATTATCATTGTAACACTTACCGCAAAACTTCTGCTGCTGGTCATAAGTCTCTCCAAAAAAGAGAATTTATGGACTGTTGCATGTAAGCTATGCTGTTTCATAGGTATACCGCCATCTGTCGGTCTCGGTATGTACCTCAGACGCCTCTTACTACACCACGTACAGGGACAACTACTAGTCTAACGCTACCCTACGCCTACGGAAAAGTCAAATAGTTTTAATGACATATGTATTTAAATCTAGACTCAATTAAAATAATTACTAGAATAAGACCTCATAAATTCGCTTAAAGCACCTGTGTTAAGTACCTACATGAAACAATAGACTAATAATATCTACTAAAATATGTAACTTTATTTACCAGACAGAACAAATGCAAATAATTACTGTCAAGGGTTGAATTAAACATACGACCCTTTGTGCTCAAGATAGGATCACCACCAACTGCGTCATTGTGCCCATTTAATCAATCAATCAATAAAACTCTTGCAATATACATCTCTAACATTTACACAAATATAACACGATTCCGCAACGTTTAGAATCAACCACTTTAAATATTCGCTTCACTACATTTCATACTAAATATAGAACGAAATGTCGTTAAAGTAAATCACTTAACGCTCCGAAGAGTTTTGATGGCTGGCCATTTAAATATTTTATCCAGTGATTTCTCACATTAAATATTGTAACTGATTCGATGTTTTACACTGATAGGTTTTTTATGACTTTGCATGCCTGCGTTGTCGGTTCCCTTTATTTTGCCACCACTGGATACTATTTTTTGAGAATTTCTCTCTTTCCTGTCTAGGTGACTAACTTTTCAGAATATTATTTATACTCGTAAGTATCATCATATCAACTATTTGAAGTTCACAACTGGAGATAGTCATTTCCAAGAAAGGGGGCTTTTTTCATAATTGTGATTTCATCTTCAAATCAAGATCTTTAGATCAAGAAATAATCAGTAGAACCTCCACCATTCCACTGTGAACAAATGTTTCTCCAATAGATTTAAAATTGCATTGATGACCCAGTCCTATTGGACCTGTCATTTGGAATTGATGAAACATCTTATACTTGTATGTTAGTCTGACATCGAGATGAGCAGCTTAAACCACATTTTATGGTTATCAGTTAAACAAATAAAACACCCAGACACAGAACAATCTCAAATATTCGTCACACAAATATTTATCCTAGATGGGGATTAAACCAACGGCGCATGGCGTTCAAAATAGGAACACAACTGAAAGTGCCATCACGCCCATCAAGGCTTATTATCCTAAAATAATGTTATGGCGTTACACTACTAAAACATTAAGATATCCGTATGCAGTCCATACCATTACAAAGCTCATTGTACAAAAGCAGTGATAAATAACACAGCACAGCAATTCGTGGTATGGCGGCAAGTGTGGCGAAGCCCCAGTCGCCCGCTCCTGTCGCTGCGCTGAAATATATCGCCATTTAATTGCAATGACCTATAAACTAATTGCGATTGTCTATTTAGAGAGATCCAGTTGCGTATTTTGGATACGTTTTGTGTTATATCTGGATTTATGTAACGTTATGGCGCGCTAAATTAATATTTTGTCGTCTAAATTTATATTTTATAGTACATACATACATTTAGATTAAAATAATTTATAATCAATCAATTAACGTACATTTGTTAAAAATATGGCACAGATATCCTCATACTTAATTTTTAATTAATTATCCTATAAGTGATTTAAGAATTTTAAACATTACACAAACCAATTTAAGAATGTTCTATATTTTATACATTATTGTTTGTAATTTTATATAAACTAAATCTATAATGCATGACAAAAAACCACCATTTTCCAAAATAAACTAGCTAGCTCACTCATTGGACGTATAATAGAGGATTTATTTTCAAATACATAAAAACCAAACCTTACAGAAACCAAAACGCCGCAAAGGACACTGCTATAATAATCTGAAGAATTTTGAACAATAAACAGGTATGAATAAAAAAGAATTTCGCTCAATATTTAATCGCATCGAAAATACCCGTCTTGATTTACCGAACGTCACATTAGTTTCACTGGCAGCACACAAATAACTCATAAAGTGACAATTATGCCTTACTCAACGGGTATGCGAAAAAATTTATTATTTCCGACTACAAGTTTCGGCGGGTTAATATGATGAAATGTCTCTGAATTATTTCTGGGGACGTATTTAATTCTTTATTATTTCAAAATTATTGGAATAACTAGGTGAATATTTATCAAATATTAAAAATACATAAAGAATTACAAACTGGAAAATCATCTATGAATTTGATCACAAGTAATTTATATCCTATATGATCTCAGACTTAACATATATGCTCTTATGTTTTTTTATATACACTATACTATATTGTTGTTCTTTTTTAGAAATGAACTACAAGAAGCCTACATAATGTTGGCTATAGATAAATATGCCAGACTATTAATAAAAGTTTTTTTGGAAGTTTTTAAGCTGTTTCCTTCACTTGAAAATCACCTGTATAGCCCGATTTCAATATCATCAGTTTATTTAATTGACTCCTACGATGCAAACAAAATGCGTAATTGATACATTTAATTTACTTTGCGAGAGACAGAGTTACTTATTATTTTCCCAAGTATCACCTATTTAACATAATTTTAATTTTTTGTGAAAAAAATGTCTTTCGATTTAAAACCCAAAACACTTCCTACAACTTAAAAATAAAACTTCACATCTAAAATAAACGAAGATCATTGTCGTTTCTACGTAAGTATAGTTTTCATCGGGTGCCTTATTTATAATCCGGTGTTGACATCGGTCGATGAAATTATTGCGGCCATTTTGGTCCCGTTTTGTGTTTCCCGCCATTACTGCAATTAGTTGAGTGAGATGTCCGTTGGTGAACGCACGAGTTTTATGATAGTCTTTGCTTAGTTTTGTTTTGTTTTCATAGTTTACGGCCTCTTTTGTCTGTTTCAACTACTCCTATTTGAGTTGAAAGTGTTCTAGTGTTCTAGTTCTAGTGTCGTGCTTTATCGATTTATTTTAGTGGGACGTTTTAGTGGTGTTGTATGATGATTTATTCCGTTCGAATATTATCACTGCATAAAAAGGTGAGAATAAACATCAATTTTTACCAATTTAAATGATTTAAGTATAGAGGTTTTGATATTTTTGTTGAAATAGCATTTCGATGATTGCATTTTATTGTTTATGTTAATTTCATTTCATTACTAGAATAAAATAATTTGTCTTAGGTCTCTAGCAGGAATCAAACCCGCTAATCTGTTTATTTCGATTTTTGTTCTCTATTGCTTAAGATTTACTGTGTATAAAATTGTATAATACGGTATTGTGTAATACGGTGTATTATTTTGTTTATTATTTAAATGAAAGTATCTAAACTAGTTGCTGTTTTTTTTCAAACAGCGTAAGTAGGTATTATTTAAGAATACCATACAATATCGGTTGACTTTAAAAATGCTGTCTTAAGCAGAAATGCCTACGTTTCATAAATAATAGTTTTTAAAATGGTTAGCATTTTTGGTCTTGCTAAGTTTTTTTGTATCTTCAATTTAGTCTCGCATATTCATTGAGGGTTTTTCTATGGTATTATTTAGAACAAGAGTAATGGTTTTTGTTTTTTTAAATGAGGGATTAAGATATTTCTAGGTTCAGGTAAGTTAAGAGTGATTAACATTAAAAATATAAAAAGACGTTTTTACAACTAACAATTTTATTTCTCCTACAGGTTTGGTACCAGGCGTTCAGTGCCCGAGATCTGGTTTTACTTTGGCCCAGCAGCTGACGAGAGTCGGCAGGGAGCCCGAGCAAACCGTACTGCCGCTGCAGCATCCCCTCAGAGATGTAAATATGCTCATTCATGCTCGTAGTGTCAATCGCTACTTAAAGTCAGTGATTGCTGTGTAAATCAATGTTTAACACTCTGTGACATAAACATAAACGTCAGTTTAAACATATAATAAATAATATATATATAAAAGGTATAGTGCATTAACAACAAAAGTACAAAAATAAAATAAAAAACTAATCCTAATAAAAGTTTCCGGATAGAAAATGCTATTTAAAATGTTTATCACTGTTATACCCGGCAATTTGCCGCGCTCTACAGCTAACAAGTAGAAATTCGATTGTAGTACAAGTAACACTAACAATAATCGTTGCTTTATTGAAAAAAAATTAAATTGTACCTTTAGCCCAAACACAAAGAAAAAATATGATGAAAAAGAATCTAAAATTTACGTATCTCCTGATTATAAACAATTTATTTTTAAAATGGTTTTGTATCTTGTTTGTTTGTGTTAGTTTGTGTATCTCACTATTGTTTTTTTAATTTACATAATTTTTGAAACAAAATCATTGTTACTCTTGAAACGTCGAAAACAATATAAAGAGTCAAATAAGCCACTATTCAAAGCCGATAAAAATTTTAATTTTGAGTATATGGTTCAGTATTCATTCATTATAAAATTTAAAGGATCAACTTTGAAATTGTTGAAATTAAAGTGTATTATAGAGTAACGAAGAGTTATAAAACTGGTAAGTCAAGTCAAGATATGCATGTTAAGTTAAATATTAAGCTCTATTATTATGTATATAGGGGTCATTGTGCGGCCGGACCTACTCGCCGCTCCAGGCGCTCAGTGAGAGCACGTGTCGCGACCATGGTGCGCAATCGGCGCCCCCGCCCCCACCACCACCCAGGATGCAGGTTTGCACTATCTCTATGGTTATACAATAGCTAAAAGAACCCTTGCATTAAATATACAAACAAGATTTACGGTACCTCCCTCTGTACCAGGTGTCATAAGAAGCGACTAATGTACCAGAACTGAGAAATGGCGGTATACCCATCCGAAACAGTGTAGCTAAAATGCACAGGTTGGGGATGGCAGCAGTATCTCTATCGCGAATGGTCGCTTGCGCGGCGATAATGTGCAAAATTCCGCCTTTCTTGGGCAGTAGCCTTCCAATAGCTGTCACGATGATGATGAAGAAGAAGTAGAATAATACCTCTTTCTGTAACAGAGTTCCCGAAACCGACAGATGGCGGTAGGTATATGCATCTGAAACTATAGCTCATATGTAACATGGGCAGCAGCCCCTCGAGAAGTTGCCAGTACGCCAGTCTGTCATGGTCATTGTAGGAAACAATTCCCAAAATATTGATGGCCAGTTCATCATAAATTTGAATTATACTACACTTACAATTACATGAATATCAAATTTTTACCGTAATAATTATATAAAAATATCAGCCTATGATAAAATAAATTACGATTAGGAATAATGCACATTATATTCTAATACTTTGATATGCATTTTAACATACATCACAATGTTCTATTAATTCTTGCTTTTTTTATTCTATCTTGTTGCAAATGCAAACATGTAATCCATACTATATATACTATAATATTATAAATACGAAAGTGTATATGGGCGTCGGTTTGTTTGTCCGTCTTTCACGGCAAAAGGAGCGACGAATTGACGTGATATTATTAATATAGTTGAAAAGATGGACAGAAAATATACTTCTTCTCTCTCACATGTAAAATGGGGGGTGAAAATTTGTTTGCAGCATTCCGCAATTTTAAAGGAAAGTTAAAAATTTGTATGTGAATTATTTGTGACTATTAAATAAAAACGAACATCATTATTTTCAAAATCCCCAACCCCTTAAAAGAGGAGATTTTATATGAGATATTTCACAGTTTCCAAAGTAGGAAACTAAAATTTAACGCAACGCGAATTTGCGGGCAAATACCAGTATTTATATATCAAAGAATGCGGTGCACCACATTGTAATCGCTGCGTCTTATATTATCTGAGTTTCACATCACGATGTTATAGAGAGATGCAATTCTAACCACAAAGTGTCTCCGTTCGTATTCTAGTCTTAGAGCACCACACCGCACTCGCCGGTGAGTGCGTTATATCCCTTCCCACACAGCGCATACAGCCACCCTCACCATGTGAGCGAGCAGTGTGCAGGCCTTTTTTAGTATGACTAAGTCGACAAAGTATATAGTAAGTATTCGGCCCAAATGATATTAAGCGTCAACGCAGCCTATAGACGCTCGTATTAACACGCTCGTGACTGGCCTCTGGGCGCAGATGGTAGTGATCCAGTCTTGTGCGCCAAAGGTCGTTGGGTCGATCCCCACCCAGGATAAAAATTAATGTGATGATATTTGTATTTGTTTTATGTCTGAGTGATAAATGTATGTATTTATGTAGGTAGTGTATTTGTGATTTCTCTGTAGTCTGATGTCCGTTACACACGTGCTTTGAGCGACTTATCACGGAAATAGGTGAGAGTGAGGTACCAATACTGATGAGCTGAGTATAAGGACTGTCTAGGCTCAAAATAAAATTTTACCACCAACAATACCGTTCAAGACAGTCCACCTAAGCCTCAACAGCAGTTCCAATTACAGACGACCTCGCAAAACGTGACCCTCCACTCCGCGGTAGCTCGATGCACAGCGAGCTTAGAACTAGCGGCGCTATGGCGAAGCTTTCACGAGCTTGGCACAGAGATGATCGTCACCAAGGCTGGCCGGAGGATGTTTCCGGCACTGCAAGCGAGGCTATCTGGACTGATGCCGACGTCGGATTACTTGCTCCTGGTGGACTTTGTACCGCTCGACGACAAGAGATATCGATACGCTTTTCATAGGTTAGTTTCTATAGCTAACGTGGCTGTTTAGACTCCCTTTTTTAAAAAAACAAGCTATGCAATTTCTTAAATTCCTAGATTATTATAAACTAGACAAAAAGAATATATAATTGCGCGTTCACTACTCATAAACATATCTTTTTAACGCCTTAATTTATATGTGCTATGCAGCAAGAAACACAAAATAGGCGCAAAGAGGCGTACTAAGCAAAAGATCAACCTACAAAAATCTATTAAAGATTCAGTCAAAATTGAACTCAATATTTCGGGTTTAAAGATTAACATCGACTGTGAACTTTTAACTTGGTAGACATTTTTGTTAATAGCTGCCGCAAGGTAATGGTAACGCCAAATAAAAAAAAAATAAAACAAAATAAGCCGCGTTTTACAGCCTTCAAAAGAGTGTTATTATGAACAATATAAAAGAATTACAATTTCTTTGTTTTGCAACCCATAAAAGTGTTAAAACGTTAGTTAATTTACTGTATTTGGTTATATAAACATTACTAGCTATATTTCTATAGTGCCTGGATAGAATTACTCTTTCTTGTTGGGCCGTGATCTATATTTTTCTTATCAAAGACTCGTTATATATCATTTGTGAGTAACAGCAAAAGTGTTGTAGCAAACATACTTTTCCGACATATTTCAAACAAAATATGCAGGGGTATAGGTTATGGTTAATAGCTCCCTTCGTCCCTCAGCTCGAGCTGGGTGGTAGCCGGCAAGGCCGACCCAGTATCACCACCCCGCATCCATGTGCACCCAGACTCACCCGCGCCCGGTTCGCACTGGATGCGCCAGCTGGTCTCCTTCGACAAACTGAAGCTAACCAACAATCAGCTCGACGATAACGGACATGTAAGTTTCTATGCCATTGAATTGACGCTTATCGGTCTACCAATCAATCAATTTATGTTGTTTTTTATTATACTAGATCGACAAACAATCAGACAGAACGCGGAATAGTAAGCGTTACCGCAGTCTATAGACGTTCGTAATATCATAAGGATTACACTAGCGCGTTGCCAACCTTGAGACCTGAAGATATTGTGTCACATTACCCAAAAATTTCACTGCCTTTCTCACACTTCAAACAGAAACACAGCAATGCGAACATTGCATTACTAAATAGGTAAACATATTAATAAATGTCGGTAAGGTTATTAGCGTATCCAGGTTCTGGCGCACTTGAATTTGATACCATATTATAGGGATACTGGCAGATTATAATAGTACCTACCTTTGCTAAAGTGCCGGAACCGACAGATGGCGGTTTATACATTTGAAACTATGGCTTTAATTAATAGGGTGGGGATGGACAGCAGTATCGTCTTCCCGAATCGCAAATCGTCGCTTCGAAATACTACTTTGATTGCCACCATGCTTGCACATTGCGGCTATTATGGAACAAAATTACCCGTTACTTGGGATGATAATGATGATGATAAAATCATTTGAATTCTGCAATGCCGCTTAGTATATTGCGTAGTTTTAACAATATATCAAAGTATTATTGGGAATACGAGTACCTATTATATTAAAACTTCATTTAAGACTTATCTATATTATAATCTTAACACGCAAAGCCGATTTACGGTGGAGTCGTAAAGTTGTGGAATGTAGACCCCGCCTTAGGACGTCACGTCTCGCATCACGTTCAGAATGAGAATAGATGATCTGATTAAATTCCCAGGATTACGCTAGATGCAGACCGTATATTATGATGATGATAGAATAAATGCGAAAGTGTGATCGTCTGTCTGTCTATTGTTACCTTTTGACAACAAACGGTTTATAGGATCCTATGACTATATATATATGTAGCTATACTTCACCTAGGAGAGGACCTAAACCACCTTTGCGGTTCTGGAATATTTCGCGCGATCTGCGAAGTAAGGTGAAATCTAGCTGATAGAGTTGCGAGTGGAATGATGAATATCCTAATACTTAAGTTCTGTTAACAGATAATACTGAACTCGATGCACCGGTACCAACCACGGCTCCACGTGGTATACCTCCCTCCTGACGGGCAGGCACCCGCGCCTGGTGTTATCCCCTTCAGAACCTTCGTGTTCCCGGAGACTGGATTCACCGCTGTCACTGCCTATCAGAACCATAGGGTAAGTACATCGGAAGATGTAGTGTGTATAGTCATAAAATAGACTAAGTCATAATGTAGGTAAAATATATTTTTTTTATTAGTATAGGTAATAATAAGAATACTATACGCGTGATAGTAAGCGTCACAGCAGCCTATAGAAGCTCGTAATATCACCATGGTATCACTAGCGCTTTGTTAAACTTGTGACTTGAAGATATTATGTCATTTTACCCAGTAATTACACTGCCTCTCTCACCCTTCAAAACGGAATACAACATTGCGAACACTGCATTAAGATATTTGGCGGTTTACGACCTTTTCTATGAGGTTCTACTTCATGTAAGTAGTTTATAATGCTTTACAAGCTACAGTGATCGTCAATGTTAGGTTACCTTCGCAACGAACGGTATTGGCAACGGCGACCCAAAATGTATTAACTTGATCTTGGCAATTAAGACATTCAATAAAATAATACGCTTATCATATACCACTACTCGGTTTCACTCGCGAATCTCCTCTTCCCGTAACAAAATGAGGATACGGGAAGAAGAGATTTGCGATATGTACCTTGGGTTTTTAAAATAAGTTCGGTTAATTCTTATTTTATTTGTTACAAACGTACAAACATAAAAATCCTGTTTATTTAGTTATATTTTAGGTAGCAATCTCCTATATTTTTCGAATAAGTAACATGGCTATGTTACTCGGAACAGAAGTAGAATATTAGAAAGCTCTGTAGAATACTAGTGAGTTGAACAGTAAGTAACATACAAAAAAATAACCAAATCAATCCTTCTTTCCAATCCTTTCTTCTTTCTTTCAAATCATTCCTCTTTATTACATAAATATATATTACGGGTAGCAGCGCTTTGAGGTTTGTAGCAACCTAAATGTGATCTCAGTCACAAGCTTGGTAAAAGAAAACTACCATAAAAAAAATGACTGTGGTCTGGTCAAGCTACCGCGTTCACTTATTTTACTACGTCATAGTTTTATCCTAGAACTATCTAGTCAGAATGCGGTTTCACGCGTAATTTTCTTAACCGAAATATTATGAAGGCAATATTTAGCGTTTGTTCCTCTCTAACTTTCTGTTAGTGAAAGAGTAAAACCAGTGCAGTAGTTTTTAAGTTTATTTGTTAACAAAAATACACATTCCATTTTACATTAAAAAATAACTAGTCTCGCAATTCATTTCTTCTTACAACTTCTAGCGGTTGAAGTTGTGAAATAGTAGATCCATGTAATTCCAAATTGCTTCTTTTATGTAGTCTCTACTTAAAAGACTTTTGTCTTCGGTTATTACTTCATTTGCTATTCTAACAACACTATAGTTATTCGTACATACATATGTAGTTTATTTATTTATTTTATTTATAATCTATCCTTTCTACATGTCCAAATCATCTTAACATTTATTTCTCTATTGTTGTCACAACATCATCTTCCACATTAATGTGGCCATACCAGAAAAACACAGCGTATCTCACAAGTTATACATAATATATTAAATAAAATTGTTTTGCGTTAGTTCAATTTAAATTATTTAACATACGTTTATTTTGCAGATAACACAGTTGAAGATAGCCAGCAATCCGTTCGCGAAGGGTTTTAGAGACTGCGATCCTGACGATTGGTATGTATGTATTACTTTATGTTATTTTAACTAAATTGAGTGCAAACATAGTTGCTGGGTCTTGAATTAATGAAGGTCGTTGGAATCATCGCTGGTATTCAGTCTTGTGTAAAGCTTAAAAAAATTAAATTCTAACGGTAATAGAACACAGGCTGTTGGGGAGTTAAAACCTTCTGAAACGTGTTAGCGAACCACAAATGAATTTACAGCGTCGTTCATTAACACTAAAACAAGCAAATTAGCAATACGCTAAACGAAGAAATTCTCTATACCATATTACCCGCGGAGTTCCCACTGCCCTCGAAAAGTCATTGATAATAATAGCTTAAATAAATTTTCATAACTGAAAATTTACAAGTTTAAAGTTAACAAAGTAGTTTTATTACTAACCTAACTGACTAACTTACTGCTGTTTTTCTTCATAATAAGTACTCGCACATCAAGTAATAAATTTGTTATACACTTACGTATATATTTATGTCACTTACATATATTTACGTCATACGAAAAGTGGCAGCGAATTTAATATCATAGGTACTTAAATGTTATTATTTTTTTGTTAACGTTACCATTTTACTACGTCTATGTTTTCAAATCGGACGTATTTTTCTATTGAAATGTATATTTAGGCGTTTCAAATGTATTTCCCTATTAATAATAACTTTGTTTGCTCGTAACCAGTACCAAATGGTAATAATAACCAATAAAAGTTTACATTTCCACAACGCTCACCCACATCCTGATTCAATTTAAGGGAAACTTAACATTTAGGAACTATAAATTTTAAACGGGCGGCCATGTTTTTTTTGGCGGGAAATGAGGCACGGTTGCCATAACTGTCCCGTAACTCTTTACTCTATGGCTAAGTCGTAAAAGTAAATTGTCACCGGCTGTTGAAATGTCTGTCCGTCTGTAAACTTTGTAAATGATGGAATTCATTGATGGCGTGGTGTGACAGAAGGATACTCTTTTAAAATGTGGTTGCGTTTATGCGCTCGTAAATGTACTTTATTATCCCGGCAATTAAAGTCGCTGATGATGAAAGATTGGTACTAATGCTTTGGTCGTGTTTAAATTTTTTGTTATATTTATGCAACTTTGACAATAATAAATTACATTAACTTAGACGCTGTTACTAACACAAAATTAAATAACATTATACGTGTATGTGGAGGTAATGAGTGTTCAACAAACATATTTACTTTTTTAAGCAACCTTTTTTTTTCCTTAAATCAGCTTGCTCTCACGGGAAGAATATTAAAACGGAATGTGTCTGTGATTTTAAATCAATATGTTCATATCGTTGGCATCGATATAATCGAATAAATGTGATTCAGCTACCAAGTGGTCGCTAAAAGTAGTAGTATTAGGTTTTAGGTGTATGAAATAAACAAATAAATTTATAATAAAATCATATTTACGTACCTATAAGACAGAACTGTATAATCATTAAAATTCTGTAGAGGGTTTATGCATTGAATAATTTAAAATAATATTCACTGGACATTTAACATATCTACTTATATCAGGCTTTAGGCGGAAATATATATAAGTTTTATATTTGATATCCTATAGTCTCTTGAAGAATAATCTATGTAAATATCACCGCTATGTAAACTACACACATTTATTTATTTAAATTGCGCTATCACCAAGCTCAACGTACACTGCCCTCTATTACTTTCAACAACAAATTCTTTGACTGTCTTTTGTAAAAGTTAACGTTTGTTTATTTCACATAAGAACCTCCTTTGAAGATTGTTTAAAAAACTCCACCAGTAGCCGGGTTTGTTTATGCGGTGCTTGTTTATGGTCGAGTTACTGCCGCTCCCGCTACTGCATTGGATACTCTATGGCTATTAATCTCGGCTATATTTACATAGTGTAAACCAGCGATAATCAAGCTGTGGGTAGCAACCTAAAGGTGATTACAGTCACAAGCTGGGTAAAAGAAAAGTTTATAATCAAAAAAAGGACTGTGGTCTGGTCAAGTTATCGCGTTCATTTATTTTATTTCGTCATAGTTTTATCTAAGAAACCATCTGGTAATAAACCATTCATAAACCACCATCTGGAACCATAATCAATATATATAAATGATTTATTTATATATATTGATTATGGTTCAAAAGGTTAACAAACCTTTTATATTTAAAAAGGATTTGACAATTTAAAACTTAAAACGCGTCAATCGAGGGTTATTTCTCTATGTCTATGTTTTTTAAACGTAGCTAATTTTTTTTTCACTGTAAGTGATGTAATAAATTGACATAGAAATTTCAGAGAACCTTTTGTGAAAAGAAATGTATCTTCAAAAATTAATATCTTCTACCAACAAGAATTCATAGAATCAATAAACAAAGAACTTCATTGTAGCATACCTACTCTATATTTAGTGGACGCTATTGGCTAATATGCACTTCTATAATGACGTGCCAATCAAATATAATAGGCAAACAAGCTTCCACCTACCTTCTTGAGAACGGGATTAATTTTTTCGTGCAAAATATCTCGCTACAGCCAAAAGCGCCAAATTAATGCATAGTTACGCCCGTGTTGCGGCCGCTGCATTGGATGCTAAATCGCCATAAATCCTCCCTCGCCGGTATATTACGCCAGAAACTGTTTGTACCTAATACAAACAATCTAACTACTAACCAATAGCAAGCACGGCAGCGTGATTGTTTGCCAAAATTTGCAACGTAGGAAGTGCTGTCTATTCTATGTAAATTCACACCGTCTGTCTTTAAACGGACCCGTCGGCGCATTCAATGCTGTACCTACCTTATGGGTTAAGGGTCGTGGGTTCGATTCCCACCCACAAAAAATATGTTTATGTTGAATATTTTTCTGATGTAAGTATGTAACACAAACGCTTTTGCCACACTTAAGCCACATTGATCTATCTGAGTCCTAAATATGTGTAATACAAATTAATTTATGTATTTTGTACAAGTGTTATAAAAGCGCCTGCTGTGGATACGAGGCTGAAGTTCAAAAATCATGTCACATCTTAATTACTTTTAATATCGATTGACGCATGACATCTAAACTGTGCTGATTAAAAGTGAGATGTGTCCTATGTTATATGTACTTTCTATAATCTTAGTGTCGAATTTCATTCTGATCTGTCAAGCGTAAAAGAGCAACAAACATCCATCCATACAAACTTTCGCGTTTATAATATCAACAGGATTAGTACAGCCTAAAAAAATAAATTATATTTACACCATATTCCTATGTCGGGATAAGAATTGTCCAATGGTAAGAAAGTAACACATTATCTATATATAAATATAAAAGGAGAAGCGGATTGACGGAGGGCCTAAACTATAAGGGTTCGAAACTTTAAATTTGCACGAATGATCCTTTTATAATGTTGGTAAGCACGGTAAGCAGTTGGTAAAAGTTAGTTTGAAACTTTACTGTTATTGAAATTATCCGAAGTTAATTTAATGTGAAAGTTCTTCATTGAAAGTAATTAACACGTTTATTGAAAATAATTAACATTCAATAACCTAAATATAAGGGCCAAAGGGTGGGAGGGAGCAAAGTTAGTATAAAAGTTTTCAGAGTTATTTCAATAAATTGTTATATATTTTACGTCAGTTAGTCAACTTTATCTTTTATATAAAGAAAAAGTAAACTAACTGACATATCAACGCAGGCCTAAACTATAAGGTCAAAAAAATTATACAAGGTTTGTTATACAACTTAACGCGGGCGAAACCGCGGGACGCTGCTAATCTTTTATGAAAGCTAATGTCTAAAAATTCAATTAATCGTATATATTCATGACATGAATTACTTAACAAAAAAACATTAATTTCATAAAAACAGTCCGACCTATTTGCAACATGATGCAAGCGCACATTAAAAAAAGATGACAAATAGTGACAATATGTCAATCGCCATAAATCACGTGACATTTTTACGCTTCCTCGAATTTGAGTCGCTGAGTCATTAGCTTGAAATTCATTAATGGCTTCAGTTTCACATAATGACTGCGCGAAAACTTATCTAATCCAACAAAAATAAACAGACATCCCATTAATTACAATGATCGCGAAGACAGCGGGAAAACATATCGCCATATGTACAAACAGTGAGCGGGACAAAAAACACGGACAGAGCGGGACAAAAACTTTGAATTATAAACTTTTTCGACTCGCTTCCTGGTAGAATCGATTAAGAACGCGTGGTGGTGCAGGACTACCAATGGTGTTTACTTTGACTAAGCAAATTTCACTCTTGTTTTCTTATACATACATATTATTTTCGTTTGTTATATGCATATATATTTTTTATTACTATTGTGATTTTTTAGAAGCTTGACGAATGAGTTCAATTTGTCGTGAGCTGTCAAAATAGAGAAATAACGCGGGAACAGTAATCCGACTCCACCTACTGGGCGGGCGGTTATTAACACCAATGTCACCCGCTAGCGATTTATGTCTTGGCTTTATTAAATGTCCGCGCATGATGTTACTCTACACCAAATATGAAATAAAGTTTTTACAGTACCTACTACAGAAACTTAGCAAACATGCCGAACTTACAGAGGAATAACAAACATTATATCACCTGTCTGTGATACCCATCTGATTACAAATTTACAAGGGCTGCTTAACTCTAGTGATCACGTGGCGTTAATATACTTTATTAGTTATTTTTTGTTATTTGGCTCTATTATGGCATTATGTCCATGCGAAAATCCATCCTAAATTTATTTAAGTCAGAAAAAATTTTAAGGTTCATCAATTTAAAGTAAAATAAACAATTGTAATCTTTTCAGTCCCCCGGAACAAACCCAACAGCGCGGCACCCCTAGACGAAGAGATGCGGCCCCAGCCGAGCCTTGCTCGCAACTGAGCCAGCCCTATGCAGCCGAACCTAGCGGCTGCGGGCCGCTCTACGCTGCACATGCGCCAGTGAGGTGAGTCTATACGAATACGAGAAGTGACTTAAGGTCAGCCTTGTTCCCTACTCAGCCAGCCCTACCCAGCTGAAGACAGCGAATCGTCAGGGTGGTAAGTGTATGCCAACTGCAGAGCGTCACCCCTACATAAAACTAAGTCTTGATCCCAACTAAGGCAGCCCTATACAGCTGTATATACTAAAGCAGTTGAGGACTGCTTAATGCTGCACACGCGGTCGTTAATAAAGGGACAGCCCTAATCGAGCAGAGTTACATTTTGAGGCAGTGTTCATAAAAATATTACTTTTTCAGGTCATAAGGTTGGAAACGCGCTAGTGATATCCTTTTGATAATACGAGCGTCTAAAGACTACAGTGATGGTTACTATAACGCGGACTGTATAATTGATTGCCGTTAATCATATATATATATTTATACTATCAAGTCAACAAACAAGCATACGGTTCGCTTGATGGTAAACGTTACCGCAGTCTATAGACACCAGTGCCGTGAACTAAAGATACTATGTCACATTGACCCAGGAATATCACTGCCTCTCTCACCCTTCAAACCGGAACACAGCAACGCGAATGAGGTACTAATACAGATGTAGGTTTGTAAGTGTAGACCACTTACATATTCATATATGTATGTACCACCACAAGTGTAGACCACTTCCAAAATACCTAATGTGAATTATTACTGCATTAAGGTTTAATTTAACCATTGCCACCATGTAGACCGTGATGTATCTAATATGAGATACCATCATAATAAATGAAGAAATATATAATGTCACATGTTATATTGGTCTTTTTAATTATGCTATCTCTGTCATTCAAGACAGATTTGTTACGAGCAGACGAACAGAATATTACTTACATATTCCATGTTATTAGAATGACAATGTTTTTGTTATTTGCCCACAGATATCAACCACACGCTGGGCACAATAGCGCTTACAGCGCCTACTACGCACACAGGTAGCCCAGACGTGGGCTTGACCGAGAAAAATTGAGTGCAAAGACAACTGGATGGAACACAAGTAAAAACACGACACATTTCTTTACCATTTGTCAAAATGAATTCACTAACTGTCTAGAAGACGACGATCTAAATAGATCTTTTATTTCATATCAACATATCATCATATGAACCATACGACGTCTATTGCTGTACACAGACTTTCCTAAACGATTTTCAACAGGACTGATTCTTTATGGCCTGTATTGCACAATCGTGCCGTTACATTATTATTTTCCTTGCGTATTAAAAGGTTTTGTTTGTGAAAGTTGAGACATTACACATATATTTGGAATAAGAACACTCTCTTTGTAGTTATTTATTATAAAGTGCCCGATGGCGCAGATAGTAGATATCCTATCTTATGTACCAAGGGTCGTGGGTTCGATCCCCATTCAGTACAAATATTTACATGATGATTTTTGTGTTTGTTCTGTGTCTGAGTATAAAAAATATTTATTTAAATATAATGTTTGTAATTCCTCTATCGTCAGATGTCCGTAATATAACTACTAGTACTACTTTAAGCGAATTACCACAGAGTCAGGTAAATGTATGGGATCCAAAAAAAACATAAAATATGAAATTCTAGTATTTAATTACCTCGTGTATCTAAGCCAAAGCCCAAAAAAATTTAAAAAAATTAACGATATTTTGTAAGAAGTTTTGACAAATGGTACCGTTTTCGGTGTTTATACTTTGACTACTGTAACAAGAGAGATGACAACACTGTATTTATTTCATTTTTTTATTATCGTCAACGGATAAAATTCAAAATTTTGTGCCTAATTAAAGTTGATTTTATTACTATTTGTGATATATCTAATAAGATATTGCAATTTTGTTTGGTGTTATTATTGATTAAACTATGACAAAGATTGTAAGTTTCTTTTTACATTCGGATAACTTTGTCTAATATTCTTCTGTTACCAAAGATATACATAACCAAATTAGATTTATTTTTCTCTTCAAAGGATTAGAAATATCTTTAATTCGTAAGAAAAATATTTAATAATTAATCAGCGGGCAATTCATGTTCAAATCCATTTTTAATTCAAAATTATTTGGTCATCTGTCAACCACAATAGTAAAACTAGTGCCTTTTCTATGTGATAATTACAAAACAAATGTATGGATAGTTTAGTTATTTAAATACAATTAATTTAACAGTTTTCTTCATAAATGTTACCACACTTAATTTGTAGATAAGTAGGTAAGGTTAAGAAATATAAGGAAAAATGTGTTTTGTAATGTTTTTCATTATCAGTATGGGGCAATTTGAGTGCAAACCAGTCATGTAAACCAAAATGTAACCAAATGATTTTTATTAAGTAATTTACTCTTTAGATTTAGTAAATATGTTTGTATATTTATTTAAATCTATTAAAATTCGGTTAAGTACAACGATTAATTTTATTTATATCACCTCTTGTTAATATTTATATCTCCAGGTTGAAAATGGATAAAATTTGTCATTTATATTTACTGTAAAATAAGATGAATCCGAGATCCGTCTAGATAATGTTTTATATACATAAATTTGCCTGAAAACCATCGCAAACTTTATCACTTGTAATAAATATTAGCTCACATTAAGAAAAAGTAGTACTGCATTTGCTGAGGCAACTTCTCTATTTCAGGCGTCTTAAAGTGAGACTTCTCAGCTATTGTGTACGTCATCACATGGTTGACAGTTGCCGAACCAGGTTCATCACCACGATCTACGTAAACTTTAGACGTGACTGTCTCTTCAAACTCTTCGCCTACCAACTCGGGCTCCAGCTCTAATGACTCCTCAATCGGCAGAATTATAGTTGTAGTCGTAGTTACCGGTTCCATGGGGTAGTAAGGAGGATAGTACTCAGGTGCTGGGGTGAACATGGCGGGCTCGAAGAAGTTAGACATATAGCTTACAGGGGCGTGGTATGGGTGTTGCACTGGCGGAGAAACAATCTGGGTCTCATGAGGATACATCGGGTAGTTGTATTGAGGCATCGGTTCGTAATGCATGTGGGAGGAGCGAGGTTCAGACAAAGGTTCTAGGTAAATGTACTCGAAATCTGGTGCAGCGTTTTGTTGAGCAATAATTTCTCTTTCAGGGACATCGGTAGAGTAGTTGTAGTAAGTATTGTTAGATAAATATTCAATGGGCTCATTATTTATGGGAATAAACTCGATTTCTTGAATAGTACTAGAATTCTTTGCATTTGAAGCGTCTCTCAAAATTGAGGACAATTCTTCGGCTTGTTTGTTCGAAGCTACGGCGAAGTCTGTCAAGATTTCTGGGTCAGGGTTGAATTCGATTCCGAACTTGTCAGCAATTTCTTGCGCGGACATCATCTTTTCTATAGCAATGTTCTGATATTCGTTATTGGATTTGATGTGTTTCAATAGTCTCATTACTAGTTGTGTGCTATCCATTGGTGATTCTGCGGACCTTTTCCTTCTGAGGTTATTTTCGCCTGACATTTCTTTGTCCGCGTCCCTTAAAGCGTAGGAAAGAAGATTAGCCATTTCGCTTTGGATAGCTAGAGTTATTTGGTTGGCTATTTCCTTAATATCCTCTAATTGTTCTTCTACGGGTTTGTCTGAACTGGTGACTTGTGACATTTTGGCAGCTGATGAACTGGTGTGCACACCTTTGGGCAGCATGAACAAGTCCAACCATTCTGTATCGGTTGCTCTGAATTCTGGGATGACTTCATCGGTGGGTTTGATCAATGATTCCCGGTGGGGTTGGTCTTGAACATCTTCATCGTTTGCAAATATTAGTGAGCACTAAAAAAGAAATACAATATTTCAAACAAATCTAATAATCCTATTTTTTGTTATAATGACGAATGCACAAAAATCTGGTACATTCCGATTCCATGTATTTAAATGGAAACAAAATATGTTTAGACATTAAAATTCCAACTTAATAAATAAAATAAACTTTACCTGAAGTATTAATGCGAGACACAGATATAATGGCGCCATGGTGAAGACAAGGCACAATCTACATTATTCCGCTTTTTAAAGTATTTTATAAGAAACGTTATCGACATGTTAGGAAACTTATTTGTAAGTATTTCAGCTAATGTTACACTTGTGTGATATAAAAAAAACAATTACATTTGCCGTATTATGCAACCTTTTTGATAGTTTTTTTTATAAATAAGGAATTATGCTTTCTACAACAAAAGCGTTAATAAAAACATAACTCTTAGGTAAAAAACATTTATTGAAAATATAAGTTAATTATTATAGTATGGGCTAAAGTAAATTCTAAATCAAATAAATTTCATCAGGTGGTCTCTTTAGAAAGAGATTATGAGAATATCTCGTTTATGTTATGTTATTGATTGGAGATGTATATTATTGAGAATAATAATTTGAAGGGTCTGAATATGGTACAGGAGGATAAGAAGGTATCATACTGTTAGGTGTAGGATATGGAAATGGTGGTTTAGGGTAGGGAGTAGTGTATGGGACTGGAGAAGTAGGGCAGACGGGTGGTGACTGAGGAGGATAAGGTCTTGATGAGGGTGGAGACTGGCAGGAGTTACATGGACATGGAGGTGGATTATTAGGAGGGTATGAAGATGTTTGCGGAGGGGCGCTATGTGGGTATGGTTGAGGAGGGTATGAAGAAGTTTGCGGAGGGTTGCTATGTGGGTATGGTTGAGGAGGTGGGTAATTAGATTGGCTAGGAAGATAAGTAGGTGGATTCGGGTACAAAGATTGCTGTTGAGGACTGCTTGGTGGATAGGATGGGGTAGGGTATTGAGGGGGGGCTGGATATTGTTGCTGCGGACTGCTAGGTGGATAGGATGGGTTAGGGTATAGTGGAGGGTATGAACTCGAAGGTGGGTAGGTATTAGGATACGAGTATTGCTCGTAATAGTTAGGTGGGTATGCTGATCTAGGAACTGGATTGGATACGGCTGGGTGTTCGGCAGGTTGAACACCAGCTTCTAATGTGTAATACGGAGGTGGATTGGGGATAGTCGTTGACGATATAGTAACTGTAGGATTTCCTGGTGTCGGAGGGGAAATAGCAACTGTTGTTGGACTTGAACCATGAGTATGAGAGGCATACGAGTAGACGAACTGTGGCGCTGATGACGATGATGACTGAGGGTAGCCAGCTGCCGGATAGGTGTAAGGACTTTCGTAGGAGGTTGCCGTGTTGCTGGTGTAGTCTGGAGTTGACGCAGAGCTTGAATATGAAGACGGAGATGATGATGACGAAGAACTTGATGATTGCGTCTTACTCTGAAACGCTGTAAAATAATTACAAAACATTTAATTACAGATTTATTTTCTGTTACAAAAACATTATGTAATGTTGTACAATATGACGGGCCCGATGGCGCTATCTGGTCGATGTATGAGACTTTGTATAAATTTAAAATCATTATTTATAGTTGTTGATTATATAAAAACCATTATAGTTGTTGTTGGATAGATGTGCCATTATTTTACTCTTATTATCAGGTTTCGATTTCACTAGTAGAACATTAAAAAAACGTTGGTATATAATGCTAGTGAACCACGTTTACAAAACTGATGCAAATTATATATAGTTGTACACTATATATAATTTGCATCAGTTTTGTATATAAAGGATATGTAGGAGAATGTTTTTTTATAAATTATGATGACAGCAAATGATCTACTTTATGGTAAACGTGACTGCAGCCTATAGACGCTCGTGTCATTAGCAACGAGTTGACATCCCTGTAACTTATGATACTATGTCACATTTACCCAATATTTACACTGGCTCTCTCACCCTTCAAACCGGAACACAGCAATACGATCACTGCTATTTGGCGGTAGAAATAGATAAAAGTGAGGTACCAATACAGAGGATCTTTGTGAGAGTACTACCTCATGTAAAATAGTACAAGGAAAAATTTAAAAGAAACCTAATCATATCCAACCAACCAAATATAAGTTACAGTTATACAGAAATAAAGTATATCCGTCAATTCTTTCCATAGACAACGCTAAACATATAGACAAATATAAAATAGAACTGCTCGCCTGAAGAATGTGCGTGACTTTATCACAATTAATGTGTTGTTGTGCAATAATGTGCATTTTTGCTGGCGACTTACGTGAGGAGTATAAGGCACTGATCATCTGGTTCATCCGCTCATGTAGTGACGCCATCTGTTGCAAAAAAGGAAATTAGTAGCAGTGCTCCGCGGTTTTACTCTCGGAATTCCCTTCTCCCGTGGCAATATAGGAGGGTAGTGATACCTATGTCACTTGGTGATAATGTATTTTCTATTTATGAAAGAGTAAAGTGATTTCTGAGTTTGTTTGTACACACGAAAGAAGATACAAATCCTATATACATAGTTATATTAGAGGTAGCAATCTCTTATTTTTTTCTCAATAAAGCCAATAATACTTTATAAAGAAGTAGTTCTTTAATGGTGAAAGAACTTTAATCGGGCCAATATTTTTTTAGTTAAACTGTAACAAACAAATCTTTCAATCTCTTCTCTCTTTATAATATTGATACAATCTCTTTATTAATCTCTTAATAATATTAATACAGAAAATACTTTAAATCCCGCCATTCAACGTTATAGTTGTTGTAAACGTTATATTAAGTATGTTTATTCTAAATTTAAAACACGTCTATTACAATTTCAAATGCCCCAATTTTTTTTACTGATTAGGTTAGGTTAGATTAGGTTACTGATTGAAACTATCGGTCATCAATTGAAATTTTATCTGCTTCATATAACATCCGTCAGGTTTGTCAGGTTTTATCTAACGTTAAGAAATTCTGACGTGAAAAGTTGACTTTTTGACGTTGGCTAGCCATTACGTAGACTTCAGGGATAAGGTCAGTAATAATGAAGGATGATGTTACGTGCCAGCTATTTATTCCATGTGTTTGTATAAAGAGTACATTGTTATAACTACTTAAGTCGTCAATTCTATTAATACAATTGTAATAGAACAGGCGACTTACATACGAGGCAATATGTCTTTGTGATGTGACTGACTGAATGTCTTTAAATGGCAACTTCTTTTATTTTTATATGTCTCCAAGTCGATAAACAAGCCTATGGCCCGCCTGAGTAAGCGTCACCCCAGCCTATAGATGCTCAGAAGGATTTCACCTTGAGACTTGAAGATATTATGTCACATTACTCAGTAAATTTACTGCCTCTTTCATTCTTTAGGCTAAAAACCAACGTGGGATTGAGGTACCAATGCAGGCGATCTTTATATGGTGTTAGTCTAGTTATTCGTTATGGCTATACGAAGTCGATATAGCATTTTATCATAAATATAAAATAAAATAGCATTTTCTGAATATTAAATCGGGAAATTGAAGATATTCTAAAGAGCCACCTTTTTTGACGCAGGATAATCTCTTAACCTTAATCTGTATGCTGTTTTGTAAGTAGATCTTTCCATTGTGTTAACGACATACGAACCGGGTGACATTTCTGAGATTTCACAATAAGATACAGAGACATATCGCCAGTCAACATATCTCTATTTAAACGAAACAACACTTTGGAAAATGTAAATCGTAAGATCTCAAGGCATTTATTTAATACCCATTTCATTATAAGCAACTATTTTATACAGTCCACGTGGTTGTAAGCGTTACGGCAGTCTAAAGGTGCTCGTAATATCACAAGGATAATTATATAACCCTAGCCCGTTGCCAACCTTGTGGCTTGAAAATATTATGTCACTTTAATTAAAAATATGTTGTATCAATATCAATCAAGTGTTAGAATGCTTGCTAAAACTGTTTCTACCGGAATGAGAAAAGGAACAGGTATGTTCTAGCACCAGGGTAGCTGGTGCAGGTTATTTAATCTTAAAAATTTTATTTAATCATACTAGCACTCGTCAATGTGATGTGCTAGGGTAAACGTTCAGTTATAGTGTTATCATCATTATATCACCCACAGAAAGTCCATTGCTCCAATGTCCGGTCTCCCCAAGATAGGGAAATTTTGGCCCATAATTGCCGCGCTGGCCAGTCGTGCTGGCAATCGCAGAGCGCAACTTAGCGATGAGGATACTACTGCTTATCCTCACCCTGTAGTATTAAAACTTGGCTGTTTTAAATTGATATACCGCCATCTGTATATTTCGGTATTAGGAATACTGGTATCTTAGTCGCCTCTTACAACTCCTGGACCAGATAGAGATACTATTTTACTTCGCTGGTGGGTACCAGGCAACAGTATAAAAAAACAAATAATTTTTAATAAATATAATATTGCGACTATAAATTAAATTAAAAACAATTCTATATCTCTAGAAGAGTCAAGCTGATCCATCCAGAAATGAATTAAATTGGTTCAGTAGTGTAGGAGTTCATCGCGGATAAACAACGTGACATAAAATTTTTGTATATAAATACTAGCGATTGCACGGATGGACAATAGATTTAAAATTATAGTTTTTTGCTAATACTGATCATAGTCTTGAAAGTTTTGTACCTACGAATCACACAGAACAAGAGATGAAACTTATTTTATGGTAATTTTTTTCATAGCTTGAATAAAATTATTTAAATTTTATGAGTGCATTATTTAAATATTTAGAGTGCCCTAAGATTCAGGAACAATGTAGCATTCTAATGGTGAAAGAATTATCGAAATCCTTCGTTCGAAATACGTAGTTTTTGAGCTTAAATTCATAAAAACAAATATTAAACGTTTTCTCTTTATAATATTTGTCTAAAAGTAGATATTTTTTTCCAACAAAAATCTTAATACTGTTATTATGTTCATAGATAAATCTTGATAGCTTGATAATAATATGACGCTGTCCATTATTTCGCCTTTCTAATCAATGTGGAACGCAACAACAATTCGCTCACTATTGTTCGGCGGTAGAAGTAGATGAGGGTTAGAAGTTGGCTAATTTAACAGCCTATAACTTACATGTGATTGTTGGAGCTGGTGACAACTGGGGGCCGTTGCATGACTTAACCCTATGCTTAACGCGCTCAACTTTATTAAGAGTATCAACATTTTATAAATAAAATTATATTGAACTAAAAGTCACCATCCACGCTTTAATAACATTAAGAAATCTTAACTGAATGTTTCATATATAAACCATTACTTGATTGTCGAAACGTGATGGGATGTTGCTGTGATAAGTGGATCTGTGATGATAAACAATCAATTAGCTTTTCTAAGATAAAGTAAGTATCTACCGATTAATTGATAATGAAGATCTATATCAGTCACGGAAAAAACAGATCGATCCTGTCAGCTTAGTCAAATTTTGAGTTATACCTATTAAAACAGATTCTCTCATAACTGTCTTAAAATAACACACATAATATATACATATGTACGTACTTACCACACACAGAACATCTTCACACTTGCACACAATAAAATTATCCCACATACACCACCTACACCATACATATTAGTAAATATATCGTCTCCTCCAAATTTAAATACCACCATACACAGACAGACCCACTTAGACACGCGCATCGCGGGTGTGAGACCTGGAGTCCTGAAATACAGGATACTAGCTTAAGCTCCAGTCCATCCAAATAATATAATGTACCCTAGTTAAGTCTACCGATTGTTAAACTATGGTGGAAAATAAACGATTTTTATTTATTTTATTAGTTATTTGCGTAGATTCAAAGATCTAAGCATACTTAGGGACTTACTGTTTTTGTATTAAGTGGGGAAGATAATGTATAATAATTATCTAAAACATTAGGTTATTTTACGTTGTCCACTTAAAGCAGTAGTAAGAAGTATATCCTAATTTAGGAAGGTCCTATGTTCCAATCCAATTAATAATAACATTATCTTATAGCAAGAATTCGTAGAAGATTGCTGTATTTCTTCCTTTATGTGCTTAAGTGACCTTATTCTGAAGTTATTTAGACATTTATTTGTTCTCTGTAAGACTTAAACTCGCACCTTTCGAAAGTAAATACCTCTAAAAACAAAGCAATTAACAAAAAGTGCAAAATGTGTAAAATAAAACTACAAACGTAGAACAAGAATACCCACTCGATTAAATATTGCTACACGACAAAATGTTTTAATTAGTTTGGAGTACAATAGTTCTGGAATTTACAATGTAAGCAAATTAAATAATGTAAAACTATTAACCTACTAACATTGAATTCCTTTGTTCGTTTCGATTAAAATAATTGTTGTGCTAAACGTCACATCCGTATATTATTTAGATTTTATACAGCTAAGTATTTTCTATTTTTACTATTATATTGAACCTACAACACATACATATTATCAATTCCTATAATATCTCATTATATTGACCTGATTCTGGGATATGTCGCTAAAGCACTTATGTTACGGACATCAGACAACAGAGGAATCACAAATAAACTACTTAAATACCTATATTTAACATCCAGACACAGAACAAACATAAATATTATTATATTGTATTAATATATTTGTCCTGGGCGGGGATCAATCCCATGTCCTTTGCCGTATTAGACAGGACCACTAACTAATATCTGCGCCATTGCCCCCGTTAAATAGTTGATTGCATAACATACTTTTAATATTACTTTCAGCTACAAACATCCATTGTTGGATTCAGACCTCTCTAAGAACATTTTTATAGAATCAATAACACAGAACTGCCACGCTGAGCAGATTTGGAGGCAATCGCTAAACGCTACTTCACCACGAGAATGCTACTGTCGAATCTCACCCGTTACTTTGAATCAATATACCCGTCATCTTGCAAATGGCGGTGGTATAAGTATGGCTAAGTATGGTACTGGTAGAGAATGCCGTATGGTAGAGAAGACTGAAATAGTACCCTGTGTCGTAAAAGGTGACGAGATCCTTAAAACGGCATAATACTGAGCTGTATTCATCCTTATATCAGGCACAGCTATATATACATATATATTGACGGGCCCGATGGCGCATATGGTAATGATCGTATCTTTTGCGCTAGGGGTCGTAAAAGCAAATATTTATATGATGATTTTTTGTGTTTTTTTTTTGTGTCTGGGTGTTGAATATATGTATTTAAGTAGTATAGTTGTGATTCCCCTGTTGTCTGGCGTCCTTAACACAAGTGCTTTGAGCGACTTACCACGCAGTCAGGTCAATGTATGATATATATATATAGCTGTTGGACAAAAGGAAGAATTTTGACCTCAATTAACGCGCTGCATTTGTCGGTTCCGGTACGTGTTTCTACACCTAGTACAAGGGGAGGTACTTATTCTGCTCTTCCAACACCTCACGGCACATATACCTTTATTGCTGCTCTTGTTGGGAATCAAAAGACATTTTCCTTTCGAAAACTGCACCTTTTCGTCTTAGGTTGCCTGTCCATCTCGAGAACGCTATTTCCACTCCCAGAAGAAGGAGTGATGTCAAAGCAGCCATCACTGTTAATCCCAATAGAGGAACGACGTCCCAGAACGTTACTCTCTCAGCGAGTAAAGCAGCCCTGCATGGTGGTGGCTGGTCTTGCATGCGTTTTATGAGTCGCTTTGCCAATCCTGTCTCATGTAGCCAAGCTCCTGCAGCACGAAGGATATTGGTCCATTGCCCTCGACGAGTGGCCGTTATCCATGTCACAATCTGCTTGCACATATTAACAGGTTAGCAGGAATTTTCTAAGAAACTGTTACCTTGGACTGTGAGTGAGGAAATCTCAAAGAATTCCTTAATTTTTAACAAATTGGACATTACGTTGAGAAGAAATCGTTAAGTAACTTTCAGAATAAAAATAGGGTATTAGGTGACACAAGATTGACTTCAAAAAAGAAATCTCGAACTCCTTCGTAATGAAAAAAAACATGTTTAGATGTACGTACATCCCGACTAGATCTACCGCGTGAGTCATTAGCCTTGTATTTAGAAAATAATAATGATCAAAGGCGAACCTTCGCCTTTAGCACTTTCATCAGTTAAGACACTTAAGTAGACTAAACATTTCCCAAAACAAAATTAAATTTGGTTGATATAAAAGGAGAACAAAGTTGCTACATACATATTAAGAAACACATTATTGTTTAGTTCGAGATCTAAAGTATCACTAAAAAAAATGAATAAGCCGTCAAGAATCACCTCAGGAATAGTATCTACATGTTGCAACTTGCAGACCTCGTCATCGGTAAGGGTATTCAAGTAAGAGTATAACTGGTGGTACTCCGCGTGATATGCTGTGGTACCTTGCTGTACAAGCTGGACACCGTATCTCATGTCCAAATAGAACTTTGACGTCATCTTCTTCCTTTTTAGGTACTCTAAGTCATCCCATTTTGTCTCCACCTATAATAGTTAATATTATACTTTTATATATAATTACACTAATAGCAGTGTTTTAGTTTTTTCGCTTTTATTAACACCAACGTTACAGATTCATTGTCTCGGGGAATCTCGCAGTAGCTTAGATCTTAATTGAAATAGATTTATCTATTCGTTGCGTCTGGTAACGGGAGACTAAATTGACTTGAATATTTTTGGTCGTCGTTACGTTCCATTCTTTAAGTACGTATTTTAGCAATTTACAAATGCTTTCAAAGGGTCTACTTGAATAATATTTTTGGATATTTTATATAATAATATAATATATATAAATATATAATAGTTAATTAGAATAATAGTTGCGAATAGGTACATCCCGAACGGGTATATTCCTGTATCTGGATATAATACAATCCCGAATAATACTCTGAAATGGTTACACGCGAAAGTAGAAACGGACGATAAGTAGTTACTTGATGCGATAAGATGTAAAATCACTCACATCAAACATAGAGCCCCGAATGAAATCGTGGTCTTCGGAGGCTATAGCATATCTGGAGTCAGCTAGGGCCCGCAAGTTTTGTGGGCCTCCCCGGCCGGTGCTCATCAGGGCTGACACGATAGCTGATGTGTAGTATGCATGGACTAGCATTGAGTAAATGGACAATGTTGTGAAGGTCCAGCGCCCTGACAACCCTTCTGGTACTGCACTTGCGTCTGTTATACCAAAAACTCATTTAGCGTTATACCACTATATATTGGATAAAAAGATTTTTCTCACTATATACACATCCGGGTATCAACGGTTACGGGAGTACAACGTACAAAAACCATTCATCCCGATAAATGGTATTATTCCCGAGCTTACGTTAAACGACACTTTAGTTCTACAAAAAATAAATAGATGGCACTAAATCGGATAAAAGTTAATCTAATCCGAACATCCCAATCCGATTTATTTTTAATATCTACTAAGTAATATTATAAATGTTAAAATGACTTAGTCTGTTACTTCTTCACAACTTATTTAGTCAACTGATCTTCGTGAAATTTTACAAGAAAGAATATATAGTGCCGGCCTATTTCAAATGCACGCGGGTAAAGTCGCGGATAAACCTAGTTGGATATTTATTGTTAATTCAAAATACCGAAGAAATACGTTCGGAAGATATACTGGTGACTTGCAATAAATACTTATCCATGTTTAAGTTAAAAGCAACCAAATTTTAATAGCCGCAATAACCTTGTTGCAACCACGTGGCCACCACAGCTAAAACTGCGCCTTCCTTCTCCTCAGCCTTCCTAGAGGTGATCCTCTGCGCCGCAGCCAACACCAGTAAGATGCCAAGACATGACCACCACACTCCGGCAGTGAATGGCTCCACGTACATATTGCTGCTGCTCTCCCTCTCAGCGAGGTAGGTGAAGCCAACACTGATTAGAAAAAGAGAGTTGGGCATTAAGCAGGTTACAATCTACTCAAAAATAAATAGCCGTCGTCTTTTTTAAAATTAAAGGTGAAGATAAATAATTATAATTCTTTGACAGGTCAATTATTATTATTCTCTGAAGTATGTTGCTTAAAGTGTTACGAACCTATGATCCTTGGCACACAAGATAGGATCACTACCATCTGCGCCAATCGGCCCACCAATAATCGCGCTCGCACTGTCATTAGTTTCTATGTTCCTATTTATCGAATGTACTTAAAAACAAGCCATCTGGAGCAGAATGACGGGACGTGCGATGCAAGCAATTCACATCATAACCCAATTTGTCACATTTGCGAAAACTCCACATCATCCACCCTCATCACCGCCCGAACTACGAACACACATGCCTGTAACTACAACATATGTTATAAATACTAAATTATTTTTCTTTTTTTTTATTATTTTTTTTTTTATTTTATTTTAAATACTAAATATTAAAAAAATTCTAGTATTTACATATTTAATATACGTATGAACTAATGACATACGGAAACGAATTGTAAGTTTATTTGTAATTAGATAGTTTTGATTAAATTTTGTAAGTATTTCTCTTTATTTATTGACTAGCAGTGCCCCGCGGTTTCACCCGTATTAAGTTGCAGCATTTTCATACTATCTTTGCACCCCCCTTTCACCCCCTTAAGAAGTGATTATGAAAAAATATTTTACACGTTCTTCATGACTCTTAATAAAGTGTCTTCATACTGAATTTCATTCAAATAACTTCAAAAACGGCAAAGCTTTGCAACCCAACATTACAGGAATATCGACCACATGTCAGTTAAAGGCATTTTTGTTTTACTACGGCAGAGGTGTCAAATATTGATGTGACCCTGATGCTATACCTAAACAGCCAGATCGGCAAGATATAATCAAGCCGATTAATCCTGGTCGTAAGGACCCGCAGCACGCCGGCGCTCAGTTCCGCGGAACCAGACTCCACTTCCAGGATCATACTGTGGTTGTGCACTACAGAACTCCAGAACTGCGTCTGCTTTATCACTTCCCTAGAAAGAAGTTACTGTATGTAATTACTACATAATGGAGGATCCGCAACTTAATTGAGAAGAAATTAAAGTTATGGAAGATTTTTATTATTTATTAAAGATTTACATTTCACCGGCAGCGCGGGTCGCAATATACCAAACTGAAATGTTTGACTAGAGGTAGACCTCATTTACTGGGTACCGTGACATTACTGGGTAATGTGACAAATTAACTTCAGATCACAGGTTTGGCGATACTCTTGTGATGTGCGACTATAGATTGCGGTCACGTTTACCATACAGCGGACCGTACCTATGCTTATTTGCTAACTTCACTATATAAAAAAATAAAAGAAAGTTCAGAAAAACAAATGGAAGCATCTGAAGTCTGTCTACTGCGAACAATTCTTACTTCTACACCTAGTGAAAAGAACCAGAAAGAGAGGTGAACTATATATATATATATATCATATCCTAGACATAGGCCTCCCCAAGAAATGGGATGTTGGCCATAATTACCACGTTAAACAAGGTGTTGGTGTTGCCACGTTAAACAACAATCGCAGAGCGCAGCTTTTGCGATGGGGATGCTGCGGCTTATTACCGTTCTGTGCATTTGAGCTGCAATGTTTTGGATGGGTATACCGCCATCTGTCGGTTTTGGTACCTTAGTCGCCTCTTACGACATTTGGTACAGGGGAACTGCCGGTTCCTCACGGCACAATATATACGTATTTGTATATATATATATATATATACGTAATTTAACTTAAAACCTACTTAGCATTAAGCGACTCAATGAGAAGCGAAGATGCCCCATAACCACATCGAAGCCCAGCGTCCGGAACTGTTATATCCATCAAGTATTCTTTATAAGTTCCGTTGTATGTTTCATTTGAATAATGGGCCATCTGCAAAATTACATTGGATCAGAAATTAAAAAAAACCTGAAGCCGGATCATCAATAATTCCCGAGAACATCACCAAAAACCACCAACATTACCAGACATCCAATGCGTAACACTTATCAGATACTTACTGGAGCACTGATCCTAAAAGGGTAATCTTTTAAGTTCTTCCGCCTTAGAATCCTGTTCCAATCATAGCTGACACTCAGTCCTGAAGCGACACTCCAAGAACCCCATTCGTGTAAAGAAACTCCATCTCTCGGATGCACGTAGATGTCTTGGAATATTACAGAGTTAGGTCGAATAGCAGTATCTGCAAAAATATCTACTGCTAATGTAAATACGAAACACATTTTATTAAAAAACATATTCAGGACAATAAAAGACTTTCATACACATACATACATCACGCCTATGACCCCAATTGCTACGATCTTGGCATACCTCACTCGCTCCCTTTACTTGCATCAGTCCTTTCATACCAACTCGTTTATTCTAGGTATTTCTAACCAATTTTAATACCTTTTCTAACTGGTCAAGGTATGTTTGCCTAATTTTAAATAAAAATGTATTTAGTGGAAATAGGTATCAAATACTTTGTTCATAAAGGTTTTTAATCAGGGTATTTAAGCAAATACAAGGATATATGTCATATTCACCGTTATTTTTGAAACAGTCAGCAGTGGAGAGATTGGTTATCATCATCACAGCATCGCAATCATAGCGTGCATGGCTCAATTCTTCTGGTGTGCCATCACCGATCACTAGCCACTTGTATTGGCTAGCAAATGCTTCTTTATTCATCTACAATTAATTTAAAAAATTTACTTTATTACAGTTGTATCCAAAAGCAATGAAAGATCTAATTAATTAGAATGAGTCAGAGTTCAGTTCAGCCAAGGTCTAATTTACTCATAGTTCTAAGGTATCAAACATGTGTTTAGAAATAAAGTAAATGGGTAATATTAAATCATATGTTTACGAATTTAAAGAAAATGCAGATTTGGATGTTTTTCTAAGATAAGGAAGGCCGAATACATATATTTTATAACGTAATTATAAAAGTCAATCGTTGATATTCAAAACTGTATTTATTTCATGTTCCTTGATTCGTATTATATTTTTTGTTAATGTTTTATACAAATTTGAGTGAAATATAATAACTAATGTTAATGATGTCAGAAGAAATAATACCGACTGTAATAGCGCTGGTAGGCTGACAACATCAAAATGAATCCCTAAACTTTATGTAAGTACGTTCATAACTCTAGACCGACTGTACCGAATCGAATTATTTAATGAATGTATAAATGATCTGTGAATCAGGAAATTTTTATGAATATTTTTTAATCATAGTTTTAAGAGCTTGGAACATATTCATGCTCACACTACCGTGCGTGTGTTATTCAACACACGCACGGTAGTGTGAGCAATTGTAAAGAAAAATACCATGTATCGTGACAGAGTCAGGGCTCCTGCTAGTTTAAGATAATGACCATAAACACAATGCTTGTGAGAGAAAAAGATTTTTTAAACATACATTTGAAATCTCAAATGTATGTTTAAAAAAATATATATTTCGCTATCTTTGCCGGTTATTTTTCTATTTGAATAAAAGAATCCATATCTGTAACGCAATGATCCTACGATAAAGAATTGTTATCCAAATACAATAAACTGTTACGTCATCAAACCTTTCTCACAATATCTTCCATCTCTAACTTGAAGTAGACAACTCCTTCCAAATGAAAGGCATCGTAATTATTTAAAATGTTCGCATCACATGCAAATGCAGCGCGTATACCGTACTGAGATAACTGCTTTACAACCTTCACTTGGTCTGAAAATAAAATGTTTTGTTTTAATTTTTGTCTTATACATTTTGACACAGATAGGATCATAACAATATGAGCCATCGGGCCCGTCAAAACTTTTACAGATATAATAATAATAATAACCTTATTCAAGAACAAAAGAAAACTTAAACTAAAATACATTTTGATACTTAGGTACCTAAACTAGGTCTAGCCTGTTCTTATAGGCACCTATGCTCTGTAGTGTGCATGTAGGTGTGGATGTGTGTGTATATGGTCTAATGTAATACAAGGTTTGTTAATACAATACATTGTTTACGCACACATTACATAAATACACAGAATATGAAGCTATACTGTGTATATACAGTATACACAAACAATAATAGTAACAATAAATATAGTCCAGTCTAGCATAATATTGTTAGCAATTCCTCTGTCTTGTTGTAGTCCAATGTCAAAAGGCATTCCCTTACTGTTGTTTTGCAAGTGTATTTTTTCATATCATGAATATCTATTTCATGGTTAATTTTATTATAAATAAATAGTCCTGTAAAATTTAGATATCGCTGTGCAAACCGCGTACGGCATAGCTAATGTATATTTTGGAAATCCACATGCCTTCGTCTACTATGAGTTAGTATATTTTCAGGTATATATACATAGTTCATGCTGTTTGAGAATAAGTTCTTGGTAGTACAATTGTCTCACTGTTAAAACTTTGCTATAAATATAAAGTTTTGAGGTAGGGTATTTAAAGGGTAAAAAGTACATAACTTTGAGCACAGACCTCTGTGCCCTTTTTAGCGGTAACATATTCGTTTTAGTAGCACCCCCCCCAAATAGTAATACAGTACGACAGGATATATCCATACTGTCTATGCAGATCTATCAAAGTGGTAATAATACATTCAAACCATTGCTGTAATAGCAGATTTAAAGCCAATCGTATCTATAATTCATCATCATCATCATGCCAGCCATTGGAACCCCACTGCTGGGCATAAGCCTCTCCAAGAAAGGAGGTATTTTGCCCATAATTGTCGCGCTGTGCAAGCGTGTTGGCAATCGCAGAGCGCCGTTTTCCGACGGGGATGCTGCTGCCCATCCCCACCCTGTGCATTTGAACTGCGCTCCATCAGACTGATATACCGCATCTGGTGCAGTAGGAAGTACCATTTTACTCTACCGGTACATCACGGCAAAATAATCTTGATTAATGTGAGCCTACTTGCTCAATTAAAAAGTGTCTCAAAAAAATTGTAAAAAAAATTACCAAACGCTGACCAGCATGCCAAGATTATAATATTGCCAACAACCTTGTGTTTAAACAGAGCTGCTAAAGCTGCAACGAACATGGCTACTTTGTATTATTGGACAATAAAACAATGTTTTCCATTTGAAATCACAAAAGGTAGTACGAATATTCCTGGAAATATCTTTATATATGTACGCTATAAGTCTTTCTTATTTGAACATAATAACACATCTTTAAAGCACTTGGTCTGTATAATTGTGACGATTATGTTACATTGTTATCGTAAAAGGCCTTGTTTTGATAGCGTCAACAAAAATGTGAGGTTAAAGTGTATTTACTACAACTGAGTAATAAGCAGGAATTTGATTGCGATTATTCTCGACCCCCACTTTCAAGTATATTCTAAGCGTATATTTCACATACATCTTTCCACCCGTGACTTCTTTCGCGAGAAGTTAACTTTGTACAGCTTATTATTATGAAAAATATAATCTTGTAAAAATCAGGCTATCAGAATTTTGTTAAGTAGACCAATTAAGCCATGATAGTGTAATAAATAGGAGATATATGAGAGACATGAGAGACATACATAAATAAAAATTTCAATATTGCCAAACCAAAAAATATAATATAGGTTTTTGAAGCTTTGAAAATTTTTGTATCTTTATACTCGTATATACCTAACATTTATAAGCCATTAAGTCCAATATGTTATTATTTATGCAAAAAATATAAAGAATTTTTATTACTATTTTTAATAGATTACATCGAATTTGTATCCACATTACTTTCTAACACATACATCAAAAATGGCATTGAAATTTATTTTAGCAACTGCGCTTGTTTTCTGGATATTTGGTAGTCATCCAATCCAATCCAGATAACGGGTACATTTTGCCACCTCGTATTGCCCATAATCTGTTAAAACAAATATGTGAGAAAATTTATATCAATGAAATCTGGAAATATTCTTGTTATCTCTACTTTAGCATGTATCCAGAAAACAAGTATTTTATCCACTCCACTTATCCATTCGAAAACAGCAATTGGTAGAACAATTTGGGCGTAACTGCAAATTATACGTCATTAGCTACCATATCGAATATTTGATTACAGCTTCTATTTAAATATTAACGGGATTTAAAAGGAAAGGAAGGGGTTTAATGAAGTCGATGGAATTAAATCAAGAAATGAGGACATTCATTGAAATAAATTATATTCATATTATAATTACTACATGGTAACATACAAGTATACAAAAACACTTTTCATTAATCATACATTTGTTTAAAAGTTAGTTAAATTTTGACGAGGTAAACATTTTAGGAACAAAAAGTACATAGATGTAAGTATTGACTTCTCTTTTTCCTATGTACTACTTTTGTTTATAAATTTAACGTATTAATAATAAGGGTAAGGTGCTGGTGGCGGTGGTGCGGCGCATCCACAACCACACCCGCCTTTGAGCGGTGGCAATTTATGCTCCAGAATAGGCTTAGGCTCGATAGTGCAAGGAATTGGAGGGGGCACAACGAACGCACTCATGGGAACACCTTGGGGAGGAGGTGGGCCGTAGTGAGGTTGACTACTTCCACATGGTGACGCTGGAGGAGGACTGTAGGGAGAGTATGGAGGCGGAGGAGATGCCGGTGGAGCTAAGGATATCACAATTGGAGCTGGCGGTGGAACTGAAGGCGGTGGTGGAGCGGGAAGATACATAGGTGCTGGCGGTGGTAGATACATTGGAGTAGGGGCTGGCGCCGGTAAGATTATTGGTCCCGGAGGTGGAGCTGGTAAGTAAACTGGAGATGGTCCTGGAGTAGGAAGACCATAAGGTGCCGGTTGAGGACCAGGAAGCAATACCGGTGTTGGCGGCGGCACTGGTAGTACCAAAGGTCCTGGAGGTAAACAGGGAGCAGGGGCTGGTGGTAGAATAAGAGGCGCTGGTGGGGGACCTGGTAAGAACAGAGGTGAAGGTGGAGGGGGCAGTAATAAAGATGGAGGACCAGGTGACGGTAGAATTAAAGGCTGCGGAGGAGCTGGCAATAACAGGGGTGGGGGTAGTGCACCGGGACCGTAGGAGGGCGGTGGAGCTGGCAAAATAAATGGTGGTGGTGGTAGCAGCAGCGGCGGTGGTGGAGCCATCAAGAATGGTGGCAGGGGTGGTAGAGTTGGTGGAGGAGCAGGAGCTCCGGCTGGCATCAGTACTATTGTCGATCCTGGCGGCGGTGGTAATGGCAGAGGAGGTAGCAGCTTACCGCATTCTTCTTTTTCTGTTCATAAAGTTTATTATAGTGTCACTTGCTGGCGTTCAAGTAAATACTTCTTTATAATACGTTTATATAATAATCTTCTTTATATGTTATAATACTTACCAAGCACTTTCTTTGTTAGAAGTGGCTTCAATAATCTGTAAACAGGCAAAGATACATAGATTAGACAAAAATAAAAATAATAAACTTTGGTTAAGAAATCCCAATATACTTACGAAGCCAACACCGATTTTTTACATTCCTTCATCTCTTTCAGCGCTTCTAGCTAAAAATTATATAAAAATTAATAATTAGGAGGCAAATAAAATAATTTAATTAAAAATGTTTGTTAATCCTCGTACCAAACACAAATCTTTTTCATCACATGCAATGACATACGTTGACGCAAACAGAACAAGCCCTAATGAGGGCCAAAACATTCGATTCACCCCCATGCCCCGTCAAACAGATTGGTAGCTTCTTAGAAATGCCTTCAAAATAATACTCTACCAGTATATAAAGAGTCTGTTGATATATTTTGCATATCGTACGTGATTTTTGTTTTCCATTTTATCTATTGCCGCAACGATTTCATTTCTTGAAATCTGGACTAGGTCTTGATAAAAGATGCTACGTGTTGATAAAAATTGGATGTTTCGTTGTTTAAATTGCTTAATTTAAATACACGGGGCGTGTGTCACAATATTTAAGATATTATAGGTACTAATTAATTAACTAATAATTTATAATATATCTATATACATAAATTCCCACAACATCTCATACATTGACCTGATTCCGTGATAAGTCGCTTAAAACACTTGTGTTACATACATCAGAATACAGAAGAATACTTAAATACATATACTTAACAACCAAACACAGAAAAAACATAAATATCATCATATAAATATTAGTCCTGGGTGGGAATCGAACCCACGACATTTGACAGGCGAGACAGGTTCACTACCATCTGCGCCATCGGGCCCATTCAAATATATATATTTTATAAATGTAACACGTCAAGAATGGGCGGCAGCTTCTCCGACGCGAATCTATGCCCTCAAATCCTACTACACCTACACAACGCGGCAATTCTGTGGAAAGTTCCCCCTTTCTTAGGCAGGCCTATGTCCAGCAGCGGACGATCAAGGCTTGCTAATAATATAATGATGTTGAATTATGATTTTTATTTAAAACCAAATTATTAAATCTAAACATAAAATTGTTGTTTTTAACAGAGGTTGTGTTTTTAAACTATTTATAGCTGAATGTTTAAAATATTACATGTAAAATAATGAAATTATTCTTGTGAATAATTTCATTATTTTACATGTAATATTTTCTTCAAGATCACTTCATTTTGTCTTGTATTACGTGTTTCGTGTGGATTAGTTTTTTTGGGTTCCATACCTCTTTACCTTAACTTATATAAACTATGAATGTCATATTTATTTATATCGAATCAATGGCCTGAAAAATAAGTTTTAAGTTTCTAGCTCAAAAATAGCGATACTTCCATACAACTTTTTTTTCCCCTTTCGACCCCTTACAACCCTTATTTAGAATTAAAAAATAGCCTATGTCCTTTCTCAAAGTCTAAAGATTGTCTGTACCAAATTTTATCAAAATCGGTTGAGAGGTTTAAGCGGTAATGCGTAACAGACAGACAGAGTTACTTTCGCATTTATAATATTAGTAGGGATTGGCGACCCGCTCGGTCTTTGCAAAGGTGCAATGAGGTTAAAAGGTTAATAATGTTGGCTATCCCTAAGAGACCTGAGAGAGAATGGACCTATGCTATCGTGAACTTTCGTAGACCTTTTTAAGGTGTACAATATTTGCAGTACATTATTTTAATCTTTCTCATCTAGTTCAGTCAGCGCTTGCAATACGAGCGCAATAAAAATATTTTTATTTACGACATCGAAAATTATTAGTGTTTTTCTACTATATTATGCATGTATTATACATATAAATCTTCTTTAATCACTGAATGTATCAGAAGAACCATATCAAAATCCGTTTTTTTATCTAAACATACATAAGGACAGATAGACAGTGGGAAGTAACTTTATTTTATATATATGTAGTGATAATCTAGCGTACAAATCCAGCGCTATTAGAAGATGTAAACTAGTAAGGGTCCTTAAAGATCAATACTACATATCATGAGCCGTAGGACGACCATTGCTGGACTTAGGCCTTTCTAAATAAGTTCCAATAGAACGTTTCATGCGACCTGCATCTATCAAGATCCTTCGGATGTAGTCACATCGCTAATTCATCTTGTGCTGTGCTCACCTAGTTCTTGATCGCCTGTGAGGCATCCACCAAAACCGTGAAAGCTCATTAGGTAGTCACAAGATCCAAAGAGACTATTACTTAGCATGCCTTTTTACTTCAGACTATTACGTAGCATGCCTTTTTTATTCGAAAATATTTTTTTTCGTTTTCAATAACACCATAGAGAATATAATAATTAAACTTATATTCAAAGCTGTGAGGTACCGGTAGAGTAGAATAGCACCTCCCCCTTTACCAAGTGTCGTAAGAGGTTACTAAGGTACTAGAACCTGCAGATGGCGGTATATCCATTTAAAACAGAGAGGCTCAAATACTCAGGGCGGGGATGGGCAGTAGCGTCCCCGTCGGGAAAGCTGTGATTTGCTAACACGCTTGTCCAGTTCTGCAATCATAGGCCGAATTCCCTTTTTTTGGTAAGGCCTATGTCCAGCTGTGGACTTCTAATGTCTGATATATTGATAAAGATGGTGATATACAATTAATATTTACTTTTACAATTAATGTATTTAGTGTGTCATTTAAATAGTTTTGTTATGTATTTATAAGTTATTTAGTGTTATCAAACTATTAAGACAAGTAAACGACTTTAACTACTTGCACTTGTACCTAAAGTATTTTTTTTTATTTAAGCTGTATTTAATGTACACACTTTTCAAAAATATGCCAAATAAATTATTTTTTTATAGTATTAATATTGTTCATTGTGTATTAATATTTTAAATAGATAGAGAAAAATATTTATTGTTCTGCAATTGGAACATTCAGTGCCTTTTAAGTTATCAAAACTTATAATCCGATAGCGCAATTTTAAATTATTATCGATATTTCTTTACATGAAGTTACAAAACGTAATGACGTATTATTATTTTAACCATAACGAACTTTGTGCATGTGAAGGTGTAACATTATTCGAAATGTACACAAGTGTACAATTTTTTTTAACGTAGTTACTTTTATATTACGTCAAAGAAATTAGAGTGTCGAGTTTTTCACATTATTCAGTTGAAGCACTTGTAAGGTACTCTGCGCAAGCACATAAGATACGAAACAATAGTTGTTTGCTTGTTTTATGTACACACAGTTACAGATCAAACTACCCTAATTTATCAGATTTTCCCAACCGATTTATAATAGCAAGTCATTGAGTTCAAAATTGACTGTAAAATTTTGACAGATTTGGGTAAGTTGAATATTTATTATGGTAATGCTGCTAATTTTTATAGGACACATGAATTTAGACCAAAAAGGAGCTATAGGTTTTTTGGCCGGTTTTTACCAGTGGATGGAGAAAGATGAAGAAAAACAAATAAATAAGCGCTGAAATATAGAAATGATTGGTACGTCAAAAATATCGACAGGAGCTTTACCTGAAGCAAAGATATAGCTCGTCATCACTACATAGTACAAAACAAACTCATTCGCGCCGTCTGTCTGTATTAATTTCTAATATAATTAAAAAATAATGTTATATATTTGAAGTCTACGCAATGTCAAAAACATTATTAATAAATTATATTGCCAATTTTTTATTAGACCAGGTCGACAAACAGGCAGGCAGTCCGCTTAATATTAATCGTTAATGCAGCCTATAGACGCTCTTACAATCGCAAAGATATCAGAAATAATAACTCCTCACAGGAGTTATTTATTGATATCTGTCATTCGAATCAAACTTTATTTAAAGGTATATAGTTGTGAGAATATAGTTATCAGTAAGAAGTATAGTAATAAATCAGTAATAGGTTTTACACCATTCGCAAGACCTGCTGTTGTATGCACTGATATTCCCAGAAAACGTTACAATGCGCCGGAAGGCTGTCCCTCCATATGTAACCGCAAGGTTGGAGATGGGAGAACGCCGTAAACTAAATAAAAAAGTATTGAATTCTATTTATATGTAGTTTCATTTAAAGCTTCCATAATACGTACTTAATACGATTCCAACCAACAATACGAGATTAGCGAATTGAATCCAGATCTTCCGCGTTATTATATTAGTTTACAGATAACGATTGATATTGCAAACAATAACAATTTATTATTACGTAACGTGATTAATCATTGAAATCGAAACATAATGCAACCATTTATCAAGTTAAAAACAATAAAATCCCCCTGACACTTACAACGCGGTTTATAATAAATAATTCACAAAACGCAATGGTGGCGTTTTGTACAACGAGAGGGAAAATGCTGTGTTTTGCAAATTGCTTAATTGTAATCGTAAGTAAATCATTCCCTATAATATCAGTTATCATATCAGACATTGGAGTCCTCTGTTGGACATAGGCCTCCTCTAGAAAGGGGCAGTTTTGCCCATAATTGCCGCGCTGGGCAAGCGTGTTGGCAATCGCAGAGGGTAACTTCACGGCGGGAATGCTGCTCGTCATCCCCGTCCTGTGCATTTGAGCTACACTTGAGTTACGAATGGATATTCCACCAATTGTCAGTTTAGTACTTTAGTCGCCTCTTACGATACCTGGTACAGAGAGAGGTACTATCCTACTCTGCCGGTACCGCACGACCAATATATCGCTCACATCTTTTCTTTTTAATAAAAGCTTCATAACCCTTACTAAAGCAACCGATGTTAAAAAAAAGACTCTAACGTATATTATTATAGATACCATTTTTAAATTTAGGTATAATTTAGTGGTGTCGTTATACATGCAAAAAAGCGACATTGGCTTCAAAAAGTGTTACTTCGTATAAAATCAGGTATATGCTACTAAAACTCCCGAGAAAATTATGTTCAACCATTTCAAAGATTAGCTAGATTTGTAAGCGCACTGCTATCTGATGATATATAAGTTCGTTCTGTATTAATTTAATAAAATACTCTGTCTTTTTTGTATAGCAATTAAAATTTTGCTTGCAACTTACTAAGTTGTGCATTGATTTCATCTATAACTATTCATATGTATAACCAACAGTTTCTAAGATTTAAACTGTATCTGTACCTAAAACATTAGAATTGTTCTCGAAGTTTTACCTATGACAATAAAAACATTAGAACTATGCAAACGAAAATTTTCCATTTCTCACAATAAAGGCAAGATTATGAACAAGAAAAAAGTAAAAACAAAGTAAGAAAGTTTTGCCTTTGTGAAGCCTTTGTTAAATGTGGCAAGGTCCAAAAATGTATGTACGCAATTACTGGGTAAAGTGACACTTAAACGTAAAGTTTATAGAGTTGGCAACACGCCGGAGATATCTTTGCTTATAGACTGCGGACACATTTATCAATAAGCGGACCGTAAGCGTGTTCGCTGTCTTCGTAATAAAAAAAATTAATTATCTCACATGAAATCAGCTGACCCTTTGAGGCACCAATCTTATAATTAAATTGTTTCTATTTTCAGATTTGCACATCCCAGAGCGTAGATTGCGGCCTTCTGACAGGAGATTTAAGATTTGGATCCAACCCCTTATCCCTTAGATCGCAGTACTCCCCTATATCCATCAATATTAATACAGACAAATTAAAACCGCCATTCTCCAAGCTATCTTTCCCAAAACCTGAAAAACCTCCTCCCAGACTTATAGATTTATTACCTACTCCTCCAAAACTACCCTCTCTATCTGGACTAGCAGGACCGAGACTCCCAAAATTGTCGGCATCTCCATTATTACCTTTCGCTCCTCGTTTACTTCCTAAATTACCTTTCCTTCCATTATTACCGCCTATAATTCCACCTTTACCTATATTTCCTCCAATAATACCGCGATTACCTTTACTACCTAGGGTTCCTCGAATTTATAAATTAGGGAATCCATTTAGGTCATCTTTATTGGAACCTTTAAGACCTCTAAAAGTGCCAATTATAGGCTCAAAATCTCCTTTGCAAAAGGCATTAGGGTCAGAACTGTGCCCAGTATCGGTGAAACCTGAGACAATCGAAGACCAGATAATGAAGAAACTTCGAGAATTACTGAGTAAAGGTTCATTAACTTTGGCGGAATTTAAAAGGTTTAAGAAGGTGCTATTAGCATAACTAATTTACGTAATTGTTAGTTGTAATAATTTATTTGATTATATAATAGATGTATTTAATGTAAATGCTTAATAGGCCCCATGGCGCCTTTTGGTACTGTCGTATATTGTGTGTCAAGAGTCGTTTGTGATCGATCGGTCGTTTCTGTCTCGGGAGAAATTTTGATACGAAGAATATTTATGTTTGCTTTATTTATGAGCTTTACGTGTGTGTAAGAGCTGTGCTTCAAGCTATCTATCTCAGAGTCATGTATGCCGTGTTGTGTGTCTTAAACAAAATTAATGTATTGAAGCTCGCAGTATATTTAATTTAAATATTATTTAGTAAAATTAAAAATAAATGTTTATACAGTTTTATACATTTTATATACGTACATAATCATTTAAATAAAAAAGAGTGAGGTTATTAAATCTTTCGTTTTATTTCATAAAATATAAATTCAGTACAAAAATACTTATCTAACAACTCACATAAAATACTAATAATCTGTAATCTGAAAAAAAAGTATTCTTACAATTTTCATAAGGGACTTATCAATTAATATATAGAGTCAATCTAGTTGATTTTATATTAGTAATTTCAACAAATCTGTCATTAACTGATGAGCCAGATGATTTAATGAGATTCTTTTGTTTTTTTCAGAGCTTATAATTAACTTCTAAAAAAATTAATAGTTTGTTATTTTTTAAAATAAAAACATAATGTAGTCTATGATTAACTCTTCTGCTCGAGTTTGTACTGTTTAGCGCTAGCCACTGCCCCCTTGAAGACCCTGACGAAGACATCTTTCAGCTTGCCGAGGTATGCGATGAAAGGGTAAGCGAGCGGCCGGTCAGATGCTCTGCATGTGTAACAAGGCTCTTGACTCCTGGGCCGTATTAATGAATGCCGGAGGAGGAAGCTGCCCTGGAAGAAAAACGCCTTTATTTACTTTGAGGAGTTACAACGGGAATATAACAATGTGTTTTATGCTTAACACACACTGTACACAGTAAGCAGAAAATTATCGAAATCGGTTCAGTGACGTAGAAGTCCATCCCGTGCAAATATGTGATACGTAATTTTTATATATATAGACCAGATAGTCTGTGACACGTTATCCTGTCTTAAGACAGGACAGGACACTTAATTTTACTGTGTTAAAAATATTGCGATTATAAATTAAAATATGAACTATTTTATCTCTCAAATTTTATAAAATCGATCAAAAGTCCATCTCACAACGGTGTAACACAAATTTTTTATGAATTAAAAGTAGTGGCCTTTTTCATCGCGGCAGGTCAGTATCGTTGCTGCAATTCCAGTCAAATGGGGAGAAAATGATAATGTCTTAGAGTAGTCAAATAAAATTAAAAACTCATATTACCCACCTCGACAGCAACGACAATTGCAATCAGGAACAACCACGGCAGCGGTCTTCTTAAGTTCATTCTCAAAATATAGTCTTACACATAAGTAAAGCACTACGCTTCCGGCATAGCAACTATTCGCAAGCCAAGTCATGGTCCGACTCTTAACACTTCGGGTTACAACACTCGAATACTGTATCGATCAGGGTTCGATAACATCACAAATCATCTCATCTTCTTACGAAACCTTGACTTATTGAATTCAAATTTTAAACACGTTCTGTAGATAAGACACAGCCAGTATCAATGGCGATCTCAACTGATGATTGTGAAATCGCTTTGAATGGAGTTTTAATGGAATCGATTACGCTGAGTGGACATTTTTGCTGATGTAATGTCAATACGTGCCAATACGCAGTGAGTGCTGGACGCTAAGATGTAATGTGACCGAGATAAAATATGTATCGATACGTGGTGACTGTTTTAATACTGGTTAGTAAAAACTCTAAAAAAAAGCAAATTCATACCATTTTCTAACAGTGTCGTGATCAAAAGTTTGCACCAAAGAGTTCCAATTAAAGAGTTCTGATTGTGCGCGTGATGTTTGGTGTAAACAATGAATCGTATTATGTTTCAGATGATATTAAGAATTGTAAGGACGGCTCCACCTCGGGGTCCGATGCGTTTAACTATTGACTGTGGATCAGACGAAAGAGTAAGTTTTAAAGTTTCTACCAACTAAAATAGCTTCACCCCTTTTACATAATATCCTCTCAAAAATGTATTTAGACTCATTATTGATACAAATAATACTTATAACAGTTTAAGACCGAAATTTAGAAAATAAAAACATATTTTTGACCCTTCGATATTGATAAAAAAGACATTTATTTAAGTAAATGTGCTGTAAGAATAGCTAATAATAAATAAGTTAATATTATATTGAACTACTATAAAAACTTGCAAAGTCAACTTTAAACAATCAATAAAAAAACTGCTGATGAGTAATAAATAACATCAATCGTGTGAAACGCAATTGTTATGCTACACTTCGTTAGATCAATCATCAATTTTATTTTTTTTATTTTTTTTATTATTACAGTTATCATCAATAGGCAGACTGCACGTAAAACCAAATTCCTTACGAAACAATTTCGACATCGACTCTTTCTGCAGCCTGATCCATAGTGCCATACCAAAAGCAGTCGAGAATGGCCACTTCGTCGTCGATGACATGGATTACGACCAAGAAGGTTTCGGTAACGCTCTTGTACCCATCTCAGTAAAACCACCATCAAGTTTCGTACCGAAATTCCCGAAAATAAGGACCCCACGGCTTAAGATACCAAAAATTAAAGTGCCCACTTTAGGCGTACCGGATAGGACGCTTTTCGCTCCAAAAGTCGGATCTCCCATGGTCTTTTCTTCTGCTCCGCTGTTCAGGGAAGTTGAAGAAGAAGAAACGAGCGCTGAGAGGATGGATAAGTTCAAAAAAGGCGTACAGAAGTTATTACATGTAGTAAAAGTACTTGGAAAGGTGGACCAATATTTGTCGGAGAGGACACGCATTGTTATTGAGAAGTTGTCGAAAACTCTCGCGGAATGAGCGGAAAATAAATGTTTATTACGAATTTCTTATTATGTCTTTCATTAGGAACATATAAACGAATCTTGTCTTGTTAGGTTTTTACGATCAGAGCCTATCAAGTTATGGAGTTGTGTTCCTTCAGAATATGGAACACCGGCCGCCCCAAATTTAGAATATTATTCCAGCAAACTATATATAACAGTACATATATTTTTATATTTTTAAAAGTTAATAAAACTTATAATTAAATTAACAAAGACAGGTAATACTTACCCATTTCTGGAATAAAAATAAAAAATGCTAGCCCGTATTATAATAATATGGCCATTAAATTAACATAAGAACAAAACATAACTGACGGGCCCGATGGCGCAGATGGTAGTGATCCTGTCTTGTGCACAAGGGGTCGTGGGTTCGATTCCCACCCAGAGCAAATATTTATATGATGATATTTGTGTTTGCTCTGTGTATGGGTGTAAAATATATGTATTTAAGTAGTATATTTGTGATTCCTCTGTTGTCTGGCGTCCGTAACACAAGTGCTTTAAGCGACTTACCACGAAGTCAGGTCAATGTATGAGATGTTGTGGGAATTTATTATTATTATTATTATTATTATTATAAGAAACTTTAAGATACTAAATTACTCCTTATTACGAGTATAGAAACCGGTCATTATGTAAAACAAACAGATTGACGAATTTGAAAAAAAGTTTTTAAAAGTGTATACCTCCACATGCATTTAATAAAAAACAATTATTTTAATATTACAAACAGAGAGAACCCGGAAGCATTTTTTTAAGATCAGCAAAGAGCTAGTAGTCACTGGAGGCTAAATCTGGCGGGGGGGGGGGGTGCGGAAGCAGATTAAAGCCCAATTTGTTCAATTTTGCCTTTTTCGAGGTAGTCAATAAAAATCACGCCATGTGTATATGCTGCGTTTTCCGACGCTTCGGACGACTTTCGCCAGCTGTGCGCCACTCAGATGACTGCCGCTTGACTCTGGAGTGTAGTGCTGTATCCATGTTACATGCATGGTCACGTGACGACGCTATAAATCTTTTTTATTGCAAGTAAATAGCGATACACAGCTTTCTGAATCATCGACTCGTTGCTGTTTATGTTCCATCGAAAGCAATCGCGGCACCCACTTGAAAAAAACCTTTTTCATGCTCATTTTTTTATGAAGGATAGTAAAAACAATTCCATGTGATATCTGTGTCATCTCAGCAAACTTACGGAAATTCACTTTATAATTTTCATTATAATTTTTGTCACTTCACTCACATTTTCCGGTGTAACGGCATCCACAGGTCTACCCGAGCGTTCCGCGTCATTTGTGTTGGTACGACCACGTTTATACTCGGCAAATCACCGACAAATCGTTGCTTTGGATGGACAAAAGTCCGGGTAACATTTTTCAATATATTGTTTCGCTTGCACGGTGTTTTTACCCTTTAAAAAACAAAAAAACAACATGAGACTCGGTTTTTTCCATTTTTTAAACAAACTACAAAACGGCTTTACTCCAGCCTCGATAACTCAGCTGTTTCTGGTCCGATCGACTTAAAATTTTGATACTTTTTCCAGCAAAGGTTAGTCTAGTTACTCTAGAAAGACGAGGTTACTGGGTCAGTCTCGGGACTTATTGATCCATGAGCTATTTCAATCTAGTTATACCTTTAATATATTTTTTCTGTGACGAGTAAAAAAAGGTCAAGTAAATTACTTTATTTACATTGATGAGACAGAGGTTTTAAATATGGAAATAAAATTTTACAGTGCAGAAGATTAAAAAATGCCCTAGAATAATAACGGTAGCTTAGGAATGCTACGTTAGCTGTGTTAAGAATCGCAAACGCCTAATGTAGATTATTTGCATAATGCACGTGGATGCACTGTGACATTGTAAAATGTGAATGAAAAAGGTGTGTTTAAAGTGACATGCTAACATGTTAAATAATTTGTATGCAAAATTGATTTCAGTAATTTATTACACACATATTTTGCCCGCGGGTTTGACGCGTATATCTACTTATTTAGAGTAAAACTTCCTAGTAGCTTTCAATCCATAAACTTACAACAAGCTTGGTGTTACAGCTATTTAACTGTTACCAACCAACAGATGGCGGTATACCTATTTAAAGATGTGTGGCTAAAATGCAACAGTGCGAAGTCGAGGGGCAGCATTCCCGTCACGAAGCTACGCTCAGCGATTGCCCAGCGTGCTATTATAGTAAATTTATCCCTCTGTACGGGAAGAATTTGTCCAGCAGTGGACGTTTTGTGGCTGCTGTGATGTTGATGATAATGATGAAGATCATTTGCTTGTTTTGTGGGAAACTTCCAAGTAATATTCAATACAATAACTTATTAAGACAAATCGGGGCATACAGCACGGTGATATAGCTATTTAATTATCGTGTACATATGGAATAAGTTTTAACTTGTTTAAAGCTAAAATACCATTCTTCAAAGAAAATACCAGTTGCTTAGAATTATATAAATATATAGCCATATATGTGTATATACTACAGCTACAGCACCACCATTTTTATATCGAGTAATTCATTAAATATATTTAAGGAGTATATTTATGATTCCTCTGTTTGATTTATACAGTAGCTGATATTAATTTCTTACAATAAAAAAAATATCATCAATGGCTCAATCGATAATACATTTCCCTGGACAAGAAAGGATGCTAGTTTAAATGTCCTGAGTGAAATAATTTCTTTCTAGTAAAAAAATACCATTGCATTAACAAATAAAATTCAACAAACGGACAAACAATGGGCCATGGACTACCTTAGGATATCTTACGTCAACTAAAGGCAAAGTATGTTTATTTAAATTAATGAAACATTGTACATAATGATTTACAAAAGTTTACCAAAACGCATAATAATTGGCGTCAACTACTTTATAAAGGAGTGTATGGCGGACATTCAACGCATTTTCACTTCACTTTCTATCAATTTAACGTAAGTACAACAAATATTTATACCAATATATTAATTCTTAAACTGGCGCGCTGTCTATCCTAAGATTATTTTAAAATTGCGTACGTTATATTTCAAGACAAAGAGTCCATCAAAACATATACAACTAACATGTTGAATGGGTGAGATTTTGTACAGTTCGTCCTAAATTTTATCTATGACAATTTTAATATGGTGTGTCCAATCTCCTATTCATGTCATTATCCATAAACCTCTTCAATGAAAGGAGAAATGGGCCCCTAATCCCTGAACTGAGCAGTATAGTACTGGTGGCAGTAGCTTCTATACGAAAATGCTGCTGCCCATCTCAGCTTTGTAGCATATATGATACGCTGTTTTAGGTGGGTATATCGCTATATGTAGATTCCGGTACCTCAGTCAACTCTTGCCACACTTGGTGCAATGTAGAGAAGGTACTGTTTTGCATTTTTATAATACAAATGCGTATAGAAAAATAGGTAGTTAAAACTAATTATGTTCATGCAGCGACATAATCATGGGACCAGTACCCGCTGAATCATCAAACCAACCTAAAATACCAACCAGCCCTGTGCACGACGATGCCATTGTGATCTCGGGAATATCAGGAGAACTGCCTGATTGCGAAAGCTTCTGGGAATTCACTGAAAAAATTTATGAAAAGGTAAAACTATTTTTAAGCTATTAGTATTGTATAAAGTTACATTCATGTAATTGTAGCACAAGCTAACCCAAAAGAAGAACACAGAAGTAGCTGACTGACCCCCTAAGGAGGTAAAAGGGGGATGCAAAAATAGTATGAAACTACCATTTTTTTAATTATTCTAATAAGGAGCAGAATGAAGGTGTATTTTTTAAATCATGAAACACGTGTAGAATATTTTTTAGAAACTCATCCCTTAACAAATTTATTTTGATTTTTCTACAATTTAACGCGGTGGAAATCGCGAGTTACTGCTAAATATATATATATATGTGTATATATATTAGGCGACTTTTTTATTTAAGCGTAAAAAGTATCTTCTAACATCCCATAGAAAAACCTGGTGAGCTCTGATAAATCTAGATGGAAGGGCATAAAACACCCCGAGTTATCTGCGTATTGCGGGAACATAGGACCCGTAGACGTTTTCGACGCGCAGTTCTTCACGGTCTTCAATAAATTGGCTCATTGCACGGAACCTGCCGCCAGGAGAACTCTTGAGCACACGTATCAAGCTATTTTTGATTCCGGTAAGTATTAAACGACTCCAGCTCTATGTTCATAACACTGAAAAAACCTAAGTCTAATTTCCTTTTAATAATGTGACTTTTTTTCAAAAAGACGACGACGTTCTTGTGATGACAACAGCATATGGTCGCTAGTTAAAATACAAGGATGTCACTAGCGCCGTTGCCAACCCTGCAATTTGAAAATATTATGTCAAATTACTCAGTAATTTCACTACCTCTCTTATCCTCCAAACCGGAATACAGTAATGCGAACAATGCTTTTTGGTGTTGGAAATAAGTGAGAGTGAGGTGGCAATGTGGACGACCTTTACATGAGATCTACCTCTTCCCTTTAGGCACCTGTCCTTCAAGTTTGTCTGGGAGACATATTGGAGTGTACGTCAGTGCTGCGTTAACTGAAAGCGAAAAGCTATTCAACTGCTCCGATGTACCGCTTGGACTTGTGGGGTAAAGATTTTCGCATTTTTCGCAAATTTATTTAATGCTTTTTTGTTTGTCTAACTCACGCGGGATATTGATGTAAAAAATATAAAACTTGAACTTTCCTAGATATTTCTTCAGCTGTATAAGTCATTAAACTGTTCGAATGATACTGAACGTCATTTCAGCCTGTAGACCCTCTAGGGACTTGAAGATATTAAGTCACAATACCTAATAATTTCACTACCTCTCTCACCCTTCAAACTGGAAAACTAGAAACGAACTACTTCTTGGTGGTAGATATAGATGAGAGTGATTTACCAACGCAGACAACCCTTGTAAGAGGTCTACCTTTACAATTACATTTGGAGATCTCAAGTGTATGTATTGTAGGGCCGCAGTCCGAATATGTAGTAATGACAATTTATAAATGTGTGTAAATCGTCTTCACTTGATTGAATAAAATGCAATATTTTCGCAATCTGTGATCACAACAAAAAACAAAGCGTAGACGACTATTAATCATGACGTATATATGTGAACACCTACATTTAAATATGAGTAAAACAGCTGAAATGTTTTAAACGGTAATTCTGTTGTCACAACTTACGGACAACGCACCCTAAAGGTAATTTTCTTCCATCCTTCAGTCTGGAGCATCCACATTACTTCCAGCAGCATGTTAAGTATCATTCATTGATTAAGTCAGAATTACAAACATCCAAATGTATAACTTCCCTACTTTAGGTGTTTTATGTATTGAATACTTCTGAATTGGCTAGGCTCAGGCTTCATAAAGTGATGGTAATGATTTTTCAGTACAAAAAAAGTCTAGGAAAAATGAGACGTGCCTTCTAAAGCCTAGGTAGCACAAGGATAGTGAAGACTCGCCTAAAGTTAATTGGATTCTAATAAATATTATCTTTAATGTATACGAAATCACTCTCTAAGATATAAATTCCGCAGATGCAATAACTCCATGTGGGCAAACCGAATCTCATACTGGCTCAACCTAAAAGGACCCTCGCTCTCGATTGACGGCTCCTGTTCTGGTACCATTGTGGCACTGATGAAAGCCTATCACGCTATAGCGGCTGGGTACTGTGAAGCTGCTATTGTGGCCACAGGAAAAATTATAATGCATCCTCAAACCTCAATCATGTCTAGCAGGTACATAGCTACTGTTACTCGCAGTTTCACCCGTGGGAATTTCCCATAGAAACAGTACTCTTTAAGGGATAGAAGATATATATTGATGGATACTTTCTTGTGAATTTTTATAAGATCGGTTGAGTATATAAAGCGTGAAGGGATAACTAAAAAACTCTAACATTTATAATATAAGTTAGTTAAAGCCGAAAAATTGAATTTTGAATGAGATGTTGTGATCAGATTAACTCAGTGTCGTTTATTAATTTTTTTAATACTAAAACTGTCGTTGATTGTAAATCCCACGGCAATAGTATAATTTTCGGAATGAAAGGTGACTCGACTACCGCAATATAAATGAAGAAGTAACAAACAAACAAACTCACATTCTCATTTATGTATATATATATAAATATATACATATATTTCAATAAATTCCCATAACCGTGCTTAATTGCTTATAGCACTTGTGTTACGGACATCACAAATATACTACTTCAATATATATTTAACACCCAGACACAAAAAAACATTAATAATTTCATATAAATATTTGCCCTGGGTGAGGACCGAACCCATGACATTTGGCGCACAAGACAGGATTACTACCATCTGCGCCATCGGCCCGTCAAACTCCTGGTATATTTGTTGGGGTAATATAGCAATGGATGCAAATATATATTTATCTCGAATATCTGAAATCCTTATATTTCAAATCAAGCAAATTCATTTTAATTCTGAATCTTCTAAAATGTAACTATTGGATGTTCTTATTTCAGATCGTTTCCCGTTAACCCTGATGGTAAAACTAAATGCTATGCAGCAAACGCGGACGGGCGGTCGGTGTCAGAAGCCATAAATGTCATGTACCTCCAAAAATACAAGGACGCTAAGAGGTACATACATTTTATATAACTGCAAATTCCTTTTTTGCCGGCTTTATTATATAATTATGAATTCACACACTCTCCTACATACTGACCTAACTTCAACTTACGTTACGGATATCAGATAATAGAGGAATCATACTTGCCCTGTGTGCAATCTGATCTAACTTACGAGTCTTGGCGCACAAGATAGGAATATTATTAAATACGTTTATGGACCCATATGTCATCAAAAAATGATTATGCCTATACGTAACTAAATAAAAATACTTCATTTTCAGAGTTTATGCCGTTATAAACCATGTAAAACTTGCGTATGGGGCAAACCCAAACGCGAGCAAGATTGAAAACTTCAAAATTAACAGAGATGAAAAGAATCTCACTGATTTCTTCAGAGAGTTTTACAATGAAGCTGGAGTTCCTGCATCAGAAGTGGAGTATGTTGAAGGATATGGAGCAGGTGATTCTGATTTTAGTACTTAAATCAAGCAAGGAAAAATGAGGTATTCCTCGGGGTACAAGTCATTTATGTATGTATTTATTGCGTTTATTTAAACAAATGTGTATGTAACGTTTATCTATTTTGTATATATATTATCTGCACCACTATACATATTTATTTTCTGTTTTGTGTAATGGTTGACTGGGAGATAATGCTAACTGGCATTAAGTCCGCCATTTGTACATTTTGTAATATTTTGTGCAATGAAGTTCAATAAATAAATAAATTTATATTTATATTTATGACTAAGTTGAAAAATACAAATATATAAAATCACTAGTGCGATGCCAAACCTTGTATATCAAATATACGAATATTATGTCATATTAGCCACTAATATCACTACCTTTCTCACCATACAAACTTGAACACAGCAATGCAAACACTGCTGTTTGGCGGTGGAAATGAAGGTATCAATGCTGACCACCTTGACGCACAAGTCCTGATCAATCATATAAAATATTTACAGTTGAGTAAAGCTTAAAAAATGTCATCTATTATTATTCAATCGTCGGTAATTACAATTTTACAAATTTTGGCATATTTTATGCAAATATTACTCTTGTTTTTGCTCTTGCAATTTACTCATTTTCGGTAACTATTTATATATTCAGTTGGATTTAAATAGTTGTTATTGTTATTTCCATATTATTTTTGTACGAAGTAAAATAATCTTTATCATCTCTCTATAGCTTCGCCTGAGTTTGACAAAATGGAATTGCAAGCAATGGAAAATATATTCTGTGATGGTCGTACCAATAGTCCCTTACTTGTCGGGAGTGTCTCGTCAAATATCGGGTACACTGAAGCCGCCAGTGCTGCGTGTGGGATATTTAAGGTAACTAATATTATATTAGGATCAGTAATCCAAATAATAAAAGTTTTTTAATTGTTCTCACATCTGATGAAATATTGTAAAGAGAAATAACCATTAATATCAAATATATACATATATTAGATACTATCAGCATACCATCGCGGTGAGATAGCAGCTACTATCAACTGTGAGCATCCACGACGAGACTTGGCTTCTCTGCAGGATGGGAGAATGAGTATTGTGAATGAGCACCAAGGGTTTAACCGAACGTACACTGCCGTCAATTCCTTCTCTATCAGTGGCCTAAATGGCCATGTCCTATTACATGGAAACTACAAGCGAAAAGTACGTAAATATATTTATTTTAGCTCTCCAGCAATTTTGATGTGCTAATAGATTACATACATACATCACGCCTGTGTCCCATCAAGGTAGGCAGAGACTATCTTGATGTTACGATCTTGGCATCATACATACTTCTTCTTATACATCATACTTATTCTTGGTTCTTCTGACTTAGTCTTTCTTTAAACCTCTTCTACTTAGTTAAGACATGTTTGCCTAGGTCGCTAATAGATTTAAGTTAATATTGTTACAGAGCCCATCTGGTTCTCCTTAGTCTCCGTGCGTTCCTTTTCAGTTCTTTGTTAACAAAGTCTAAACAATTGGTCTTTTCTGTTACAGGATCTATCAAAATATCAATCAGATATACCATATTTAATAGCTGTATCGGGAAGACAGACGTCTTCAGTGGAAAAAATCTTTGATGACTTCAAATCTCGTCCTTTAGATCCGGAGGAGATTGTTTTAATCCATGACATCCATGAAACACCAATTTCTAAACATTTAGGCCGTGGTTTTATAATACTCTGTGAGTCTATGGAAGTATAGATGTATTTTTTATACAAGTAATTATAAATGCAATCAACATCATATCATTGATCTGAGTTTGTAATAAGTCGCTTGTGTAACAGACAACAGAGGAATTACATGTATTATTTATACATGTTTAATACCGAGACACATGACAAACACTAACATAAGTATTTGTCCTAGGTGGAGATCAAACGAACAACCTTAAACGCTCGCAGTAATTAGTAATTATTATAGTTATGAGACGATTGTCGAGACATTATAAGTCCCGAGGTTGAATCAACTTTAACTGAACTGCATACTGCTACTTACTAAACATACTGATTATATTATATCATTAAATTATACCGACTATCCCTAATTTCTACCGATATGGGTCATCTTTTATATTTCCAGAAAAAAACATTTTTACCGGAAACTTTAAATTTGGCAAGCGTTAAATATCTCTAGAGTTTATGATAACCATTTCACATTTGTTACAGCATCTGATAATCACAACACAGTAGCTCTAAATCAAAGTGTAGATTACTATGATGGTGTAAAAAGACCACTCTGGTTTGTATACAGCGGAATGGGTTCTCAATGCGCAGGTATGGGGGTGCACCTCATGCGAATACCGATATTTGCCAGGGCCATAGAACGGTAAGCTCAATTAAGAAATGTTAGAAGAAGCAATTCACTTCGTATACATTTAAGGCCTATTATCTTTAGACAAAATGGTGTTTAGGTTCCATAAAGCCTTATAAAGGCTTCATAAAGTTCCATAAAGTCATACCATAAAGCCTTTCTGTGATCCGTATATAAATATATCACCTATTCAATTTATGTTTTACTATTCTTTTAACGATAGCTTATACTATCAATTTAATTTAGGACTTTACTAAATCAAACTTCAAAAGACTGTCTAGTTAAGTAAATTGGTAGTTTTAGAGTTCTACAAGGTCCTAACTTGGGGCCGTGATATTTTTATCATGAATATGACAGCAATATGAAGCAACCATTACATAATCTTATGACTATTTCAGATGCCAAAAAGTGCTGGCACCTAAAGGAATTGATCTGGTTAGAATAATAACCAGTACTGACAAAGATATTTTCGACAACATTCTACATGCTTTTGTAGGGATATGCTCAATTCAGATTGGCTTAACCGACATCATGCGTGCTATTGGAATGGTGCCTGACAAAATCATTGGTAATAACACATTATTTACCACCTATAAATTTAAAGACGTAGTGTTGCATCAATAATTTTTTGCAGATTTTTATAATGAACTAGAATGACTGAAGAACAAACCTAATATCTTTTATTCTCTGCTGTTATAGGTCCTAGCATGATGATATGTAACCTATAACCTTTTTTGATAAGTAGGCTATTGAATGGTGACCTTTTCTGATCTTATAGTTTAGGCCCTGTGTTGATGTCAATCAGTTGGTCATTCAGTTTCTCCTTTTATATATATATAGGTAGAACAATTTATCGAAATAACTTTCGAAATCAGAGAAATTTTATACTCACATTTACCGTTTTAAAGAAAGCTTTTCAAATAAATATTTGACACGTGTTTCATTCGTTTAAATGAAGAACTTTAATACTAAATTTGATTCGAATAACTTCAAAAAAACAGCATAGCTTTGCACCTCCGTTTTAACACTAAACTTCTTAGTAATCAAAAAGGAACCCCTATGCAAAATTTCAAGTTTCTAACTTTTATAGTTTAGCCCCGACGTTGATATGTCAGTTAACCAGCTTCTCTTTTTATATACTCGTATATAGATAGATTTGTTTTGAATCACGTCATAGTACATGACACAAACTTCCAAAAGTACAAAGTTCTAAATGGTATTTTGTATGACAAGAATAAGAAAAATTGAAATCTGAAATTTCAGGTCATAGTGTAGGTGAGTTAGGATGCGCTTATGCAGACGGATGCCTCACGGACACAGAAACATTGCTTCTAGCCTACAATCGTGGCCTGGTCTCTGTCAAGACAAAGTTTATTCATGGTTCCATGGCGGCCATCGGAATGAGTTACAAGGCCGTAAGTAAATAATAATTAATGACTACTGTCGCGCAGAATCTCAATACGATTCACGATACTTTAGCATGTCCCGATGGCGCAGTTGGTTATTGTTATTATTATATAATAATACTTGTAATTTTTCTGTGCCTATGTGTAGTTATGAATTTAAATTTCATATCTGTGATTCCTCAGGTAACTCAAGATGTATAAGGGGATTTGTTTATTCATTGTTTATTATTATTATCATCATCATACCAGCCATTGAAGTCCAATTGCTGAGCATAGGCCTCCCCAGAAAGGGGGAATGTTGCTTATTAATTCCACGCTGGGCAAGAGTGTTGGCAATCGCAGAGCGCAGCTTTCGCTACAGATCCCTGTAGCTGCTGCTGCCCATCCCCGCCCTGTGCATTTGAGCTGCAATGTTGTGGATGGATATACCGCCATCTGTCGATTCTAGTGCCTTAGTCGCCTCTTACGGTACCTAGTTCAGGGGAAGGTACCATTATACTCTGCCGGTACATTACGGCACATATTTATTATTATGAACATTAAATTAAATTTACTCCTAAATATAATACCAGAATTGTTAGGTTTACAATAATTTCAATTATATTAGTCTTTAGCTTTACATTTAATAATAATAACATTAATAATGACTTTATTCAACAACAAAAGGAACTAAAATACATTTTGATACTTAAGTACCAATGTATTTTAAACTAGGTCTAGCCTGTTCTAACAGGCACCTATGCTCTGTTGTATGCATGTAGGTTTGGATGTGTGTGTATATGGTCTAATTTAATACAAGGTTTGTTAATACAACACATTGTTTACGCACACATTACATAAATATACAGAATATGAAACTATACTATATACAGTATACAGTACTGTATATACTATATACAGTATAAACAAACAATAATAGTAACAATAAATATAGTCCAGTCTAGCATAATTTTGTTAGCAATTCCTCTGTCTTGTTGTAGTCCAATGTCAAAAGCCATTCCCTTACTGTTGTTTTGTAAGTGTATTTATTCATATCATGAATATCTATTTTATAGTTAATTTTATTATAAATAAATGGTTCAGTAAAAATTAGAAATCGCTGTGCAAACCGCGTTAGGCATGGCTAATGTATATTTTGGAAATCCACATGCCTTCGTCTACTATGAGTTAGTTTATTTTCAGGTATACATAGTTCATGCTGTTTGAGAATAAGTTCTTGGTAGTACAATTGTCTCACTGTTAAAACTTTGCTATGTATATAGAGTTTTGAGGTAGGGTATTTAAAAGGTAGAATGTATATAACTTTGAGCACAGATCTCTGTGCCCTTTCTAGCGGTAACATATTCGTTTTAGTAGCACCCCCCCAAATAGTAATACAGTACGACAAGAGAGACTGACATAGAGTTACGTATAATATTTTTAAATGTTTTTCTGTAGCAATTTGTCTTATATTTCTAAAAACTGCAGTTAATTTTTGAATTCTTTGCGTTTAAATATTTATGTGAGGGTTAAAAGTTAATAAGGAATCTAATGTTATGCCAAAATATTTATATGTTGAAACATTTTCTAATTTTGGACAAACACAAGTACTTTTTTTAAATTTACAATTTATTCGGTGGGCGAAGAGATGCAAAGAATTTGTAAGTGGTTGAGTTTTTTAGTAATCGAAAAAGTTAAAATTTTTGTTTTATCTGCATTTAAAGTTAGTAGACTTTCATTCAATTTTTGTTGTATGTCAGTAAAGCAAATTTGGAAATTGCAGTGACATCTTTCCAATCACTACCACTAAACACTAGAGCAGTATCATCTGCAAATGCAATTATTCTACCATTTTTCAGGGTAGTATGAATTATGTCATTAATGTAGATGATAAATAACGTAGGTCCCAACACATTCCCTTTAGGTACTCCATATTTTACTTCACAGGGTTCACTAAAGCTACTTATTTTAACTATTTGTTGTCTATGGTTCAGATAACTTTTGAAATAATTGAGTTGTTCCCCCCTTACGCCGATAGACTCAAGTCTCCGTAGCAAAAGATACGGTACGGTACGGGATACGGTATCGAAAGCTTTTGCAAGGTCAAGGAATATCCCAATACATTTTTTTCCATAATTCAGTTGATCAAGAAATTAGTGAGCTCCGATACCGCATCACTAGTCGCGAAAACCCGAAAACCAAACTGATTTCTGTGAGAGAAGATTTTTGTCTTCAAGATATTTAACAAGCCTTTTATTAATCAGTTTTTCTACAATTTTTGATACAGAATTTAATAGAGATATTGGTCGGTAATTTTGAAGAGTTTTAAGGTCACCTGTTTTGTGTATTGGCATGATTCTTGAAAGTTTAAGTGCTGTTGGTATAGTAGAGGATGCAAAACATATATTGTTTATATGCGTAATCAGTGGGACCAATATCGATGCGTTATCCTTTATTATTTTGTTAGAAATGTTATCCCAAGCAGGAGGACAATTAGATTGGAGACTGTTTATAATTCCTTCAACCTATTTGCCATCAGTGTTCAGTAATACAAAAGAACTTTCGGTTTTATATTTTATTAAGGGAGCAGTATTTTGTGCTGTGTTATAATTAGTGTGTATTATAATTATCGTAATTGTTTTTTTATTTTAACTACAAGGTTTACATCGTTAACTTGTTTGTTTTTTAAACAAATAAAGAATAGAATCTTACAATGAGGTAAAATAAAATGTTATAATATTTTAATAGATTTCAAGAATTTGCCCTAAAGATATAGACGTCGCCTGCTGCAACAGCTCAGAGTCTTGTACGATCTCTGGCCCAGCTGAATCAGTCCGCAACTTCGTGTCAACACTCACTAGTCAGGGAATCTTTGCCAAAGAGGTGCAATGTGGAAATATACCCTACCATTCGCGGTACATCGCTAATGCCGGTTTGTCTTAATAATATTTGCTTTCTTGGTTATATTAAAGATAATATTAATTGAAAAACATTCCACTTGTGGAAGGCGGTATCCGAACTTGCATCTTCACCCTTCCGGTGAACTTCACTTAGTTGATCTACCTAGACCTTAGTAAACATACTTTCCTAATACCTGAGATTTGTTGCATTTTTTCTAGTAAATACATATTTAATAATTATTTGCAAAATATGCAAATAAAACGAAATTTTAGTTACTAGTTGTTATCATAATTCCTTATAATGTGTTGTACCATTTATACCTTTATTATTTGCTATCACATTAAATATTTATCTTATTTATGTATAGTTTATGACATCTTTTTTTATATTTTATATATATTATTTATCATACTTGGATACACTTTGAACTGCCTATTTAATTTTATTTGCTCTCTCCGTCCAAAGATTACCTGAAGGAAATGCTTTATGCGATATTGCCGCCTATTGTAATAATTCAATGCTCAATTTTTGTACCTTTTTTAATTCCCAAGCGGAGAGTAAAGTATATTATTAATATTATATTTTTATGCCTAAACTGGACTAGAAGTATTAATTTGTACTAACTTATATTAATTATCTAACATTTATAAATTTATAAATATGTAATATTATTAAACAGGGCCTGAATTTTTGCGAATGTGCAAGGAAGTCATAAAGGACGCGAAAGTTCGCAGCGACAAATGGTTATCTACATCTGTACCTCAAGACAAACAAAACGAATATCATGCAAAGTATTGTTCAGCTGAGTACCATACTAACAACTTGCTGGTAAGAATAAAAAGCAGTCAAAATTGTTTTTCGCATGCATTGCATTCGCATTCGCATCTAGGTATAGTGGTAATAGTAACTTTTATCTTTGACTAGCAGAGCCCCGCGGATTCACTCGCGTTGATTTGAACAAAAGCGTTTATGCGCCGCTTTCACAATCACTTTGGGATGGGATTAATCTGAAGGGATGATTTTTGGAAAATAATTTCACACGTATTTTTTAAGTTTCAATGCAAAACCTTCACGCAGACTATCATTTCAATAACTTCAAAAACAGCAAAGTTTTAGACTAAATTGGCATCGCCTTTATCATCATCATCGTATCAGCTATAAGACGCCCACTGCTGGACGTAGGCCTCTCCAAGTAATCTCCAATAGGACCAGTTGTATGCGGCCTGTGTCCAGCGCAGTTTTAGTTAGATCGTCTGTCCAACTTGCGGGTGGACGCCCTACGCTGCGCTTGCCGGTACGTGGTCTCCATTCCAAAACCTTACGACTCCATTGGCCATCTTCATCGGCAAGCTACTTTCGGTTGACCAATAAGGCCAATGGTAAGAGACCACGTTTCGCTGCCATAGATCATCGTTGGTAACACCCCTCCACCCTTAGGCGATGACTTTTCAATATTCATTTCTTAATTCGAAGAGGAGTACCTGCAATAAAAAATAAACCCTGTGCAAAATTTAAATAACTAACCCTTATTTTTAAGGCTGTGCGTTAATGTGTCATTCAGTTAGTTTGCTTCTCTTTATATACCTTCTCCCTGTATATAGATCCCGTGTTCATATTCAATGCGCCAGAGAAAAATTCTCTTATGTTGAATGTTTATGCTTGTTCTGAATCTGGGTGATAAATTTGTATCTTAAATATTATATAAGTGAGTGAGTGTTATATAAATGAATGAGATGTTATATAAAAACCTCCAATCTACACCTAGATCCTCCAATCTTTATAAACGCTTGATAAGTGACGTCTACATTAACCAAGAAGAATTGTAGAAGTACTATATGTTTAATTTTGCAATACAATGTTCTCGTTACAGAACAAAGTGATATTTGAAGATGTTCTGCGCTTCGTGCCTTCCGACGCAGTATTGGTAGAGATTGCCCCACACGGGCTCCTGCAGGCAATCCTCAAGCGTGCGCTACCAGTAGACTGCCGGCATGTGCCGCTGGCGCGGCGAGAACACAGCGATGGCGCTCAGTTTTTATTGGAGGCTATTGGAAAGTGAGTAGTCTTTTTTAATTATTTATCACATATTGCGCGGCAAAATATTAAATCAGAATAAGGTGAATATTTTGACTATATAATATTTTCCAACATTACGTTTACTACACATTATAAAATTACTTTTTTAACGCCTTTTAACGATTCAGAGAATCATTGCCGCAAGGTAAAAAGTTGTCGAACTAACAATGTAAAAAGTTAAATAAACCGTGTTTACAAGCCGTTAAAAATAGTTTCATCACATTTTGACTATTTATTAAACAGATCTAGTAACACTATTCCTTCTATCAATGTATGAAAGCGTGGATATCTATTATGGGCTAAGTGTTACCTCTACTACACATTTAATATAATAAGCTATTATTATCTCTAATAAAGACAATAAAAAACAATTACTGGGTTAGGAAGTTATGTATTTTATACATTTAGTACACATGTATTACGAAGAAGACAAATACTTTAATGCATAATACTATGTAAATACTTTATCTAATCTTATCGCTATTTTACGATTAGTAGGAAGAGAATGATATAGAAGAAGAATGATAAATATAGATAACATATTTTTGTAGACTATACATGGAAGGATTTGATCCAGTCATCAGTGCACTATACCCAAAGGTAGAGTTTCCAGTGTCGACCGAGACTCGACCGCTGTCTCATTTAGTAGAGTTTGCACATACTGAAAAATGGTGAGTTACGTCCTGATATATATATATACACCTTTATCATTTAAAAATAAAGATGCTAATTAAACAGTTTTTACAGATTATTTAATAAGATCACGAAAAAAGAATGACGAAGGGATCCTAAATCACCATCGGTTTTTCTTGTAGACTCTTTTCTAAAGGAACGCGTAAAGTGCCTGGTATAAATAATTAGCTTGTTATTTGAAATAAATTTAAATATAAGGTGTGACTCTATCTGCGCATCGTAACTCTTAATTTCAACATATTTAGAGTTTCTTATGACCATTTAAATGTGCCTGTGGTTAGGTATAATAAAAATGCGAGTATAATTTGACGTCACCGTCAATTTTAGTGAAATGGCGAAAAGTGTCTGTCACTTCCATAATTAAAGTGCCGATTATTGTCTTACTCCTTAAACTTATTTAATAAGTATGCCTTTGTAATATTGTTACAATTATAATTTTATAAATATTACATTAAATGTTTAATGTTATAACAATTAAAAACAGGAATAAAGGTTAAAATTGTTTGTAAGATAATTAATTATTTCATACAAATACATATCACTTACGAAGGACTAATTACGTTTAGTATTGTTTAGTATTAGTACTTTCGATGGTCATGTGTTTTATTTAAGCCTGTACTTGTTTTTCAATATTTTACAATCAACATTGTTATTTTCAGGAAAGTCTGTAAATACGTTTATGCTGAAAGATGTTATTGCTCAATACTTCAGCTGATTGTGACAGTAGAAGATGATGAATACAAATACTTGAAAGGGAATTATGTCGATGGTAACCAGCATTTATCTATTGTTTATTATTATTGTACCATAACATGACACATAGTGTTTTGACATAGTGTTTTGACTTATATATTTAAAACGGCTCATGAACAGTTTGAAATCCCTATCAACACCATCATCATCAGCGATTTGAAGGCTACTGCCGGATGTAGGTCTCCCCAAGAAAATGGGAATTTTGTCCATAATTGCCGCGCTGGGCAAGCGTGTTGGCAATCACAGAGCGCAGCTTTTTTATCGGGGCTGCTGCCTATTCCCGCTCTGTGCATTTGCAATCCATCCGAAACAATTCAGCCATCATACAGAGGGGGAGGTACTATTCTTCTCTGCTGGTACCCTACGGCCGACCTTTTTCATATAAAAAGGGAACTCTAATAGCACATTTTAATACTATTATTGATATGTATATTGATACATTATCATTAAATAAATGTTTGTTAAAGGTGTTCGAGTATTCCCATATGCCGCATCGCTGGTGGCTGTGTGGGACACTCTAGCGATGTCTCTCAACCGGAAGCTGAAAGAAGTGTCAGTTCAGTTCATGAATGTAAAGTGTCACTCGCAGCCACCGATAAATGACCAGCAGCTACTGCGGTTGACCGTCACTGTACAAAAGGGCTGCGGGAAGTTTGAGGTACAGTACTTCAAATGTTCTGATTTCGAATCGTCTAAATGGCTTCCTGTGTAAACCTAACTGAAGATATTTTAAATAAAAACATGAGATTCACATTCACAACGTACTGAGACCTTTGCCATGCAATTGCACACAGGGACGGTATTTTTATTTAACTTAAACCTATATACAGTGGTACCAACCCAAATTGGTATTACATTGTACCAACTACCAACACTAACTTCTTGCTATTACTATTCTTATAGCTATATGCTTTGCTATTCTATGCTTTTTGCTTTTCTCTGGGCTATTAAACCTAATGCTATAGGATACGGGCAGAGTAGAATAGTACCACCCCTGTACCAGATGTCATATGAGGCAACTGAGGTACCGGAACTGACAGATGGTGGTATATCCATCCGAAACGGTTTAGCTTATATGCACAGGGAGGGCAGGGATGGACAGCAGATACCGCTGCGATACCGATGCAGAGCTGCGCTCTGTGATTGCCTTTTGTGTGCCCAGTGATTTTTGGGGAGGCCTATGACCAGCAGTGGACTTGCAATGGCTGTTATAATAAATACGAACTCATTTAAATTCTTTATTTTATAGGTATTCCATGACAAAAGTATAATTATTGACGGATTCGTTGCTATGATTGCATCTAACAAGGTTGCAGATAACAAAATAAACGTGGCAGTATCTTTAAACTTAAACACAGAGGACGTTTATAAGTTACTGTACGAAAGAGGTTATGAATATAGGTAAGAAAGCTTTTAATTACAAATAACCTCCATTGTATTATTATTTATTAATTTATACACCTTTCCAGGAATCAGTTCCAAAGTATTAACGGTGCTAATTCCACAATGACACGAGCCGACATTCTATGGCAGGGCAACTGGGTAACTTTTCTCGATGGAATCATACAGATGAACGTTCTTAAAAACAATCATAATGGAATATCCTCACCAAACTATATTAAAAGGTTGGTCATCGATATAAAAGATCACTACAATGAGAGGTTCAACACTGCTGATGGAATCATGAGAGCTCAGTACACAGAACTATATAAAAGAACCGAGTAAGTTTTTATAGCAACTTCGTTACATTTTAAATGATCTAGACCTTAATACCTTAACAGTTACAAAGTAAATATTGCACAAGAAAGTAAAATACGAGTTATTGGTTGCCTGGCCTGGCTTCTGACCGGTCTTGACCTTGACCTTGGCTTACTGCCGCTTTCATCATTGTATTTACATATATGAAATCTATAGTTTTGTAAATAAACATAAAAATCTGTTTAAAGAAGCTAAGGGTATCAATCCCGCACTCAAGAGAAACCCTTATAGTGTGAACCTTGCAGCTTACGGATAGAGGTGCCCAACTATGTGTATGCGATTGTATAATAAAATACCCAATAAACTAAAAAACAAAATATGTACGTAAAATACATTTATTTTAAAAAAAACGTATATAATTAGGTAATATTAATAATTTTGACAATACAAAATCTTGAACTGTTGTGTTTGAGATTTATTACTATTATTGAAACCATAAATTTTTCGCAGTTAATTATTTAATTTTAAAATTTCTCAATATATAATTTGGTCAGTTAATGAGTTGTAAACATTTTAAAGAAAATTTCATGTGAAACAAGTTTATTTAATTTCAGATGCGGTGGAGTAACAGTAGAAGATATATTCTTCAGAAATCAACCGTTGTCCCAAGGGAACACAGTTTCACTCCACTCATTGGATTTTGTTCCTTTTTTCACTCCAGAAGAAAAGGACGTTAGTCTAACTAATTCATATATTTATTATTATTATACATAATTACTTTTACACATATGTCTGTCAATCTTTGCCAACAGGTTACCATATCTATTCACATATTTCTGCAAATCATAACTGAGAATATGAACAAAAGCCACTTGACGGTATACTACGTTGATGCTCCAAATAGAGTAGATTTAAGAAAAAAAATTAACCTGCTCATCGACAAACTTCCATCGATTAGTGTGAATCTAGTAAATATAAATATTGAAGAGTTAATGCAAACAGAAAGCATAAAGGGGAAACCAGACGCAATAATAATGCATGATTTAATCTCAAAAAAAATGGTAAGGTTAAAAATAAGCATACACAGTAGCCATTTGACAATAAATAATTCAATATACCCTTCTTGATATTCTCGTTGGCGCTAATGATAGGGATCCTATTTTGTGCGCTAAAGATCGTGGGTTCGATCCCCACCCAGGACAAATATTCATACAAAGCATAATTGTGTTATATTTATGATTCATCTGTTATCTAATGTACGTAACATAAGTGCTTTGAGCGATATATCTCGCAGTCAATATATGAAATGCGTGAGTTTATTGTTGTTTCTTACAGGTCTTTGAACATACCTACAAGATCGTTCCGCCAAACTTTTTCATAATCAGTCTTGGAGTAGAAACCAAAAATTTATATCCGATAAATACGTATCGACCAGTCTCATCTTATGGATCGGGTCAAGCCAAAATTGAACTGGGCCTTTTAAAACCAACACTTACTGCTCTAAATACTACCATAGTTTTAATTCAGAGCTCTACAGACATGCAAAAACTTCAAGGAATTCATGAACATCTTGTACCACAGCAAAGACTTTTAGTTCTGGCTCCAAATCATATCACAAATGAACTTAAAGATTTAATTCACCAAATAAAGACACAAAATAAGAACGTTACATTTGTGATGATCGACAAAAAAAACCCTTTGGATAAAGAGTTGCAAAACGTTCCTGACGTCGCATTTTGTCGTCTTAAAAATGTAAGTTTAATCACTAACGCATTTCATACACAATTCCTAAAACAAATTCTGTATTAATATCCTTTTTTCTTTTATAATAAATAGTGTGCTTATCAATTTGTAATATGTTCCACACATGTACATTGTTCTAAAATAAGTAATTTTAATTGAATTGAACATCATTACTCAGGGTGTGTGGGGTAATAATTATTATCAGCCCCTAAAGATTGAAGATGTCCCAACGAAGAAACTAATGACGCTACGGTGTCCACAAACTGGTAATCTCAGCTCATTAACCTGGGTGGAAGGAAGAGAACTATCTGGACCAGGAGTTGAGGTTGAAGTAAGAATCATCATAATTGATGCACGAGTATAATGCTTCACAAATGAATAGGATAGTAATAAACCAAATTTGGTCTTCAGGTACATTACGCTGGGCTTAATGCTAAAGATGCGCAACGAGCAATGGGTGAAAGTCCAAATTACGTTGTAAACCAAGGTTTTGGCATGGACTTCAGTGGAGTTACTTCAAGGTATTTACATGTCATCAACTGCAGTTAAATATAAGAGCGATCTTGGTTTGTTTAATGAGTTGTTAAATATTATACAGTGGCGAGCGCGTGATGGGTCTGGTGGAGAGGGGTGCAGTTAGTTCTCGTGTGCTCGCTCTCCCGCAGATGCTGTGGCCGGTGCCCGCGCACTGGAGCCTCGAAGATGCAGCCACCGTGCCCTTGGCTTACGCACATGCCTTTTACTGTTTGGTAACGTTTGTATTTGTTATCCTAGAACTTGTTTTTCAGTTCTCCGTGGTGGAATCACATTCGTAGACATATTGTATTTATTCCTAAAATAGTTTGTCATAATGAATTTGGCACATTTTTTTGCTTAATATTACTTAACTTTGAAATAAGCGATTTTTCGCAACATATGTATTGTGGCATAATTATTTTATATATGCCTTTTAAAACTGTGTTTATGAATGTGATGCTTAATTATATTTACAATAATGCAGATGGTATTTATAATTAAAATAATGGTGGTATTTTTGATTAAATAATGCAGATGGTATTTATGAATAAACTGCCAGAGTTGTTAGGACTAATAATACAGCGTAAGTATGACCAGTATTAATCATAAAAGTATGTTATAGATAAAATTTTGATGAAAATAGATAGTGAGTCACAATACAGAGATAGACAAGTGAGCGCGTGGATTAAATTTTGTTACGCGTTTCACTTGCACGCAGCAAGTAAAAAGAGCGATTGTATTCTAACCTTTTTGAATATTTTTTTTCGTAATCTTACTTTATAAATAAGGTTTTTTTTTAATTGTTTTATAACCTAATTATAATTATTTACTATTTTATTATTAAGACCCTAATCCTGACTGGACGACTAGCGCAACTGCATTGTAAAACTAAAATGACGTTCAACATTTTTACAGTGCATTAAGATGCAGGTATGGAGGGGTATGAAAATTCTGGTGCACGGTGGGACAGGCGCCCTTGGCCAAGCTACCATCTCAATAGCCCTCGCGATTGGCTGCGATGTGTTCACAACAGTCAGCGACGTGCGCAAAAAACGGTTTTTAAAGAAACTGTTCCCGGAATTGATAGGTCTGGCTGGCATTACTTAGGTAGTAAAGAAAAGTTATTTCCTGGTTAGAAATGTTCCCACATTTTAACTATTGTGAACTTTATTCTTGGTGAGGAACTTGATGTTGAAAGGCATCAATTCGTGGCCTGTAATATTAGAATAATAGTAATGCTTATTTTTAGTTTAAGTATTAATGGTACAAGTTATCGATGCTCTTTCTTCCTTTTTAATATATCATTATTTTTATTACTTAGCATACTAGCATAGATGGGTAGGGCACTTGGTACGCAGATCCGATGGCTGAATGAGACGTAAGGTTTGAGAATGGAGACAACGTGTCGGCAAGCGCGGTACCCCGCCCTACCGCAACCGCAGGATCGCGCTGGACACAGGCCGCATACAACCGGTCATATTGAAGATTACTTGGGAAGGCCTATGTCCAGAAGTGGTCGTCTTATGGCTTACATGATGATAATAATGGAACTAGCATACGTCTTATTAATCTTTTGACCTGAGTATATTAAGAAATCACACAGTAATTTCACTGTAAACAATAGCCTTTTTCGAAACTTAAGTTTTCCTTGGTATAGTATAAGCTATTTTTATATTTTCTATCCAAAATGGCTATTATTTCAGATGATCATATTGGAAACTCCAGGGACTCCAGTTTTGAAGATATGGTTAATATCAAGACAAAAGGTATGGGGTGCGACGTCATCATCAGTTGCGTGAAAGGCGAATTCAAACATGTGAGAACTATTGTTTTGAATTGCATTAAATAGCATAGGTATAGTACAAGGAAATTAAGAATAATATAAACTGTATTAACAGGCAACACTCCGATGTCTCGGGAGGATGGGTTACACATTTGATACCGCGCAGTTGGATTGCAAGGAAAATTTCTACTTAGGGATGAACGCTCTTACCATGGAGAGGCACTACTTTACAGTCGATCTTTCTTCAATATTTCAAGAAAAAAGCTTTATGGAGATGAAGGTACATAAGCAAATACAATACAATCTTATCAATTTATTATTTCTTGAAAAGACTACATCAGTCGTAATCATTGTAAGGCATATACGTAAACTGGTCAACAAATTTGACTGCGCAGAAACTACAGCTACTGATTAGTGAAGGCATAGTTCGTGGGTACGTGCGACCAGTTTCTCGGGTCACATATTCAGCTCCCGCTGCAGTGCGTGCGCTTCGTCTACTAGCTGCAAGTCGTCACCGCGGCCGCGTGCTGATCGATCTCAGGAGACACACGCCTCAACTTCAACCGAGGTACCGTACTAAATATACCAACCTACTACAACACTTGAAGACATTGTGAAAGAGTACGAGGGGCTGATTCATGCGATTCGTGAGGGTAAACCTACGCGTCTACAGCCTTTTTCGGCCGCTCGCTTCTAGGTCTGAGAAAATAATCTTCTCATCATCCTAGCCTGTGTACCTCAAACTGCACGTTGGTACTATATCGACAGCAATACATGACTGATGAACTCAAAGTAAGAGTTGAAGAAGTTTCATTGATCTTCGTCTATTTTCTATATACTGAGCATCCACAACTGAACTTCAGCACAGGCACTTTGTATTAACAGCTAGATGTCGAATGTATAATGAAAAAGATGTATTGTACATCTGCCTAATGATACACCTTACTACAAGCGTAAGCAAGGATATGAAAAATTGGGCCAAGTAGAAAAGATGTTTGTACATGTATAAAGAATAAATGAAAGGAATTAATGCATAGGAAGTGAAAGGTGGTTGGTATAGGAAGACTTAGCCGAAGAGAACTTATCCAGGTAGAACACGTATTAAAGAAGTGTAAGAAGAACCTAGAATAAACGAGCGTAGGTATATATAATAAGGACTAATGCGAGTAAAGGAAGTGAGAGAGGTATACCAAAATGGCGTTATGTATGTAGGTTTGGACCAAAGCATCACGCGCTAGCCGGTTTTACATATTACGTAGATAAAAGTATAAATTGATTATTTTATTATATTGTAACTGATATAACTTTATTTATAATTATTGTAGGATCTCCTGCTCACCTGACCATAGCTATCTGGTAATCTGCGACAAAGACGGCCTCGGACTTCAGATCGCTGACATGCTTATAAAGCGTGGCGCTAGAAAACTCGTTCTCAACTGTTTTATGACTCCTTACGTCAAATATAAAGTGCAGTAAGTTATTTTGTTAAAATGAGAAGCAGAAGCTTTGGAACCTTAATGTTTAAATTAGGAATTAAATATAATTTTCCATTAAACATTTTAGATATTGGAAAAAAATTGGCGTTCGTATAGATGTTATATCATTAAATGTTTTATCCGAAAAAAGTTCAACGATGACAACTCTGAATCAGTGCAATTTACTTGGCGACCTTGAGGGCATTTACGTGACCGTCTCTAACCTTAAGGAAGGATACCAAGAAATAGATACTAATTTAAATCACCTGGATACAGCATCGAGGAAATTATGCCCAAAGCTCATGTGAGTAGAATAAAAGTTCACAAATTTATTCTGTCTTTGTAGTATATGAGATTAACTAATTTTCGAATGAATCTTATAGATTTTTTGCTGTGTTAACTCAAGATGAATCGGAATTCCATTCCATTCACGATCTTATGGCCATACGAGCTCAGGATGGCTTGCCTTCATTAATACTACATGTGTACCCACTGAAAACGGTAAGAAAACAATAATTTTAATTTAACATTTTAAAGCCCAACAGGTCAATTATTTTCATTTTTCATTCCAGTTTGATAGTTTCAAAACGGGATCAACTACTGAAGGCGCGATAACAGGGCTAACTTGGAGTAATGTGACCGAAACATTAGAAATAGCATTGAACAGTAGACAAAACTGTGTTATGGCTCATGCCCGACCGACCCTACGTTCAAGTGTACTTGAAGAATTTGTTAAATTACCAGGTACTTATAAACTATCTAAGAAAAAGCTGAAATTGATTGAAATTGAAATTGAAAGCTAAATATTGAGAGTAAATGAACATACTTTAGTAGTATTCTCTGATTGTGACTTCACATTAATATACACTTATTATTTTTGTATTATTTACATACATATGTAATTTGAACTTTAAGGTGTGAAGATCACGGATGCCACAGATGATCTCACGCAGTTAGAACAGATTGGTGTAGACCTGGGACGTGCGCAAGAGCTCAGTAACGTGCTGCTGCAAAAGTTTCATGTTTCCATTTACAAGGACCTACTGCCTCAACTTACTATTGGAGAGTATGCCGACATTCTCCCAATTATATTCATCTAGAAAAATATTTAAAATTATTCATATTATTTTCGCAAAACCGGATGGAACGACACAACGAAACTGTTCCACTAGACAGGAGATCATGGTCGTTTGTGTAGTATCTACTTCATGAACTTAGACTGTTCATATAGTAGATAGTGTATTTTTACGATATTACTACTACATGTTGCATGTGAAACAATTCATCAATGCCTCATTCTCATCCCACCATAAAGTTGTTGACTCCTGATTCAAGCGTATAATTTATGTATAAATCTAAGTTCCAAAATTGTTGCCCGTCATTAATCAGACTACGATAGTAATTTCTTAAGAAAAAAATTAGTTATAACTTTTTAGAAGAGCGATTTTCCTCATGTCTTAAATACAGCCAGTTGCTATCATAAACTCAGACTACAACAGTTATATCCCTAACTAGTTATTGGTTTCCATCATCTATAGAAGCTGCCAATTGGAGCTCATGTATTTTAAATCTTTCAAACCTTATACGTCGACTGGACAATACTAGTGCTTTCTAACCCTATTCTACCATTTACAGACTGAAGAAATTGAAGCAATATCCTCAAGACATTCAAAGAGAATTGTCTGGATTCAGTGCCTTCTTTAATTCTGTAGACCCTAACGAAGTGGAAGCTACCCACGATTTGATCCTGATGCCTACTCTTGTGCATAAATCAGAACTGGTCAGTATTAGCTTGTAAAACTACTTACAACGAGTAATAAAGTAGGTGTGTAATGTCAGGATACTTAATAGCAGCAGTAGATGTGCAGCTATACTGACTTATCTATCATTTTTATTTAATGTCAAACCTTTTTTCTAAATTTTATTAAAAAGCACACCGGTAGTTATACATGGGTATATCACCTTTTTGATAACATTAACGCTAGCGATGCGCTTTAATTATCCTACGATATGTAAATCAAAAAGTGCACAAGGCTACCATCGTGTTGTTCTAATAGTATAAAGAAATAAAACAAACTTTGCTGGACACCCACTCGAGGCATGTTCTGTGAAACATCTTTTTAGAACCAACAAGGAACTAAAACCGGATAGGCCTAGTGTTCAGTACAATTTATTGTTAAAAACTAATAAATTTACGCAGTCAATATGCCTATGCACCTTCCCCATTTCAACCTCCTTTGATACTTGCCTTTATAGATCACATCTAGAATTCAATTACAATTAATATAAAGTAATACTTTAATGCAGCATTATATTTTTTCTTCATACCATCGCATTTTAACCTCGACTTCTGCATGTTGGCATAGAGAGATGACGAGTTTGATTATGAAATGGATTATTTATGCATCGTGCCGGGGCTGGAAGGCCACCATGGCCGGTTCAGAACGCTGTGCGAGCGACTCAAGCTACCTGCTGTCGTTCTACAGTGGGACAACAGCCACCTTGATGACACTTTGCACGAAATGGCACAAAGATTGGTTGATGTAAGTAATAAATAAATCATGATTATATTAATGCACTAATATACTGGCAATAGCAGATTTGCCTGTTGAGTATGGAGCACATCTCATTTTAATACTCGTTGGTCGTGGTAATATGGAAAAGCCAAAGGCATAAATTAAAAACCGCATATTAGATAAAATAAATATCTTTATGTCCGGAATAAAGTTCTAGTTTAATTGAACTTTAATAGTTAAATATATTGGGCCAAGATAAACATAGGAATATAGTTTTAATTGGAAATCGTATGTTGAGGTCAACTAGTAAATATATGAAACACTAATATTACGCAGGCGAGGATCCAGCCTTCAAAAAAGGTTGTGGTCACAGCCACCTGAATATCATCCAAACGTTGATATTTTTCTGACAAAGTTATTGCTGGATTAAATAGACGCCTATTCTAAATCCAGTGGGTTAGGCGAGGTAATATATTAAGCAACCAACCTATGTCCGAATATAGAGGGTCGAACCGACTCCTATCACACGAGAGCTCGTCTGAGATTAGATCTCGGCTCGAGGGGCTGTCGTTGGGGCTAAGTGCGAGTAGGAGTCTACACTTACTTGCTGATTGATAAGTCAGAAATCATTAAGGGTTGTGAGTATGCCCATCGACCCCATCGTACCCACAACTGAGAATCCGTCCCCGATATTACGGTATTTTTTGATAAACAAACGTTTATGTAGTAGCAAGTCTCAGGCGTTCTCTAGGTCACTGCGATAGTAAGCATATATTTTTAGTCTATTTACATGCGTTTTTATGACGATTCGAATGTACTTTGAATAGGTCTACTCAAATAAAATACTTATTTTGAGAAGAATTTCAAACGTTTATTTAAATCTATTAGTGGTTCATATGTGTCATTTGTTAGTGAACTCGAATCTAAGATTCTTTGTGATGGCGTAACGAACATCCATTAATCAATACAACCTTAGGTTTTTACAAAAATAATAGGATAGCGTAACTAATGATATTATACATTATTAAAATCAATTGAAATTGAATTTCAGACTATGTTGAAGAAATTGAAGTTGCAAGATAGATTCTATTTGTTGGGATATGAGTTTGGAGTTCCAGTGGCTTTAGAAGTGGCCAGAATCCTTGAAAATCAAGGTAACCCGCTATATAAGTAGGATAATAAGTACAATTAGTAAATATATACAACAAAAAATTTAATAAGCGCCGCTAGCCCTTTTGGGGTTGCTTTTGCAACCTAACAGATTCGCCATACCCTGCATCATTGTTGTCATAGACAGACGATCTTGGCTTATGTAATGTGAAAAAAGCTCTGCTCTGCTTAGCTTATATGCCTTAAGTAAGATATTTAGGTTTTTTTTTATTTTAAAGTCCCTTGTGTTTCCTACTATTTATAACTATCTCGACAGTCGTTTCTTTGTGGAATCACTAAGTATTTATTATTAATTTTGTATCCTACAGGAAAAACTGGTACAGTTTTTATGCTCGGCGGCACTCCTCAAGACATATGTAAGGCCTTTGAATATCAATGTCAAGGTACCAATCAAGATTCTCTACAAAACACATTAGTCCGGCATATGTACGGCCTTATCACCGGACACAGTTCTTATGAACTGCAAGAACAGCTTCTCAACACCAATAACTGGACTCAAAAACTCGAGATCTACTCCAAAGCATTGCGGCAAAAAGTTTCATTTTCATCTCAATATGCACGAGAAGTTATTGAAGGGGCGTACGCAAGAATCAAATTACTTCAGAATTACAACTGTCAAATAGAAACACTTAAGTCTAAAGTGGTGTTAATGCAAGCAAAACTGTCCGTGCCCGCCGCGCAACCATTGACAAAGTTCTCCAAACAAGAACTAATATTTCACCAGCTAAATGCTACATTACCATTCATTAGCGAAAGCCTAATGTGTTCTAATATTATAAACAAATACTTGGATCAAATAATACTTCAAACATTCGAAAGTAAAAATCAATGTGACACGGTGCTAGTCATCAATAACTTTATGCAAATGGTATCAATGGACTAAACAAACTTATAAGGGTGTTTCTTTTTAATACATTTTTTAAAAGCAAATTATTTGTTTGATTTGTTAACAAACTAATCCCTACTAATATTATAAATGCGAAAGTAACTCTGTCTGTCTGTCTGTCTGTCTGTCTGTCTGTCTGTCTGTTACGCTTTCCCGGTTAAACCTCTCAACCGATTTTGATGAAATCTGGCATAGACAATCTTTAGACCTTGAGAAAGGACATAGGCTATTTTTGAACTCGAAATAAGGGTTGTCAGGGGTTGCAAGGGGGGATGAAAAGTTGTTTGCATGGATCGCTATTTTTAGAGCTAGAAACTTAAAACTTATTTTTCAGGCCATTGATTCGATATAAATAAACGTGACATTCAAAGTTTATATAATTTGAAGTAAATAGGTATGGTACCCAAAAAACTATTCCACGCGGACGAAGTCGCGGGCACAGCTAGTAGAATATAAACCTATGTTGCTTGGTTCTTAATTTGAATTACTTATAATAAAATAAAAATATCAAGGATAATAACAATTATTAATGCCATAGTAAATAATTATATGTTATATATAATAATTTACTACAACATTTCTAACCAATCCTAATTGATTTAAAACTATAGTTAGATATTTATTTTAGTTAAACATTTTTTTGCGTTAGGCATAAAGAGTAAATATCCTTGGACAATAAAATGCTGGAATTTAAAAATAGGTGACAGTGTTGCTTTAGACAAAAACTATTATTTGTTGGTAAAAACACTTGTTTTAGTTTTAGGTATGATTAAGAAAATAGTATAGTATACTTTTCCGAAAACATATCATAATTTACCGTAAAATTCAAAATTAATACTTAGTAAAACAACGTATTTAAACTAAATGGTTTTGTTTGTATCTTAATTTTGAGTGTGGCAACAAAAGTTGTTTTCGCGAGAAAACCGTGAGAAGCATCGTGAAATTCGTAAATTTTATTTTGATAATAAAATTACGATAGCAATGTCATAAAAGGAGTGATTACTGTGTTGTTAGTGCTGTGTTATCTTATTTAATGTGTCGCACGTACCGGCCGCATTCCAAGTGGAGCTGTTAAGGAGACTCCTTGCCATGGCAGGCCCGTCCGACGGGGAGCCCGAAGGATGGGTCGAGTTCTGCGAGCGTCAGGCCAAATCTGCCTCCCAGGACTTCGCCAAGGCTTGGTTACAATACATACACCCGGCGGTCGGCGATCCCACCTCCCGCCCACCAGCTAACAAGGAAATAGTCAAGAAATTCTGCGAATGTTTTTCTGACCAATTCGACTTGGAGATAGTGAAATTAAAAACTCTGCACAAAGTACCTAACGGAACCCACACTGGGCATGATGAAAGTGACTATTCAGAGGATACAGACTCTCCAAAAACGCAACATAAACCTTTCTTCAGGAGGTTATCTTTTAAAGGACTCCGACGCGGCAAAGGCTTATTCCACAAACAACATTCTGATGAAGTAGAATTATCGTCGGCACTAAACAAGCATAACAAGACTAAACTAGCTAAGATTGTTGTAGAATGTAGGAAGGAAGGTTTGGTTAATTATTTGACCCCAGAAAGCTTAGAGCAGCCTGGAGGTCCACAGAAATGGGAGAGATGTAGACTTGCTTTAGTTAAGACTGTTGGGGGGTACATGCTGGAGTTCTACTCACCTCCGAAGGCACAGAAACCACGCAGCGGTGTGTTCTGCTTTTTAATAACAGAGGCTCGAGAGACAACAGCCCTGGAAATGCCAGATCATGAAAATACATTTGTATTAAAGGTTAGTATTATTTTATTTTCTGCTCTAATTGTAAGTAGTAGGCATATTACTTTGATAATTTCATATATAGAGATGATGCTGAAAAAACGAGATGTTTACAAATTTGGTACAAAAATGCTTAAAGACCATAGATAGCTTAGACTTAAATAGTTCATATACTAGCAGTTATATCCAACTTTATATTATATAGCTGAGCGAATGTTTGTTTAGTTGAATGCACTTATTTTAGGAACTGCTAATCCAAATTGTCCGTTTGTTAACATAAGCATCCAGTGACACTAAGTTTTTTCTTCAAATTGTCACTGGTGACAATTATTGGGCACACAGGCTCATCTAGTATTCAATTAATCACACACATTTAATTATCACCAGCAGTTTTTGGAAATATGATGAATTTTGCACATAAATTTAGAATATATGTATCCATTATTAGTATTAATATGAAAAAATAAAATAAATGCCAAATTTAGTAATATACAGATTATAATGGATCTACTGTGTCTTACTGATATACTTTGTCTTTTATTAAAATTCAGTAAATATTAATATTGGTCTAACAAAACATAAAGATTTAGAAATCCCAATCCATTCAGTTGTGACAGCAACAAACAGCCAGGTTAACAAACAAGCATCCAGTCCTTGTGAGACAGCCTATTGACACTCAAAATATCATAAGAATATTACTAGTGTGAGATTTGAGATTATTTCACATTACCCAGTAATTTCACAGCCTCTCTCATCCTTCAAACTGAAACACTGAACAAAACAAGCATGTTAAATAGGTGAGAGAGATAATGCAGACAAACTTATTATAAAGTTCTACCTTATTAGGCATTTTCTATTTATTCATGTAAATTATGACCCTTTTTCAAAAAATGTTTGCACTAACATTTATTTAATTAAAAAAGTTAACACACCTAGAGTTTGGGGTATGTCAAAAGATTCTCTCGCCTTATTCAACTGGTAATGTTATATAGTTCAAGATTAAACATTTATTTTGTTACAAGATTGCTTTGAACATCTGCATTCTGCATTACATACACCTAACCATTTTGTATGACTCAGTCAGTATTTAGCTACAGTCCATTGCTAGCTATATTACCTACCGTCTTCTGCATAAAAAATCTAGAAAATCAGATATATATCATCTTTTAGTACTCTATAAAGGATTATAATAATATCCAGGGAATCAAAATATGATGAGATGGCAATCTCTCTAAGATCTCTCAAAGATCTAAAGATCAAAGGAAACATGGCAATATCTAAAAATATATCTCTGTTCACTACTGAACTACATCTTTATGTTACATCATCGTTTATTTATATTTTTTACTTTTAAATATTATCCTCGCAGGCATAATCATTAGCAGATTCAGAACTTGCCAATCCTCCTTAATTACAACTCCTGAATTTGTCAGATAACTCCATATTACCGGCAACTATTCATTTTCATTAATTAAAAATAAAATTTTCAGGCTGACAATAACATGGAATACGTGATAGAAGCAGCAGATGTGGACGACATGAAGTCTTGGCTAGCCACAATAAAGTATTGTATGAGGTCACCACCAACAACGCAGCCTCCACCCGACGCGCTACCAGGGCTCCCTGAACCCGCGCCGCCTGACCTGCCTCCGCGACGCGACCTGCCTACTAGCTCCAGCAATGTAGAAATATACGGAGCCGATGCCACTGATACTCCTGAAGAGGCTGAATTAGGTATCTATAATCGTTTCTAATACTGAATTTACTAATATACTTTCTAATACCGATTTAAAAAAATCTTATTTAAATGACGTGAATCCTCAAAAACAAGTATTATAAGTTGCTGTTTATAGAGGTGTGTTTGTGCCAACACTGACATATGGTAGTAAATATTGGGTATAGTAGAAGAAGCACGTGAGTAGAATAAATGCTGTTGAATACAGAGCACTTCGAAGTATGTATGGTGTGAGTTTGAGACATAGATTAAAGAGATCGATGTGGTTTAAAAGATGATGTTGTAAAAACAATTGAGGTTGTGAAAACAAAGGAATAGTTAAATAGTTTTGGACATGTAGGAAAAAAATGGATAAAAGTAGAATGACACAAATATATAGAGCTGAAGTGGATGGAAGAGTTGGTATAGAATGACCTAGGTGAACATATCTCAACCAGGTAGAAGGGGTATTAAAGAAGTGCCAGGTCAGAAATACTAAAAATAAACGAGCGTGTATGAAAGGACTAATGCGAGCAAGGAAAGTGAGAGCAAACTTCCTCCCTTTCTTAGGCCGTGAGTTCCGGCAGAGTAGAATAGTACCTCCCCCTGTACCAGGTGTCGTAAGAGGCGACTAAGGTACCAGAACCGACAGATGGCGGTATATCCATTCGAAACAGTGCAGTTTAAATGCATAGGGCGGGGATGGGCCCAGCTTCTTCGTCGTTCCACCCTTTTTTTGGGAGGCCTATGGCCGGTATTAAATGTTCTATGGCTATGATTACGTATCATCATTCCACTTGTCGATCAGGTTCAATAGCGGAAGAGGGCTGCGAGTCGTCCCGCATCTCGCTGGCCGAGTGGCCGTGGTTTCACGGCACGCTGGCTCGCTCGGCGGCGGCGGCCTGCGTGCTGGCGGGCGGCGCGGCGGCGCACGGCTGCTACCTCGTGCGCCAGTCCGAGACCCGCCGCGGGGAGTACGTGCTCACCTTCAACTTCCAGGTCAGTCGTGTGCCTAGGACATTTCAAGGTTTAATAAAAGACTGGAAACTTCTTGTAAGAATCAGGACCAAGGAGATTCTTCGCTTATATCTCTCTTTTACACAGTGCGGGAAGTCGACTCAAACTTAGTTCGAGTAGACATTTGGAAATCGACCTAATTGACTGCAATAGATTGATGACTTGATTCGGATACTTATTCGGAAAAAAAACTTTTCAGTGTTTCCCTAAAGGCAATGATTCGTCAATGTATTGAATGTTTAGACTTTTTTTAGCTTTACATTAAATAATACTACGTATAATACTGTTGTGATGTTATCTCCAATGAGATGAGTAATCCGGCAGAAATATTGACAGATAACCTCAGCGCTTGTTTAGGTTCGGCAATGATTCAACGAAGGAATCGGAAGATACAATCTATGAATCACTGTTACTGCGTATGCCGTTTTCTCGAAACTGTTTATATTCCTTGACGCGATATGTAAAAATTATTTTCTTACTTGAATTTTTTTAGTTATTGAATTTTGTAGTTACAATATTTATATGTATTATAAAAATTTGTGCAAGTAGGTTTAAAAGCTACTAAAGCTGTTTTTGGATTTTTTGTAAATAACGGAAAGCTAGATTCCTCTAGAGTAACATAGGCTGTAATTAATTCCCACAACATCCCCTACATTGACCTGATTCCGAGTCACTTAAACCATTTGCGTTACGGATATCAGACCACAGAGGAATCACCAATATACTACTTAAATACATACATTAAACAGCCAGACAAAGAACGAACATAAATATTATCAAATTAATATTTGTCCTGAGTGGGAATCGAACCTACGACCTTTGACGCGCAAGACAGGATCACTACTATCTGCGTCTTCGAGCTCGTCGATGTAATATATATTTATGAAAATCAGAGTTACAAGTAATGAAACAAATTTGAAACAAATAATCTCAAAAACTACTGCGCATATTCTAAAATTTCTTTCACTAAAATAATGTTCCATTATCGGCATGAAATATAAGCTGTTTTATACACTTACTGGAAAAAGGATTGTGATGCCCATGACGCTCTGCATTTGATGACACGCCTCTGGTACAGTAGGTATTATTCAACTCTGCCGGTACCTCACGGCAATTATAACGCCATGATACGATTTTAATTTGGATGGCTGTATAACCATCCTCAGCCGTGAGGTACCGGCGACTAAGGCACCAAAACCGACAGACGGCGGTATATCCATCTAAATCTGTGCAACTCGAACGCATAGGGCGGGGATGGGCAGCAGCAATCCCGTCCTCAAGCTACACTTTGCGATTGCCACCACATTTGCCGAGTGTGAAATAAAAAGCAAAAATCTTCCAAAATTGTATAGGTAACCTATGACCACAAGAAAATTCCCTGCGGTCCTAAGTCACGAGTACGACAGTGCAACAAGAATATTCCGCGAATGTCGCACTCAAATTATCCTAGCACCTTCTAGCCTAATAATCAATTTCTAATACCCAGGGCCGTGCAAAGCATTTGCGTATGACGCTCAGCGACTCAGGCCAGTGCCGCGTCCAACACCTCTGGTTCCCGAACGTCCACGACATGCTGGACCACTTCCGCGCGAACCCCATCCCGCTGGAGTCCGGCGGCGCGGCCGACGTCACCCTCACGGAGTACGTCGTGTGCCAGGACGCGGCCCGACACCAAGTGAGCCTCGCGACACTCTCGTAGCCCTTTTATAAACTTTTGAGGTGTTCTAGAACTCTGTTCATTTATTTCGAATGAAGATGACGTCGGGACCGTCTTTCGTTTGTTTAGAGAACATTTCTAGTTCTCTGTCGAACAAAAAAACGAGCATTTACTTGAGCTTGCTCAAGTTTATCCAAGTCTAAAAATTCTTACACGAGCACTAGCCTGTTGCTACATAATCTGAATGTTTTGTAAATTAAAATATACAATATACCTAAATGGAATTGCAGCACATACAAGTTCAACAAGTATAGGACCTAGGATTTATTTTCATTAAACCCGCTGTTTCTTGTATAACATATATATAATTGGAGTTGAAATAGCCACCGCTTTTGGTAAAACAGCTAGCCATATTCTACAAATTGACTACTAATTTAGTCCGACGCGTTCTGGGTTAAGTAAGGTACGTGTTAAGCACCCGACCTTATGCTCGTGTAAAGAGATCAGATTGACTCTAAAACAATGAAATATTTTCAAATCGATATGAGATAATGCCATACATTCGTTTCCTAGTCTATACACCTAGATTATTCTAGAAATGCATTTATTACATTCAATAAAGTAATTCATTTATTATTGTATTTATATTGAAACTAAACGAGTTTCAAATGACAAAGTTTTTCATTATGACAATAGCCTCGATTCTGAAACATCTCCCACTAGCCCTGGTGATCTCAAGCTGTATTCTTCAACCCGGTTCTTACTTGCCGTCTCCGAGAAAGTCAGTTTTATTATTTTCAATACTTTCACTATCTGAAATTAATGGACAAAAAAATGGTATTTATTATTTTTACGATTTTTTCAGATGTTAAAGTCAGTTTTCATCTGATTACATGGAAAGTACAATATATATCATAATCATGTAGCCGTAAAATATCCACTGCTGGACTTAGGCGTCCCCTTAAACGGGGAAAATTTGGTCTTTATTGACGCGTTGGGCAGGCGTGGTGGCAATCGCAGAGCGTAACTTAGCGTCAGAAATGCTGCTGTCCATCGCCTTCTAAGCTACGCTGCTTCAAAAAGACCATCGCCATCTGTCTCTTCGGATACCTATGTCGCCTCCCTCTTACACCTGGTACAGACTATTCCACTCTGTCGGTACCTCGCGGCTGCTTTACGAACGAATTCAACGACATAACCACCAGCTACAAATAATCTCTGTAACTCGGAAAAATATGTCTTTTCTTTTCTCTGCTGTAAGACAGTCACAAAAAATAGTCAAGTTTGTGTTTTAGTATCCTAGTTTCAGAATCAGAGGTCAACTATTTAGTTATAATATTGTCATCGATCGACAAATAATCACCTTGAATTGATACCATAGATTTCAAAGAGGCATTAAAAACTCCCACCGAAAGTTGATATGAAATCTATTAATTTGAGACATAAAAAGAAAATGCTTTCATTTAATTCGCAATATGCTCCGTATAGTGAACGCAACAAGGTCCAATTTTGTCAATTTGATATTTTTAAGCTAGTCTTAGAATGTTTCAAATATTTTCGAATTGATACAATTGGACAGATAATTATGAGTACATTGTTTTGTATGAACTAGAACTAGAATAATATTTGGATGTTGTAGTCGAGTAGATAGTGTATAGTTTTGTTTGCTCAATGTGTGTGCTTTATGTCACTCAATTAGCAATAGCTTGATGTAATATCATTCTATCTTCTCGCATTTACGCGTTCGCTAGGCATAATAGAGCCACTTCTTTTGAAGCGCGGTATATATTTTTTTTGCATTTCTACGCTCGACCTCAAACCGCCGAGCGTCAAAATGTTAAAATCATATGAATTCATTAAAGTTTCTCAAAGTAGTTTTATTGTACTGTTTCTTTAACACAAAGACTATTTATATATTTTTTGAAATGTTAATTCCACACAATGGCTGGATTTCTCTCTCTCGCGCTCTTGACAACGCTGATGAGAAATCCATTTTACTGTCCAAATTAATTATGGAATCGCGCACTTCAGCTGTTGAGATATTTTAGTATACTTTAAAATCGCAGATTTGTTTAAAAAATTATATCATGTCGATGTGTCATTTTTTTTATTACACCGCGAAACGCATTTGCGCTTGATAAGGCACCTGACGGTACCATTTTATTTTTATCACTATTAATTTCGTTCGTATCGTTCGCTTCTAGATAATTCGCAATTTTAAAATAGTTTAAATCCTTTTTGACTAATTAATGAATGACAATTACCTACTTTTAAAAGCTACAAAATTTAATCAATTATGACTATTGTATAAAATGATTCTGTATTGCTAATATTTCCCGATATCCTGTTAGTAAAAATCAACGGAACGTAACAATTTGCTATCTATTCATCTTTATATCATCAAAAGACACGATTAAATTTACTATCTTGATTTTTCTATATCAATTATAATATGCCGTTTATAAAAGTCATTCGCATATTTAAGTGTTAAAGAAGTACAGTACAGATAATGAATAATTAAAATATTAATGAATTTTTATTAGTGGGTTATGATCCCAGAAAGTAAGCAACTTCACAATTAGCTTAATTTCTAGTTCACCTTTTTTTTAGTTCCTTTATTCTTGATGGCTCTGTGAGAGGCGGATTCGCAGCGAGATTTGCGAATGCGCCAATTGGAGCTTCTTATTTATACTTCTATGGCGAGAAATCTTTATTGTTTCAAAATCATTATCATTTATTGCTATCACAAATCTATTCAATTTATTCTATTTTCACGTTAGTTTCACATACCTAATAAGTAAAGAGAGAAAAGGTCTATAAAAATAGTATTTTGGATTTACCGGGCTTAGTAGCTATATGATAGCTATCGCCAGAATTTGAACTTTAACTATCAAACTTAAAGTTGAATTTTGCAAAATGGAATGGAATGCCTGGTGAATTGGAAAAGGCCATAATTTTGTAAATATACATGAAATATCCCGTACAGAGGGTTTATTATGTCTTAGCTTTTATATTTATACAGCTTTAATTTTTGTTTGTATGCACGGTTTTGTCTTTAACTAAGCGACTAATTGTATGGATTTTATTTTGGATTTCGATCTTATTATTTATTACATGAAGTCGAAAATGTAATGCATTTCAAATTATTTTAAGTGAATAACGTAAATTAGAATTCTATTATACTCTTGATTGATTGATTTCTACAAGGATTTTATATTTATTTTATGCCTTTGACATTCTATTTATTAATGACAATTTGCCGTAATTGTAAATTATTTATATTTCGTTTAGTAAGTTTTACTCTGTGACATGGCACAGTTTAAGTGATAGTTCTTTAAGGGGTCTAATTTATGAACACACTAAAGTTGTTAAAACTGTCGGTCTTCTCAAGTTTGAGTGGGGCATCGCCTATTAGAATGGGTTTTTGAGTAAAAATTGAGTACATTTTACAAGTTCAAACAAAATTGGAGCGGGATGAAAAGGAATGTTATTTTTGAAATTTTACTATTTTTTGTCTCTTTCATTCTATAAGATCCTAAACGAAAAGGGCTGATGGTTTTAATCTGTTTCAGTGCGTGAGTTTCAGGATTAAGCTCAATGTTTTTCATTTACTTAATACGTTAAGTTAATGTCAATGTCAAGTTGAAAGAAGTAAAAAAATATATTTCACATTTTCACAGATTTTGTGTTATTTACCCGGTAAAAATAGAACGATTACAGACTAGACCATACTATTTAGGTTGGCCGCTCTCAACTCAATTACACAGCAAACAGTATATTTCAACTTTATCAACTAAATATGGCATGCACAATCACGTTGGTTTAGATACGTTATGTTATATCTTATATATTTTTCCATAAATAACTTAAAGTAGCCAACTGGAATTATTCTACAACAATGCTAAATGTTATTTATTCAAAATTCGTTTAATGTATGACTTATTGTTTGATTTTTTTTCTGTACCATCCACGTGAATCATGCATCTTTTCGTTTCACGTCTTGTAATGTTTTTGTTTACTGTAGTAAAGTTAGTTTCACAAAAGTTGTGGTGAATGGAATATAAAAGTTCTTGAAGAAGAAATTATTTATTTTTCTTATTTTCAAATAGAATCCAAACGTTTTAAATATGTACAATAGTATAAAAATAGTAGAGAAAACATTTTTGTTCTAAAATTATTTTGATCGAAGTTTAAATGACTTATTTATTGTTATTTCCATTATCTTCAATCTTGTGAAACCAGCTATAGATGTTTCATTTCTCGTAGACATTTTCAGATCAACCTCAACTTAATACTGTTGGCATAAAGACATTGTGTGTCTCCGTGAAACTATTGTTTTAATCGATGCATCTCAAATGTTGTATTTATAATAAAGAAATAGATGTTATTTTTTTGTTAATAATGTGTATGTACTAACATTGTATTTAGATTTATTATCTATTTTTATTTTATTAAATAATAGGTTAGTGCTTTTTCATGGCAACATTGATTTTAAAAGCACTGTCCTATATTTTTTAATGTGAAGTAACTGTTCACGTTTTGTACAAATTATATCATGTTCTTTCGAGCTTTAATCATAATATTCTTGGTTGTAAATTTTATTTCATATTAAACTTATTGTATGGAATGGCTTTCGTTTCTTTTTTATTTGCTGTATAGTTTTATTTTCTTAGTTTTGCCTGTGTGTTGACTGCACTGTTTGGTAAGTTTATTTTATATTATTTGACTTGCTGTATTTGCTTGTTTCTTTTTTAATGCTAATGTTTTTGTTGGAGTTTACGTAGCGATGTCTCTTAATAACTAAATATAAATAAATAATTCACATAGCATCTCATATATTTAACTGACTACAAAATATGTAGCTCATAGCAATACACCACTTGTGTTACGGATGAGACAATAGAGGAAATTCTTGAATAATATATATAATATATAACACGCAGGCACAAAAAAACACAAATGTACATTACATAAACATGTTTGTATTGATGTGGGATCGAACCCATTTTGCGTTCATGATGAGCACTATCGGATTTCTGTTTGTTATTTCATGATATTACTTATATTTATTTTCGTATAGTTTATTAAACAAAATCAAAGGCCATATATTTTATGTTATTAAAGTAAACGTGGTTTGCCACGACTTAAGTTTTATTCTCCGAATTTTCGATTTAGTATGATGTACTTCTAGATATATTTCATTTTACCAAATGTAAGAAAATCCGTTAATGGCGATATGCATGCAGTAATGAACAATTGCACAAATATTCACGAGATGCAAGAGTAACACACGGTATTGTCTAGGAAGACAGTCGTGTATTAAAGAATGTGATAGAAGCAAAGGTCTGAATCAATTCAAATGAAAATGAAGAGCCTCCGCTTTAGCCGTAGGGAGGATTGATTGTAGGTGTTAATGCATCGTAAGGAAACAATTTTTCCGACTATCTGATATTAGACAACAAACATGTAATAGCGAGATAGTGTTATTTATATAATATTTAATTATTTCAGCAGCTCGGCGTGACGCACGGCAGCAATGTGCGCATGCGCCGCGCGGAACTCGAAGCGCTCGCCGCGAGCAGTTCGCGCGACAACCGAGCGGTCGACAATCAATACAGCTTCGTTTAACAAGCGGACCTCTTGTCTGGAGCGTACGATGTAGCGGCTATTGCGGCGCGCGCGGTGTGTTGTTTCACTCACACCCACGCTTTGGTGGATTTGCGCGCCAAGCAGTAGGTTATGTGCAGGTTTGATAATGATTTCTAATGGGTATTGTTTTTGTGTGGTCACTAAGTAGCTTTTTAGTCTGTGGTCTATAAAAAATAGGTTTGATCTTTTTTGCATTGGTTTCACATTGGTAAAACTGCGCTCAGAGTGATAAGGGCGCCAATTGTCCAATAAGATTTTTATTGTAGCTGCTGTAACCGCGGTTTTACCCGCGGTCGTTTGAAAAATGAATCCAGTTTAATTTATGTATTAGTTCTTGTATAAATTACCTATATAGCCTTCCCCTATTTAGCCTTTAGGTTATCGATTACTGAAATATTTCTATTAATCGGATGCTGATTCGATTAAAAAAATATTTGTCCAAGTCCTTCCGATTAGCGCGTTCAATCAAACAGACAAAGTAACTCTTCAGATTTCACTGGAGTTTAAAATACCACCGACTACGCGGAAAATTTCACCCTTGAGACGACTGCAATACGTCTGTGAATTCTTCTACCGCTACACCCATTATTTTGACTTGGAACAAAAACCTTTAACTGATTGAGGATCAGCGACTTGGGGCGAAGGCACCTTATAACCTGGCTCGCTTCCCTCGCAGATAGGATTAAATGGAGATCTCCCGTATAAAATGAAGAAATAAAACGTTTTTGTAAACTTTCCACTACTTGTCTAAAAGTTTAGTGACCATTTTGTTTAATATTATTACGAAACGTAATAATGAAGCTCAATATATATCGAATTTATCTCAATATCAAACCTGCACAATAATTATTAGGTAAGGATTGGGTAAAGAATGAAATCACCTGACTGATAACTGACGCTAACCCAGGACATATCCGATAAATAAATTGGATAATCAAAAAAAAGTTTCTAATTAAATAAGCATAGGTAATTTTTGAAATTAAAGTAGATTTTTTACTGTTCATTTTGACATTCTAACTGCCAAACCATTGCCAGAGTTTTTGACAATAATTACATTTATATTCAATTCACTTCATTAGGAGTTAAAAAGACGAAACTTCAGAGACAGCGTGTGTAGCATTAGTGAATAAGGTCCACAGTTTACGTGTTTAAATTGAATTTTGAACTTTATTGACAATTGCTACTAACGCGGTTTTGAACTCTGCGACGAAGATTTGATAAATGTAGACCATATTTCAGAAATATAATCTAGCAATATCGACATTATATCTTTCCCTAAGATATAGTCACGATATACAGATCTCATTAGTGGATATTATCTTAGCGTCGTAATTTAGTCTTCTAAATTCAAAAATATTTAATTCTTCTCAATTCAAAATCTAAAGAAATAACGAACAAGACTGCCGTCATACATTACATATCCTCAAATTTAAGAATAAATCTATTTTAATTTCTTATCTATTTCATTGTATGATAGATGAAAATAATTCTCAACTTTGGTAATGTGGCCTTTATGCGAACATTGCGCGGTTTACTGTTCATTGCAATTTGCGTTCCACTTACTGACGCAACTATGAACAACTGTATCTTAGCGGGATTGACTCGCCACGCTTATTTCAGTTACAGTTCACCGCTCACTCATTGACTTTGCGACCGATTCCTCACTCATTCAGCAGTCAGTGAACCATTCTCTGTTGATTCATTAGTGAACTCTGACCGTTTGAGCGTTACTAATAACCAAAATATAGGGATGGCATGTTCTGAGTGAATGCATATTTTTCTTTGTATGGAGTTACTCCGTTTCAACATATGACGGCAAAATAACTATTTTACTTAAATTTGAGTCCTGGGGTTAGTGAGCGCTCCATAGCAAGAGTAATTCATCATTCCTATAGGAATTATAATTTAACGAAACCTAAGTGTTCTGATACCATATTGATGCAACTGTTCTAGAGCAAAGAATGAACTTTTTATATTGACATAAACCCTTTACTGTGACATTTCATTAATATAAATGTATTGTATATTATAGTTTAAGTAATCTAATATTAAAATCTGACTTTTTTAACAAAATATCAAAAAATATATGAAAATATGATATGAACTTATTGTGATTTTAATGTTGGATTTTGGATGTATAGGTGGTGGTACATGTGCGTGAAGTCGAGAAATTATTACAAAACCATGAAAATTCTGTTAGTATGCCAAATGACTAAAAACACACAGCATAACTAAAAATAATTTATAGACGTGATCAGTTAACCCATAAGAAAAGTTTATTAAATATATATGTAAAATACCTTTTCGACAATAACTTATACGCCGTTCAATTATTGCGAAAACTTTCTTTATATATTTTTATTTAAGAAGAAATACAATCCGTTGCAGAGTAAATTTGTAAAATTTAAAACGCGGGCTCGAATTTCCGTTAAAAGAACGCATTTATAATTTCTATGTAATTCAAACTCTTATTTTTATTTATTTTGACTGACCACGTGCCTTCGAATAGTAAATATTAAGACAATTTTATCGACTTTAAGTGCGCAGCATCGCATAATGAAGTTAAATATTTTAAAAAATTTAATCTCAATCTTGCACAGTTAGATTGTCATCACGGGTATTAAAGATAAGTTTACAGCAGATTTAATTACTGATGAAGTGCGACGATGCTGAACGAAACGGCAAACTTTAATTTACATCCTATCCTGTCTGCTATTAGAATACGACAATTTGACAAGTTATCGAGACCTTTGTTTTTAACGTTCAAATTGGCATTCATGTTTTACATTTTATTTACACATGATAGTACCTATTATTGTAATACGAAAATTTTACAAGTAATTTGGACAGGTGCTTGGAAATAGTTTTGTAGATTTTATAAAAATTGTTATTAATATACGTATTATGCATGTCCAAGCATAGGATCTAGAAGGCAGAAGCATTAGATTACTAAAATTCTGTTTACGTAATACTTGAACGGAGTGTGAAAGAATACATCAAATATTATATCAGCTAAACGGACATTCACCTTTTACTAACTTTTCTTATAGTCCCTTGAATTCATGGACCTAGGAAATTTGCCCCAAGAGACGGCATTCTCCTTATTTTTATTCGAATTGCTTTATAAAGGCGTGTCCAGTGCACCTAGGTTACAATTTCTTAGCAAGAATATATTAATGATATGTCCCAATCTTTAGATTTAATTTGAAGACATAGTTACTTGCAATTGGAAAGGATACTTAGTATTATCCCAACGGACGGAACTGCACATGCAATAGTTTTATAAAGGCGATGTGCCACGACTAGGACTGCATTTATTCAATTTTATTTATTCATTAAAAGGAACGCAGACGTCCAGAACAGAACAAAGAGTCCACAATCCAAGTATTCTTATTGAATGAAAACTTACTTCTGATTCGATTTGAACCCAGACCGGAAGTGAGTTCAAGGTAAAGAACGCGATTTCGTCCGTGTTTCTAATAATAACTGTAACACCGTGTAAATAAAATAATATTGAATACCTAAGATTTTACTTAGAACAATGAGAAGTTCTACAAATCAGTTCGATTGTATCGAAGAAAGAAAAAATAATGCTATTTAAGATGATATTTACTAAAAAAATCAACTTGGCTCAGGTGTCAGGCGGGATTCGAACCTGCATCTTCCCCATACCGGGGGACTGCACTTTTTTGTTTTTTTTCTACTAAATATCATCTTAAATATTACAATAAGTAATACAGCATTTTGTATGCATAAAACCTCTCAAAGAAAAATAATTCTTAGTATTTTTTGTTACAGTGTATACTTTCAGATTCACTTAAGAAAAAGCTGTATTTTGATACAACAGACCATCGATTTTTGTTATTTAAATTTATATCTTTAATTTATTTCATATGTAAGTAACTATGTTAAGAGTTAATGTTTGATTTGTGCAATAAGAGTGTGGTGTGTTATTTGTTATTGTAATAGATAACAATTTGTAGTAGGTATATAAGGCTTAGCCAAATTTATCTATATTTGCTAATCTATGTGTAATAGTAAGTGTCACACGTTGTATTTATGGATTTCGTACTTAAACGTGATGTTTTTCTTCAATAATATTGAAGAGATTGACGTTATTAGCGGAAAGAATGTAGGTACCTACTTGTAATAATTTTGCTTAGCTTCATTATGTTATCTTTATAAAAACAATTGATGTTCGTGTATCTCTTCTTCATTTGACTTCTATATAAAGTGAATATATTTATTGGTTTATTACTGAATAAACTAACTAACAGATCTAAAGTATACTAGAAAATAATCTTGTATCAGATTACAGGTGGCATTCGTACTCGAACTCTTTTCGGTCCAAGAACATGCACAACGATTTATGATACAAAGACTTTAGCAGACGCCATCTTAACCTGTTATGTCGTGTAATGATCATAACCTCATGGCATAGATCGCTGGATATCCACAATCGTCATTTTGTTGCGTTGATGAAGAGGTTAAGAATGGCGTCGCTATTTTTAAAGCTAGAAACTTGAAACTTATTTTTCAGGCCATTCATTCGAAATAAATAAACATCCCATTTAAAGTTTATATAAGTTAAGGTAAAGAGGTATGGTATCCAAAAAACTATCCCACGCGGACGAAGTCGCTGGCAGAGCTATATCCTATAATTTTCTAACATACTTCTTGCACATTAGCCACTCAGGGAAAATATTGGAACATAAAAATATATCGTAACTTTAGATAGAAACTGTAATAAATTAAACAAATTCAATAAATTATTTCATTAATTTAAATAATATTAAATATAAAAGTGACGTCTAGTGCACAGCCGTGTTATTTTCAATTATGAATCATACATATATAATAATATTTAAGTAATTACAACATCAAATGTGTATATACCCCGATGGATATCTGGGTATATAAGTACGCATTTAATTTGAAAAAAAAACGGATAATAAGGATTTATTATCCGTTTTTTTTTATTTACAGACGGAATATATTACGATATTCGATCATCATCATCAATCATCTATTAATATATATTCACATCATCATTGCAGCCATTTGTCCACTGCTGGACAAAGGCCTCCCCAAGAAAGGGGGAATTTTGCCCATATTTGCTCAGCAAGCGGTTTGGCAATCGCAGAGCGCAACTTTCGACGGGGATGCTGCTGCCTATCCCCACCCCATTTGAGCTACACTTTCTCGGATAGCTATACCGCCATCTGTAGGTTCTGGTACCTTAGTCGCCTCTTGTGACACCTGGTACAGAGGGAGGTACTATTCTACTCTGCCGGTACTTCGCGGCTTTTAGTTTATATTCACATAAATATATATTAATAGATGATGGTTTTGAAATGTTCTATTCTAATAAATTTTCATGTCTACGTAATTGAAGTTTCACATAGGAGTCATAAATTATTTGTTGGAGAGATACTAACCTATTATCAGGAATAAATAATAATCTCTTAAGATAACTTGAATTATATAGTCCGATGTATTTTGTTATAAGAAATGTTTTTCCAGTCTAGTCAGTACCCAAACTCTATTCAATGTTAGAAAACAGGGGCTAGTCGATATCAACTTAGTAATCCGTGTGTTAAGAATTATTTGTGTACTTAATATAAGTATTTATTTCTAGATATTACATGACCTAGGATAAGGAATTAATGGAACTGTGCAACTTTAAAAAAATATTTAAAAAAAGTTATCAAAGAATCGGTCCTACGAGCCGGATGTTTGGCAATTTGTATGTATTTTTAAATTTTATTTTAAACAAATTTGTATGTAAATGTTGTTGGAATTGATAAAAGTTATTAACACTACTAAAAATTAAATTGACGTGTTGATTGGTAAATAATTCTCTTCAGTATATATAGTTGGATGTCTATTCTATTTTTGGTGTGGAATTGTAGAGATGTTAAGAACAAATAAATACAACATTTCAAATATTATGTCAGTCTACATCCGACGAGACTATTAAGACATCTTATTTTAAAATATAAATAGTAAATAAAATGTGTAATTTAATGTGTAATCTTATATTTAAATCTATTGAAATTTCAATTAATTTGCTTTTTTTAATGATGTTATTTCCAATATGTAACTAATTTAACAGTGACTGCGGTAAGTTCATATATTGATATTATAAATAATTAACAGATACATTCCTTATGTAAACTGAATGTCATATGGGAAAGTGAAATAAAATATATATTTTGTATTCAATGTTTTATTTTTAGATTTGTTTGGTTTTAAACACTAATTGTTTATATACAAGAGAACTGACTTCTTTGGATTTATTTGCCATTTACCCATGGATACTACATACGCAAATTAACAACTAAGTATTTTAACTACAAGTATATTAAAACAAAATTATTATATTTGCTTTATTTAATGGAAACACAGAAAATAGTGCTTCTATTAGTATTCTATTCTATTTTAGTCTATGATTCAATCTAAACTGGATTTTCACCCATCTATTTATTCAATCAAATATATTTTTTATCAATAGAAATATGAAACAAAGATCAAGGGTGTCTCATTTGAAATTAGCAGCTTTTTCTATTTTGAAATATGTTTAAAAAACGATGTTTTATTATTAACGTGGCAACTTGTAATAATTTAATAAAAAATCACGCTTCATTTAATCCCTTCCATGAGGCAACCCATTGCGATATATTCATTGTTATTATTGACTAAAAATATATGCAAATACATCAAACACATAAGTGAAGTTCGCCAAGTTAGATATTATCTTGTACAATTTGAGACAAAATATATAACTAATGCTAGATCCAATATTAAAAATTGCTGAACATGGTTTCTAAAATTTTATTTAATAGCTCACACCTAGATGAAGACTACAATAAACCAAATTAGTATATTTCCACAATTTAAATTGTGGAAAATATATTAATTTTGTTTAATATATTTTTTTCTTACAAACATCGCCATTAAATCGCAAACTGAAATGAAATGTCAAATTTTATTTCAGTTACGATACGATTTCGAAATGTCTACAGAATAAATATCACAGTTTTGAATTATTGCAGCCTTCACCTAGAGGTTTTATGTTAATCGTCTAGTAAAGGCACTATGTAGAACTCTGAGAACATCTGCTTTTGGTCCTCTTTTTCTAGCTTCAACTGCAGCAGCAACAAGCCGTTGGTGCTGCATCTCAACACCACCTGGACACACGAAATTATTTTCTTATATGACAGCAAACGCAGCGTAGGACATCCACCTATATGGTGGACAGGTGCATTATTGGGAAGGCCTACGTCCAGTAGTGAACGAACTACTATGGATATGCCTTATAATTAATATTAATAACAAATTCACACGTCTCATACATTGCCCTGACGAGATAAGTCACTTGAAGCACTTGTGTGCAGTAACTCTATTATCTGATATCAATATAACAGAGAAATTACGGCAATCTAATCTAAATGATCAGCGCGGCAATTATGGGCAATTATCCCCCTATTTTGAGGAGATCTATGTCCAACAATGGACTTTTAAATGGCTGTTAAGATGAATTAAAAATTGAATTTTCAATTAAAGCCTTAGTAGTCCAGCCATTAGGTTTATCCGAAAAAATGGTATATCCGACCTTAGTAGAGACCGCTAGCGCCTTCATGATGAGGCGCACGTGGTGCAGCTGGTACCTGAGCGTGACGGCGCGGTCGCAAGTGAAACTCTGCACCATGTCCGAAGACTTCGGCATGTCGATGCACGACCGGTCCTGGATCCACAATTATAGTCTATTGTGTGAACTGATATAATTTCAACATATTTTAGACCAAATCGTGGTTCGTTCCCGGTCGGTTATGCCTAAAACCGAAAACGAGAGACAGGAACCTCTGCCTGACTCAACCTAAGAATTATTGATTTATTTATTACTAGCGAAACCTGCCCCGGCTCGCGTGGGTTTAACGAGGTATATACCACTGCGTATAATTTTTGAATGTGTACAATTCATACTGTTACATTATTTTGATACATCTTGACTGGTTCAGCCTGCGTTTGTAATGTAATCATGACATCACATGGGAAGCTTCTAAAATGATCAGTGTTTCTCTACTATTATGCATGTATTATATATACATATAAACGTTCCTCTTTAATCACAATCTATTAAAATTATTCTTTTAAAGATCTTAGGATACATAGGGACAGACAGTGAAAAGCAACTGTGTACTATATAATCATTGCCAGTTTTATTAAACCTAGTCTCTGATAATGTATTCTTCTACTCCTCCGAAACCTAAGATTAAAATGTAATAATAATCAACAAAAAATACCGCTTACTTTATAAGATTCGAAACAGTTTAAAAGGCAAGTCAAGTGATAAAAGTGGTACATATATATATCTACATACAATGAAGACAATTAATTCTACAATGAAGCATTTATTTTTGATATTAGTCTGTTCTTATTAAAGCTCTGGTGTTTGCTGATCTGTAAATATTTTTAATTATGATTTTAACTAGCATAATATTGATGTTTCACTGATGACAATTTGCATCTCGAAAATCGACCTTGTATCTTTTCTTTCGTTTGAATGTTGTTATTTCTCTAAAACATCACTTTTCAAGTGATTTAAATGTCATAATATCAATATAAGTAATTGAAATTATAAAATATCGTTTTATATAAGAATCTTTTTTTTATAAAGATTTTTTATATAATTTCAAATAACATTTTATAAAGGTTAAATATACATACTTATGCAAAATAACAAAAGTCTGAACATTAAATAAAAAGCATAAAATATAAACAGATTAATAAATAAAATCACACATTTTATACATTTACCTGACTAGAGAGAGAATATATTATAGATAATATATTCATATGTATTTATTATAAATATTATTATATATTTGCACACACACACACACACACACACACACATATATATTATATTTATATGTGTATATATGACACATTTGTAGGTTTAAGTTTAGCAGCGCCATCTATTGATTACTTACTCAATCAAGTTAACAGATATCGCAATCTGTTAAAATTGTTTGGAGTTAACAGATATTTGTGAAAAATTAGGCAAATAATTTGCAAAAAAATATAGCGGCTATAAGTAAAGATCTAAGCTATCCTATCTTCCATAGGGTGCATCGCGGACAAAAAACGTGACATGTGATTTAATATATAAATTAAAAATATATAATTACTTTAGATGTAAATACAGACCTGCATCCCATAAGTGATTATGCTAACATTCGGATGTTCCGGCGACAGGTTGAGCTCGATGACGTCACAGGACCTCTCCAGGTCAGCAAGCAGGCCGAGGAAGGCGGGCGCCTTCAGCACGAGCTTGGCCACCTCGGGCGCCTCCTCGTCGCGCAGCTCCAGCACTGAGTCGGCGGTCTGTGTGGAGATCTCGCAGTCCGTCATCACGGTGTGCACCGACTGCGGCTGGAGGCTGTGGGCAGTGGTGGGTATAGCAGTAACTGGCAGCCTGCCCTCTTTTTATATTAATGACATCCCAAAAGCCTAAACGCGCTCATAGCATACATTATACTTCTATGAATCTTTTCGCATTTAACACTTTTAAACATGAACACTCCTCCCTCTCACCTACTTCTAGTGTAGTTGTTGCAGTTCAAAGGGTGAGAGAGACATTGAAATTACTGGGTAATGTGACATAACATCTTTGAGTCATAAAGTTATCAACACACTCATTACAAGCGTCTATAGGCTGCAATGACGCTTCATGTCACGCGGTCTATATGTATATCGACTAAGTAATATTAATAAAAAAAAACCATGACATGTCATTTGGTCAACATGTCTTAAGAGTAGACCTCTTAAGACATGTTGACTCTACCAATCGTCCCATTAACGCTTTATATCACTTTCGTAATACTGCTTTCTGCGGGGTACCGGCAGAATAGGAGAGTACCTTCCTTTGAACCAGGAATTGTTAGGCAACTGAGTTCCAGGACAGGATAGATGACGGTATATCCAACTGAAACGGCATATATTGAAAACAATAGTGCTGGGATATGCAGCTGCATTACTATCCCGAAGCTACGCTCTGCAATTATTACCACCAGGCCTGTTAATTATGGGCGAAATAGGAGGAATTATTCTTGGGGCGATCTATGTCCATCAGTGGAAGTCTTACGGCTGCTCAATGACGATAGAAAATTATAATAATCTTACACCAATAACAGTGGTGATCCTTCACAACGATAATACATTTTCAAGCTGGACTCTTCTCCAGATCCAAATATGTTAAGACATTCAGCCAACACAGCAATGCTAATCTGAAAATCAATACATTTTAATAATAATAATGAATATACATAATTTAATATAGATATCATACATTACTATTCTCCAAAAGTTCTAAAGAATCTTCTATTGTCTATAATGCAAGTGGCATTATAGACAATAGAAGATTCATAAATATAATACTGAAATAAAGATTTGAAATATTCATCACATGAATGTCAGTGAGGTAGAGCAAAGGTAATTTACCTTCCTCTGTTGCAGGTGCCTTAAGAAGCGACACCTAGACAAATGGCGGTATATCCATCCGATACAGCCTGCCCAGTTTCCATCTCCACCCTGTGCAATCATACAGAGTAGGGATGTGCAGGACCATCCCCGTCGTAAAAGCTGCACTCTAGGATTGCCAAAACGCTTGCCCAGCGCGGGAATTATAGCCGAAACTCCCCCTTACTTAGGGAGGCCTATGTCCAGCAAAGATCAAATACAACTATAAGTACCATCTGCACTTTCGGGAAACCATAAACTATAAACATGATACAAAGCAGTCCATACATATATAAATACAGACCACTTTGTATGAAAGTATAAAGGAAACTACAATACAGATTTAACAAAGTCCTTCTCTAAGGTATCATGTTAAGGTCCATAGTCTTTGCTGACCCTGATGGGACAGACGTGATGTAAGTATGTATAAATTAATATCTTACTTTAAATATGACATCTACATCTTCTCTAACATGGTACTCAGTAAAGTTGTCAGACGGAACATACGCTGATGCTTGCACGCATTTGCCTTCTTCCACAGTCAGCTTTAGGCCTTCTGGTAAAGCACAGAACACAGCCGACTGTAACAATAAATTAAATTTATTTTATAATTTATTTAAATTCACTTAAAGCTTAAGTATAGTGATAAAGTCTACTAAAAGCAGATGTATTATGAAGGTCATCTGCATTTGCCTCATACTCTTGAAATTTAGGAAATTTTAAAAAGTGTAGTTATGAGCTCTATAACTGCACTTTTAAAAAAATATATTTAACACCATACTACCAACTTAATAATGATGATTTTTTTTAAATTTTGATGCCATCTTACGATTGTAGTTTTAATGCCATCTGAAGATATCTTTGTGTCAGTTTTAATCAATGATTAATTGAGAAGTGATACATAATATATTCGTATTTTAAGCCTATTTTTCCCAGAATTTTGTATTTAAAATATCATTAATAAATTAGATTTAATTTCAGTAAGGATTAGAAACATCATTAACAAAAGAGCAAATACATAAATATGACTTACTTCTTGAAATTGAATAGCTTTTAACAGACTACAAAGAGTTTTCCCTGAGTCCATAGAAGCTGTAAAATAGTAGTCTGATATTCCCTCATCCATTTTGTTCTTCTAAATCAAACATCGAACGTACCAACATCAGGTACTGATCTGACGTCACCTCATGAGGTACAGTTCTGCCGATTATTTGAGAAATTCTAGCAGCCAGGATATGCTTGCAGCAAATCTCAGTCTTTTTCTCCAAAACTTGGTGTTTAAAAGCTTGACACGAGCAATAATTTATCTTAGGAAATACTCTGTAACACCGACCGTTCTCACCCCTCACTTCAATCAGTGTTCTTGTCTTTTTATTTGTACAGTATTCAATTAAAGTCTGCTGTTTTTCTAAAAGGTCAAACGCTCTTTGTAATACTGACCCAAAAACTGAATGAAGTGAGACCAAATCTTCATCTGAAACTGATTCTTCATTCAAATTTACAAGTAAATTACAATGAAGCAAAAGTTAACAATTAATATTTTTGTTTACCTACGTTGTTTGCTCTCGTTCACAGTTATGCGTTTTTCTAAGTCATTCAATACATGCTCAACGATCGTATATATATTTTTTGTACTTGAATGGTTCATTTTACTAAAAATTACTTATATTTAGATACACATTTCGTTAAACTTCTTTCAAAATATAATACCGCGAACCGCGAACGTCGATATCACCTAACTTACTTGTCAATGTCATAATTTTTAACACTACAATAGCGACGTGTTGTTAATATGTTTTCCGGAAATACTCCGTTATTGGTAATATTCCGGAGGGGTACAAATAGTAACTTATTTTAACCCCTAATACATTTACTGTAAAGAAAAGATAAATACGTCTATAACAGTTAAACCTAAAAGGAAACAAATAAAAATGTATCGATTAAATATCCTCACAACTTTTTTTGGCAATAAAAAAGAAAAATGAGAATATATAATATACAGGTTACATGTTTAGAATTAATAATCTAGTTACTGTTTTTAAGTACGTAAAGGAACGTTAAACGTCAATGTCATGTACTTTATAATTTTCTGATCCAGTCATGCATGCACAGGAACAATATTAAATCGCATTGAAATACGAATTAAACGAAGAATATTTAATTTGGCGTTACAACAATGGATCATTGTAATTAATTGATTATAATAAAAAAGTGGTTGACCTACATACGAGGATAGATTAAGGTATATTTACCATCATAATGAATAATAGAAAGCTTTTATTAAAAACATAATTTTAAAACGGTACTAATTTTTCAGGTTCCAAAACGATGCCAGAACATTTAGAACTGCAACAGCTTGTGGATTTGTCAGCGGGAAGTGGTGACGAAAGTGTACCCAATCTGTTGGAAAACAAAAGACCTCTTATTAAAAGATGTCCTTACCTCGGCCTGATATTAGCGACGCTTTCGTCGTTGTTTTTCTCACTATGTTCGGTCATTGTAAAGAGTTTAGTTAATATCGATCCTATGCAATTAGCCATGTTTCGTTTTATTGGGGTACTGTTACCAACAATACCTATAGTTATATATACGGAGCAACCTGTTTTTCCACCGGGAAAGCGTCTGTTATTGGCTTTACGATCGTTTGTTGGTACAGTCGGCTTAATGTTAAGCTTTTATGCATTCCGAAATATGCCACTCGCTGATGCATCAGTTATAGTTTTCTCTGTGCCGGTTTTTGTAGCACTTTTTGCACGTGTATTTTTAAAAGAACCCTGTGGTATTTGGAATACGATCTCAATTATACTTACACTTATAGGAGTAATATTGATTACTCATCCTCCCTTTTTGTTCGGGAGTGACTCTACTACTGAGCACAACCAAAATTACAATAGTTTAAGGGGGGCTGTCGCTGCATTTATCTCAACTATATTTGGAGCTAACGCATATGTTTTATTACGAGTACTCAAAGGATTACATTTTTCTGTAATCATGACCAACTTTGGTGCTATTGCAATATTACAAACTCTATTTTACTCATTTATTTTTGGTGTGCTATGTATGCCAAACTGTGGCACGGAGCGATTCTTGGTTGTTTGCTTGGCTCTGTTCAGTTATTTGGGACAGATTTTACTCACAATGTCTTTACAAATGGAACAAGCTGGTCCTGTTGCTATAGCTCGTTCTGCTGATATAGTATTCGCATTTTTATGGCAAGTTATGTTCTTCAACGAGATCCCAAGTAAGTTTTCGATATTCGGTGCCATTTTGGTGCTTAGTTCAGTATTACTAGTTGGACTTCGAAAATGGGCCCTGGCTTTACCAGCAGACTCTCCTTTGAGAAGCAAATTAGGTCTTTTGGCACAATAATTAACATAACAGTCATAAGAAACATTTACTTAATTTTGCTACGCATTACTAGTACATGCGACATTTCTCATTATTTATTTATCGTAGTAACTACTACCTTGAAGTTTTTTAAGTATAACTGTATTTTTGTTATTTTGTTGTCATATCAGTAGCCTTTTTGTAGAACTTAGATTGCTTAAAAATAATATAGGAATGAACAGAAACAATAACTACTTTAAAATATATTTAAGTCAAACTTTCACCCTTGAAGACTGTTACGTAAGTCCATTTAACTTGAGTTGTGTATATTTGCCTCGAATGTAATTTGCCTTGTGTTCCTCTTTGGCTTTAATTTTGCTGAATCCATGTAGCCCTCTTTATAGTCATTAATGTTGTTAGAGACAAATAAGAACGATAATAATATAAAATTACAAGATTTTATGAATAGCTAACTAATTTTATATTATGTTACGCTAGCCTATAAAATGTTTTAATGTTTTCTCAGATTTAATGTTAGTGCAAAGCTAATTCTATGTTAGCAAATTTATATTGTATTTAAAAACATCAAATTATGTAGGTATCATCACATATCACGAAAGAACTGCATGTCATGTTATAAATTTAGTTGCTATCCATATTTTATAATTGTTAATTACTTATCTAGTCAAAATGTTTTGTCACCAAAGTTTTAAATGTACTATTTTTAAATATTTATACACATTAGATTACTCCTAGAGTAAGTCATTGGCGTATGCCTTATTACATCTTATATCAGCAAATCATATTTATGTGCTTAATTTGTCACTCCTTTACATGTAAATATAAAGTTATGAATTGTGATATTTTTACTTCTAGTCCTAGTTAAATAATGCTTAAAATGAATAAAGAAGTAATGTTAAATCGGTGTTTTGCTTTAACCACTTATATTATATTCCGTGCTATTACTTAGGTACCATCAAATAAGCAAAACGTTCGACTGCGTTGGATACAAATGAATATTTGTTACTTAAATCAAATATAACTATGAACAATAATGTACATGTTTATATTGATTTACATTATTAGATACTTTTCTCTAACTTTAAGTAGTACTCTGAAAGATATAGTACATACTTAATACTTCAAAATCAAATGAACTAAATTCTTGTAAATTTCTAAAATGTACGAAAATAATTTGATATTTTTTTTGTGTTTAATATACGTAGTTAAATGGTAGATTTACTGTTTTAAATGAGTGAATATTATAGTATGTTTTTAAGAATTAGTATTTTTATAAATATTAACATTTTAATAAGGCTGTCGTAACGACATCGATCGAACAGCTTAACATGCGTAGTACATATTATTTTAGTACCGACATCACTGTTGCCGATCGATTATTAGTCAGTCATTCACTCGTTCTGTCAGAGCGTTTGCCGTTTTGTCAATCTATGGCAATGGAGTGTCAATGTCGAGTTGTGTGTGAGTGAATTGTCAGAAGAGTAACTCTGCTGATTATCTGAAATATCGTTTAAATCTTTTATTAGTTCTAAAAATGGCTGATCGTCTCACGCAGTTACAAGACACCATTAATCAGGTTCGTTACAAGTCTGTAAATTTTAATTTATATGCCTCGTTGACATAAATAAATTATGTATTTATTTGTTGTTTTTACAGCAAGCCGAGCACTTTTGCAACAGCATCGGTATCTTGCAACAATTCTCCACTCCCAGTAAATTCCCAGGATTTGATCGTAGTGGGTCCCAAACTCCTCAGCAGCAACAAAGTCAAGAGGACTATGCAGTGTTGTTCGCCACATTGATATCTCGGTGTGCGAAGGATATAGACACTTTGATAGAGTCTCTGCCGAGTGAAGAGAGCTCGGCCGAGCTCCAAGTACAAAGCTTGAGACGTTTGGAAGCCGAAAATAAGGAGGCTGCAGAGCAACTTGAAGAGGTATATACTTTATAAGCCATGAAGCCTAATACTAGTTATAGGATCACTCATATTTTATGGATTACTCAACTCTTGTCATTTCATAATAAGAGTAGTAGAGCAAAATATCTTGTATAAATTCAGTTGCAATGAGTCACTCTATGAGGCAGTCAGTTTACATTTATCAAAAACATTCATTATGGTCTAGGTTCACTTCCATGGATTTGTAGGCAAATTTTAGATCTTACCTGTGCTAATTGCTAATAACAATTCCCATAATACAGAATTCCCATATTAAATATCATATAGATCTATTCAGTTTAATACCTATTTGTGAATTTGAAGTATTGAAATGGTGCTTTTCCACCCTGATTATTCATTTATATGGTAAATTAAAAATGAAATTGTTTTATTAGTGACTTATATTGTTGTTATTATTATAGTAAGTAAGTAATGATAGTTTACTATAATGATAAAATTAATTATCAATAAAATAAAGTTTTTGCTATCTATGGTCTTTTTTACAGGTTGTCCGTCAAGGTGAGATACTCTTAGAGAAGATACAAGGCGCTCTAAGTGACATTGCTCAAAGTCAGCTCGACATGCAAAACCCCTTGCTAATACTTAATAAAGATGTGAAACCGCAATTATAGGGTAATAGAAATTATGGTGAAAATAGCCATATCTGAATACAAGACTGTTGTGATGTTAGTTAATATGATTATTCTGTATTTATTGTAAATTCTGATTACAGATGATATTTTTGCATGGTACACTATATTCTTGATTCTGTAGAGTCAACACTGGGGATGCTGCAGTGATGGCAATAACAATTGAAATAGTATAGTACCAGACAAAAAAAATCTCATTTCTTTTATCTACATGGAGATATAAAACAACTATAACTTGAAATAACATCACTCTATTATTGTACATTTCCTAATATAGGATTGTAAAAAAAACTAAGATTGATAAATTGCATTTTAAACAACTGATAAATTACTTGAAATTGACACTTTATGCAGAATTTGATCTTTAAGCTATAATTAATCTTAGATTTAGAAAATACTTTTCCATGCGTGTTTATGAATGCGTGAATATCCTAACTCATAGGCATGGGTTTAGGATTAGATAATTTACTTTCTTGTGGTTTTCTATCTTATGATGTATTTATTATAGAAGATTTTTTTTCACTAAGGAATGTGTGAGAAGTTCAGACGCAAATATGATTATAAATATTATATTCCACAAACCGTTTTGAAAGAGGTAAATAGAACTGTCATATATTGGGACCCTCTGTTCTTCATCAGTGACATTTGAATTGTTATATATATACAGTGTGTTTAAGTATGTTATAATTTAGTTATTAGTAAATTGAGGAAACTTGTTTCTTTAGGTTTGAGGGTCCATTTACCTATACACAATAACAGATCAACCTGCTCAAATCTTAAAATTATATAATCTATTTTGAACTAAGTGATGAGCATTTAAAAATTAAAGTCATTCGAGAAATTTTAACAGAGCTTTTGTAATATTATGAAATGTAAATATATAATTATACTATCATACTTAAACATCATATAAAGGACGAAATAAATAAAATGAAAATAAAAATATTTTTTTTTTGCTTTTAATACACTGCTTAAGATTAACCTGTGTAAATCTGTCAAAACCTGACCCCTCAGAAGAGTATCTACTGAAGGGAGATATTTCTGAAATGGGAGTACCCTTTTCGCAAAATAAGCTATATTAGTCATTTGCTGATGCTCTATCTGCTGTCAGTTCTGTTCATGCCTATTGCAACCTGAACTTACCCATTGGGCTATGTTCATGGGGAAATATAACGTAACTCTTAAAGGGCATTTTGTGTTGGCTAAAAGGTCCATAGTGAGAGACTACGTTTCGACGCCATATGGCATCACAGGTAACATTTATTTTTCTTCTTTAAATTAAACGATATCTTATAAAGAGACTTGATTCCGAGATAATTAAATAAACGAGTTGCATACAGTAGTTATGTTACGGATATCATCCAACCAGGGCCGTAGCTAGGGTCGAATTTGAGGTAGGGCAGCATTAGTTACAGGTAGGGCGGAAGTAAAAAAATTATCATAATTGATCTGCCGTCGAAACACGGGCTCCTAAATCAATCACCATGTATATCACCATCATGTGAATAGTTATTCGTAGACAAATAATTACTGTGACAGTGCATGAGCATGGATCTAAGAACTATTAAATCCTCAATGATGAAGAACAAGTGAATAAGATGGTTGAACTTCCAGATTTGGATGTAGAGATCCACGTCTGAGTGAGAGTGAGGTAATAATTAATTATTGGGTGGGGTGATACGAGTAAATAGAAACGACCAAAAATACCATTAAGATCACATTGTTTTTGCGTACTTATTATAATAATTAACTAACATAATAATAAAAAACATTTAAAACAGCTGAATTCTACGATTCGCCATGTTATTAAAAATGCGAAGAACTTCGTTCAGATCAACTGATTTTGTTCTTTTTTTTTCAAAGGCCAGAAATACCATACCAGCCATTCTCTCGTGACCCATTGACAGCCTTTGAGGCCTATTGATTGCAGTTAAAGTTGAAAACGTAGATTCACACACTGCAGTGCTACATCCTATGGTCGCCACAGACGCAAAAAGTTCATATGTATCTTTGAACGCCTCTCGTTGCCTGTACAAAACTTGCAATGTATTTTCCATTATATCCTCGTTACGACTCAAGTAAGCTTTAACCACACTAGCCTCTTCTCTTGATGGAATTTTCAGACCTGAAAAATTAGTTAAAATTGTAAATTGAACATGACAATTTTTTTGAATTATTTTTTTTTTTTAAACTTACCCAAATTTTTCAGTGGAACCATTTTATCTACATCCAACTCATCAAGACTTGCAATCGAATTAATTAAATCATCGTTGTCCGAAAACCTTCTTTGTAATTCAGCAATTAAAATGTCCAACGTTTCGAAATACTCAGACTTAAATGGCTCGTCGTTCTCATCTATATTTTGTCTGGCGGAGGAACAGGGGGTGTACGTCAAATAGTCATCCATCCGATTTGGTTTTTTTACTTGCCTCTTCGAGGTCTGTGTCCTATTTTCAGATTCGCCGCAGTCATTGCTTGTTAAAGACTTAGCTTCTTCCAGAATTTGATTATACATTTGATTTGATCTTAATTTAATAATTTCATCTTTGACACACTTTATGATTGTTATGGCATCTTTTAATCCTGCGCTTCGGGCTTGCAAAGCTGCGTCTGCAGGTTGTAGCGTGGATAAGATTTTTTTGGCCACAACCATGGCTATTCGGAATTCCAGATCAAGCATGACTTTTTTAATACCTATACTCTTGGCGACGTCATCACCGTTGAATCTGCCATTTTTAATTTCTTTCAAAGTCTGCAAAATCGATGAATAATTATCGTATACAACTTTTGTAACTGCTAAATGTCCAGACCAGCGTTGTTCGAGGAGTCGGCCAATCCTTTTTCCATCATATAAGGCAGCTATTTTGCCATGATGAAAGAATTCATGTAACATGATGCATTGGTCAAAAAATAAACGAATAAAAGTCATTTCTGAGATAGTCCTGATGACTATTAAGTGCAAGCGATGGTTATAGCAGTGGACGTAAGGAATTTTTCGGCCCAATTTATTTTCTATTCTAGTCGCAACTCCTGAAACTTTCCCACTCATTACACTTGCGCCATCATAGCATTGGCTAAGCATACAAGAGGGGTCAATGTTATTTTCCGTGAGAGTATTTAACGTTAATTCCGTGAAAGTGGCTGCATCAAGATTTTCAGTAGTCTTAACCATCAGCAACGACTCATTGACGACACCATCCTTGACGTAGCGTATTGCTAATGCAATATTTTCGCGGTTATTTTTATCTCTCGTCCCATCTTCCATTAGAGTAAACCATTTCACGTCAGATTCATTAATATCTTTGACAATGGAACTTCGTACCGCTTGAACCATTGCTTGAATTATTTGATTTTGAATTTCGGGTGAACGATATGTTGCGTTTTGTGGTATATGAGTGAGAACCTCGTTCAAATTTGGATCTTTCATACATGTGTATTCAAATAAATTCTGAAATAATCCTTGTTCTTTTTCTTCTTCCAAAATATAATTTCCACGCAAAGCTAATTCGTTGACAATTAGAAATTGTATTACTTCCATGATAGACTTTACATAATACCTATATTTTTCTAATACTTTTTGATTTATTAACGTTTCAACACTGCTAGATGTAGATATTCTTTGTAATTTCTCCTGCCACATCGACATAGCTTGAATATGAGAAATTGATTTTTCATGTTTTGGAAAACCAGTTTTAGAATCAGTGGCATTTTTCCAGTTTCTAAATCCTGTGGAAGTGTACGAAGTCTGTTTGCTTCCATGAGGTAAAAATTGCTGGCATGGATAGCAAAAAGCAGCATCTTTCTCGACAGAATACTGCAACCATTTATAACGCTTGAACCAATCGGAAACAAAGGCCCTGTTGTGTTGTTTTGGATATGTGTCTAAAACAACTTGTTTTATTGGTTCTCCGATTTGTGCAATATCAGACGGAATACCATAGCTAACGTTACCTGTTGCTACGGAACTAGGAGTAGCGATTGTATTTGGTGCTTCCACCTGTTTTGAACAGTTAGGTTTTTCGTGGTCAATTCAATCCATCGCGAAATAAATGAATCTTCAATTTATAGCAATACAAATAACAATTGTATCGATTTTTGTCTAAAGCACTCTTCACCGTACACTTCACTTAACCAAACTACAAACAATCATAATCAATCTTTAGGTCAGGTTTAAAAGGGGATTCCCCGTACCATAGATTGCAATATAGCCCATATTGCAGTCTATGGTACGGGGATTCCCTCTGTATCACACAGATATTGGCGCCCAGTACACGCTCAATCTGGATCACGATCCAGATCTTGCCTTCTCGCTCTTAGATAAGACGGTGTCCCTTTCAGACTCCTACGTGAAAGGGACATAATTCAGTTGAATCTTCAACTGTTGACAATTGTAAACAATTGAAAAGGTGGCTAAAATGTCATGGGCGTCCGCAAAAAGGGAAAAAAAATTAGCTGATTGAGAGGTTAGTCATCGAATATTCGTATTCTAATTCTTTGTATAAACCCATCGCTTCATGAGATGGCGCTTCGAATGCCATCTATACACAGAACAAAGAATTATTATAATATGAAATGAATGTCACAATCTGTGGTAGGTAAGTATTTTCGGAAAAACTTAGATACCTATCGCTACATTTTTTTTCTCAAACTATGAACAAACAATTTAATTATAATAATTTATCTTAGTTTTAGATATTTTTAAGGTAGGGCATTGTGGTTTCAAGGTAGGGCATTGCCCCACAATGCCCCCCCCTAGCTACGGCCATACATCCAACAGAGTAATTATAATACTTATACATAATATAAATAATACAAAGACAAAATAGATACAAATAATTATCATATAAATATTAGTACAGGGTGGGAGTCGCACCTACAATTTTTGTCGCACAATATGTCCTATATTGTGCGTCTGTGCCATTGCGCACGTCAATTCATAGAAGACTGGTTTGAAGCACTATGTCAGACAAAGATGTTTCGCAGTTTTCTGGATGTAGCCCATCTGTAGGAATCGTAATAGTGTCAGACTTCTGAATCAGTAACTACAGTAGATACGAGTTTCCTGTTGGTACTGATATGAGTAGGTACAACATAGCAGTTACATCTTAAATCGATTCTACAGTAACTAGAATTTACTGAGTTACTGAAAGCCAAATTTGCTCCATTCCTAAAGAGCGTCTTAATTCATTTTTGTATACATTTAAAACACGTTGCCGTTTTCTCAATATAATATAAACGTACATTTCAATTCATTCACACGTATAATTATGTTAATTTTTTTAAATATTAGATGCCATCTGTTAGGACTTTTCAGAAACAAGATTGCTTATATGTACGATAGAGTGCGCTGCTCGTTCCAATATTTTACTATGTATTAAAATGTTTCAGTTTTGCGATGCATCCGGCAATGCTATCAGCCATCGTATTTAGTTATTGTATTAACATCGACACATGATATTGCAAAGTATACCTATTTTCAAAGCATGACAAAGAGATTAATATAAAATTGTGTTCATGTAAAACCGTTTTCGCAGGAGTGTTTCGATATTTTAAAAATATTACCTATTGTCATATTTCAGCCAAATGAATACAAAAATGTTCATGAGTTACATATTAATTTAAACTTTTCTTGTGAAACTGTCTGTTCATTGATTATTTTGGTAGCAATTATTGGAGTAACAGCAGCTGCTCGTTAATTTTTGAAAATTTTGATAATACCTAATTTATATAGCTATATATAATAATTTATGGGTGAACATTTTTTTGCATGTATAAATGCCCTGTAGACTTCTTGAAAAGGTCGTCTACTTTGGTATTAAACTTTAACTTCTAAATGGTAGGTAAACTGGTCTGTTTTTACGTCAAGCGTTACAATTGAAGCATCACTTAATGGATTTTACCTAAAGTTTTGAGCGACTTCTTGTACAAGTCGTAGATTTAAATCACAATCGTGTTAATGCGTTACTTTTAAATGAGGTAGATCTCATACAAAGGTCATCTGCATTGGTACCTCACTCTCACCTTTCTCTACCGCAAAATAGCAGTGCCCGCATGGCTGTGTTATGGTTTGAAGAATGAAATGACTAAGCAATGTGACATAATATCTTTAAGTAACAAGGTTGGCAACGCGCAAGTGATATCCTTGTAATATTACGAGCGTCTATAGGCTGCTGTGACGCTTACATTGCGGACTGCATGCTTGTTTGTCGACCTGGTCTAATAAAAAATAAAATACTTTTGCCAACACCCACTCAAATGAAAAGAATAACTATTATTGTGATTCCCATTTAGTTGTGAACTAATGGTGATCCATTGATAGATCACGTTCTGTATGCAAATTAATAAAATTATTTTATAAATGTTTTACTATGATTAGTCAATTAGAGCAGTTGTAAATTGTACCTAGATGAGGTTTTATGTGTACACATATTCATAAGAACAGAGCATACTACATGAAAATATGATAGGTATAGTTATGTTTGGGTTTTGCCAAATTGTCTTCATAAATCCTGTACTATAAACCATTTAATAGATCAGGGGTCCTGAGTGTCTATGGTTCGATCTCTACCCAGGACAAATATGGTGTAATATGTGTATTGTATAATATGATGAATATGTGTGTTTGTTGTGTATCTAGATGTTATGTATGTTATGTATTTAAGTATTATATGTGGTTGACTATTCTACGAAACCCAATTTCGGAATTCCTGGACCTGATACTTCCCTTAACATTTCCACACAAAGCAATTTTTAAAATATAAAGTAATAAAAAAACATGAAGGTCTTACAGTTATTTTTTTTAAAGCGTTGGTTCATCTAAAGCTTATATAATAAATTTGATTTTCGTATTACGATTAAATTACTTTTTATTATTTTTATATAATAATTGTATCTACAAATTTATAATAAAGCAATTTATGCTAGCGTTATGGATTTGTCTGAACTTAAAAGTAAGAAAGATCTTTAAAAAGTGTTCTTATAATGGTTTAGAATTATTCTTAGTTTGTTGTCAGACTGACATTAAACAATTTAAATATGACTATTATTTGATTTCAGATACACAATGAAATACAAGGTCTGTTCCCAAATTCTCAAATTTATTGAGATATTGAATCCGCGGGCAGCCATGGTCACGGAGCACCGTCGTCTGCATCCAAAGATGCGCCATGCACCTTCACCGGTCAGCATCCGCGGTGACAGCCGGGACCGTCTCCCGCTCGAAAACCTTCACGCGAACACACCCAACCTCTCGCCGGCGATCCGCAGTTGATAACCGACCGCTTTGCCGCCAGCACGCGACGCGCACAAGCCGTTTCGAAACGCAACTCAGTGACGATCACTATATTGAATTCCTTTGCGCTTAAAACAGTTTAATTTTTTAAAGTGACGCGATGAAGGATTGACAGTTTGTTTTTTTAAGTGTTTTTTGTTTTTTTTTTAATTATTGGAAAGGAGTTCTGAATTCGAAGGGTATTGGATGTGAAAAGTGGAATCGGCCGGAAGAACGAGTTAAGACTCCTTTGCCGCTTCCGTGACAGGTATGTTTACATTAATTTTACTCGTTTCGGAGAAAATATTTACATTCAAAAGCTTGCTCAACTGACATTTAAACCGCTGTTAAGGTGCAATCAAACTCCTTCACCACACTCATAAAATAAGTAAATAGACAACTTTCAGAAGTTAAGAAACCATTACAAATCTCTACATACAGACGTGTGGTAGCTATTCAGAATTCATTTCTAAGTATTAAGATGAAAGTAAACGAACGAAAGGCCTCATTTATTAGCCATTAGCTGTCTATCATCAGTGTATGATGTTTAATGGATTTTACTTCTGTATAGTTATACACATTAGCAATTTTAAGTAGGATAGTGCGTAACTTGTTTGTGAGTGCGACTTTTCGTATATGTTTGGTACATTAATCTCTAGATGGTTTCAAGGAAACATACTGCACATATTTTTTTATCTTTATGTTTGTGAAATAAATATGGGTAACTTACTGCCTGGTTGGTTTGGTTTTCATCTAATAATGATGATTCTCATCATGAAGTACATTAATAATAGCTAGAGTCCACTAGCAACACCCAGATGCAGGGAAACCATGCCGGGAATTGAATTTGTATTCTGCGTGTTCAATTAATTCAATAGCCTTCTTGTCCAGTTTGGCTATGTGTTAACATGCAATACAATATTTTATCATTTATTCGATGACTTACAAGGCTAGTTCAAGGCAGATTTTGTTATTTTTATTATATTACGCACTTACAATTATTTATGGCAATACTTGAACTACATAGATGATATTCCAAAAACTTCTATCAAGTCTATAGCAAGGTCAAAAAAAAAACAAGAAAGTTATCGTAATAACGCCACCAAAACAACAATGACATAATTATCGTAACACTAAAATAACACCTTTGTCTTGCCTTTACGTGCGCTGCAGACGAGGACTAGAACCGATTAATTTTGGACCTTAAACACATGACTTAGTTATTTTGGCGTCGGCAAATTGAATTGATTGGAATGCGGTCTTAGACTGGATCTGATCCAGATAGAGACAAGTGCACACAGTTATGTTTGAAAACAATCGTTTGTGTTTATGTCGGGTTAGACGCGTGGGCTTACGTGACTGCTGAGTCGAAATCGAAGATTCTATTACTAGGTGATATATTATATGTGTTGGCTTTGTTGCTAGTTCCGTGCTTTTGGATTACAGTTCTCTGGTTTTCATATTGTGGATTATTTCTGTAGGGGCTTATGAAGGAAACTTAAAAGAGGTTTTGTGATACTTTATATATGTAAAAAAAAATTTTTTTTCATCCGGGATAAACTTCTTTTGCACCGATTTTGACCGACCGAACTCCGATTGCACCAATTTGAATCAATTTTTGCTTACTACATATAGTTTGATTCAACTTGAGAGATTTTATGATAAACATGTAAGTATAGTTAAGATATGGTCAATGAACGTCAGTTCGCTAGTTATAATATAAATGAATGAAGGTGTTTTGGAATATAAACTATCAACTTAGTCATCAAAGTAGCTTATGATTATTAATCGTAAGGAGGCACTGAATTTACCGTCAATAAAAAGACTATATGATACTATTTCTATACCACACGGTACACCGTGTGGTACCGACAGAGTAAAATAGTATCTACCCCTGTACCAGGGGTGGTAAGAAACGACTGAGGTACCAGAACCAACAATATAGCTCAAATTCACTGGGTGGGGATGGGCAGCAGCATCCCTATCGCGAAGCTACGCTCTGCGATTGCCAACATGCTTACCTAGCGTGGCAATTATGGATAAAATTTCCCATTTCTTGGGGATGCCTTATGTCCATCAGTGGATTCCAATGATTGATATGATGAAAAAAGGGATCGACCAGCAATATACATAAGCGGCAAAATATGTTGTTTTTGTATTTCAATTCAAGAAAAGACATTCTTTTTTGGCATACAGATTATGGTAAACGTTTTAGAAAAATGAACACAAAGAATACTGTCTATGCAATTTCTAATAAACAAGCTACCTACATTGACTTTGTCCGGGTACATAGTAAGATTTAATCCCGTTGCCATGGGAGTCTTAATCTCGTTAATGAATATTTTACCTATAAACCTGGATAAAAACAGTGGGTAATAAAATTTCCATACAAAATTTCCGATCCCGTACAAACCGGGTTCTGACAATTGCAAAGAGAATCATCAATTTGATGCAGTCGTTCTAGATGTTTGTGCGTACCTAAATATATACATGATTAATTTTATTTATATAGATAAACTAGCTGACTCGGCAACCGTTGTTGTGCCATATAAAATAACTTTAAAAAAATAAGAGATGCTGATAGAAGGGTTAAAATTTAGGGTCGTATGTATTTTTAATGCCACATTAAAAAAAGAATGCAAAAAATATTAAAAAGTACATATGAGGGTTGGATAAACCATATGTTAGGTATGAAAATTAAATAGTAGCCGATTCTCAGACCTACAGAATATGCATATAAAAATTCTTAAGAATCGGTCAATACTTTTTGAAGGAGTGTGGTAACTAACAATGTGACACGAGATATTTTTATATCAGATGTACATGAGATTGTTAACCGTATCTGAATTTAATGGGGAAGTATCGATAAAACCAACATTCACGTGGGCAAAGTCGCGGACACCAGCCTAGTTTCTTATGTTCCTTCTAAACAAAAATTTTATGCACTGACTTTGAGGTATTAGACTCTACCTTTTTACATTTTACGTATCTACGAATGATGTGAGGCTCACGTTTGCATTGTCATATCAGCCATAAAAACTCCACTGTTGAGCTGCCCAATATAGGGGGATTTTTACCTATAATTGCTGCACTGGCCAAGCGTTGTAGCAATGCCAAGGCATTACACCGCTGCTGCTGCCCATCCCCACTCTGTAGTATTTAAGCTGCGCTGTTTTGGTTGGGTATACTACTATCTGTTGGTTCCGGTACCTCATTCTCCTGTTAGGTAGAAGGAGGTACTATTTTTATTTTTATTTGGTTGTACTAATGTTTATTATTATGTGCAAAACCTAAAATCGTTAATGACCATAAGATGTCCATTGCTGGACATACTGGGCTTTCCTAAGAGCTGTCTACCAAGAAGCTTAAATGCAATGTGATCTTAAGATAAGAAACACGTTAAAAATAAAAATTTTCTTAGGAGTTTACTAAGGATTTTGGAATGAAAAGATTGGAAGGTTTATGATATCATTTAGTAAATTCGAGGTAGCTCCCCATATACAATTGGGGTTATTGCTAGAACCATAAATAAACACAAACATATTTTTAAACTTTTAAAGAAAGAATAAAGAATTCTTTTCTCGAATTTCCTAAAATGACCTTCACAGTATATGAATAATAAAATATTTACTTTATTTTAAGACTTACCAGCCATTTCAAGGTTTTAAAGAAAGGAGAAATATTTTGATTCATATTATTTCCTTCAACAACGTGACAGCGCTGTAGGTTTTTTTTACATATGACTTAACTGAGATTTTACTGGAATTATTTGCAAACATCAAATATTTAAATAAATAAATGATATAAAATACAAACCTGTAACAAAAGGATTTAAATAACTTTTGTTATGGACAGCAGAGGAATTACAAATATAATAATTTAAGTACCTACATATGTGACACCCAAACTCAGAACACATTCGTGATATAAATATTTGTCCTTGGTTGTGGATCGAGCCCACAACCTTTGGCGCATAAATGGCGGAACCGTCAGATAAAAATATGATATAATACAGGACAAAGATGTGATGAAAATAATTTTCATCACATCTTTGTCCTGGGTGGCGATCGAACCCACTATGAACACAAGATGTGCCGTTGTTCGGGCAGGTCAATTAACGAATCATGTATCTACATCTTTCATATGAATCACTCGGTCTATTCGTGAAGACTGTATTGAAATCTCTTTGGTACATTTCAAGTGTGTTAAGGCGACGCTGTCAAGAAAACAGTCACGGGCGGGGGATTTTTTAAATATAATCCTTGATAATCCACAAATGTCAAAGCTAATGAGATTGTAGACATCTTGCAATATCACGACTGTCTTTATATGTTAAATAAGACGACTTTTCAGTCAAATCAGGATTACGATAAATAAAATTGCAATTTTATCTTTGTAATATTATAATCTTTATATATAAAAATATCGTCTCACGGTGTTTGTCCGGGATGAACTTCTTAAGTATCAAGCCGATATTTCTATCTTTTTGCTTTGTGTGTATAGTTTAATCCAACTTAAGAGACACCTATTTCTTAAATTGGATAGTTTATATCTTAAACTATAGTTGCATATGTATTTATACTTTAAACATATACTTAGTATAGTTAAGATAGGATAACATTTGTCGGGTTAGCTAGTTATTAGGGTAGAAAAGTGACTGTGGGGGGTATTATTCAAATCGGACCAGTGCTTCCTCGGATTAGCGCTTTCAAACAAACAAATAAGCTTTATAGATTACATTTTACTATAAGTTACCAGTGTGGTGATATCTGTATTACTGTACAAGGTGTAGGCTTTAGAGGTACCCGTCTACCCGAAACATGCGCTCAAATACATCAAAACATGGTATGGCCATGCCCGACGATAAGCTACGTACGTGTGAAAAATTTTCTCTTTCTCAGGGAAGCATAGGACCAGCAGTAGGCATTCTATGGTTTACATTATGAAGAATAATACTAATTCAGATTTAATTCGGACTAGCCGTGAGGTCCTGGCAGAGTAGAATAGTACCTGCCTCGGTCTGGTACAGAGTATCATAAGATGCGTCTAAGGTAGCGATACCGGAACCGACAGATGGCTGTATAAATAGTGTTGCTAAAATGTACAGGGGATGGACAGCGGCATCCCCACCGCGAAAGATGCGTCTGCGATTGCCAATACGTTTACTCATCGCGACAATTGTGGGCAATATTTCCCCTTTCTTGGATAGGCCTATGACTAGCCGTGGACGTCCAATGTAATAGTGATGATCATGAATTCAGGTTTCGCCGGCATCGGTCAGTAAAAATTAAATGTCAATTAATAAATAGTAGTGATACTATGAAATATTTCCACACCGGCGTCGCAGTTGCATAATTGTATGTAAATTGTATAAAATGTTAATGTTTTGTCGAAGTAATCTAATACTGACCGTTTCTTAACTTCGCTGCTTTATCAAGGCTAAAATCACTTGCGCAAAAATTATAAATAATCGTGCATTTACTAAATAATTATACTAATATAAATATGTAAATAATATATGTTCTCGTGCACTAATATAATATATGTATTTAAGTAATAATTCTCATACAAATTTTTGACGGCTGTAATGGTAAGGTAAAAGTTAAATTAGCAACGCTTTAAAGCGGTTAAAAAGTATTTTTATCCTAAATAGTGAATTAGTAAATGTTAGAAAATATTATAGTGAGTTTGTATTTCCGAATCGATTTCCGTATTTCTCACAACTATAGGTACTCCGTAATATATTTAAATTAGAATGACAGATTTCAATTAAACGAGTTATTTCTATTGGTATTATGGTATGTATTTATATCATAATTTGTTATAAATATTGTTTAAAATACAATATACAATATTCGCATATCTCAAAAATTTGTCTTGGGTGGGGATCGAACCCACGACCCTTCATGACGTCATCAGGCCCGTCAAATTACTCGTACATTACAAAGGGTAATATGATTAATTATGAGTTAAGGTTTTACATATAATTCATATTATATAAAAGAAACCAGAAATTATGGCAAAAACCAATAACTTAATTTTAACCTTAAATGGAAGGTGTCTAACCGATTGGTTAGACACCTTACATTTTAATCAATATATGTATATAACGAACTATATCTGTATTGATTATATCTATATTGATATTTGTGTTACTTCTGCGTCTGGTTCTGGTTCTGGTGTCTTGAGTATATGTATTTAAGTATTAGATTTGTGATTCCTCCATTGTCTGATATTTGCAACACGAGTGCTTTAAAAGATTTAGATGTGTGAATTTATTTATTCTGTGGCACTGAGGGACTAGCAACCTTCTTTTGAACAAGCCTCTATGTTTTTTAAATATGTCTAAGACAATCCAAATATTTTTTTTATACCAATCATATAATTTATTTAACTAGAGTCCTATCACATATACTTTCGTCTAATCCTTTTTGTATAGTTTCTTTTTATTTTACATTTAAACGCAAATCGAAAGTAATAAAATACCGTCACCGTCACCGTTTGTATAAAGAAACACGGTAAGTGAGCAAACGGTATGAAAGACGACGCGCTCGCGCATAAATTAATGTTTTTCCTATTGTGCGACGCAATTCGGCGCTCACCGGTCGCGCATGCGCGCTGTCAAATGCAGACGTCAATTTGTGAACACATATTTCTCAACTTCGCATATTGCCAATTAATTATTATTTGTTTTTTTTAACACTATTGTATTTTTCATATAATATGAGCATACAAACATACGGTATGATATTGACCGCACCTGTAGATACTCATCACAAAGATATCACTAGTATGTCGGTAACCTTGTGATTTGAAGATACTTTGTCACATGTACCCAGTAATTTTACTGCCTCTCTCAACATTTTAACGGGAACATAGCAATGCGAACACTGTTTTGCGGCGGTAGAAATAATTAAGAGTGAGGTACCAATATCACCTTGTGACTTGAAGATATTATGTCACATTACCCAGTAATTTCACTGCCACTTTTCACCCTTCAAACCGGAACACAGCAATGCGATCACTCCTATTTGGCGGTAGAAATAGGTGAGAGTGAGGAGCTAATACAGACGACCTATATACTATGAGGACAATCTGAATTGGATGCAGGCCGCATAACATTTGTACTATTGAGTACCACTTGGCTTGTCTAGTGAACGTTTCACGATTGGTACCGGTAAACCGGCTACATCCGGATATACTAAGAAACAGCTTTATACTTTATTTATACCCTATATATATTGTATATATCATAATTTGTGTGTATTTGTGATGAAATAAATCTATATAATATATAAAAGGACAAGCTGACTGACATATCAACGTAGGGCCTGAACTATAAAGATGAGAATCTTGAAATTTCACACGGGTGTCTCTCTTATAACATTGGGGAGCATTAAGAAAGAAAGTTATTCGAATGAAATTCAATATTCAGCTTCTTCATAAAATGTCATGAAACAATCATCTCTTAAGGGGGGTAAAAGGGTGCAAAGTACCAATAAGAGTTATACAAGTTAAAGCGGGTGAAATCGCTGGGCGTTCTAGTAGTTTTTTATGAAAACTTTACAAACAGCAAACCATACAGTACTATAGTTTAGAAAATTAAGTAATTGAATGTCCTTTATCCGTTTTTGAACAAAAAATTGACGGTTTATTGAGAGACAGGCTCTATAAAAATTCTGAACTACCTAAACACTTAATTCAGCAATACAAACGAGACTAATCTGGTCTAGGATCTATTCTGTATTGAGAGGTAATCTGAAATCTATTACGTGTGTTCGAAATACGAAAAAAAGTTGGAAGTCTCGAGAAAGCGGTGACCTCTCAAACCGGCTGGCATCGTGTTTTCCAACTACGGCACTGTGTTACACTGTGTTTGCTTTTATATAAATAATTCACTTAGATAATAACTCGCTGCACAGATAAGAAAATAATAAGGAAAATAATTACCGTAACGTTTACGATGTAATTTGTTAGTATAAAATAGGCTTGTGAAAAGATCTATTACGATCCCAGCTTTGTTTTTGAATTTACTATAAAAATGCAAATTATAATGTATTTCAGTATCTTTACTGCATAAAATATTTTAAAGGAAAAGTTAACGTATTATATTACAAGAGTATGCTTCGCGTGTCACAGCTAAATTGTAACGTGTTCTCAGTGCGAGCTAAGTATAGGTACTAATAAAATTGTTCTACAAAAGTTGTAGGTATTCCAAATTTAAAAAAATTTCTACCGCTTCTGTTTTTTTTTAATTTTACACATTGTATTACGTATGTACAATTCTCAATTCTATTCTATTCTTAAAATAATTTATATCTTTCACGAACTTACAAAAAATTACCTTATCAACATTTATGAAATAAAGAGGAAAGATTGGTTTTTATTTGTGCGTTTTCTTAAACTTAAAATACTCAAACTAAAAAGCTGCTATATATCTTTTAAAATAACTCTAAGTCCTCTAGTCACTATTAGAAAGTAACATAAGTTTTTTTATATTAAAACATAAATTAAGATCTTTATCTAAATCGAACAATGTACGTAACAATTGTATTTTCGTAAATTGTAACATATAAATTCATAAACCTCTAAACCGATTTCACAAATTATTTCTAGAATAAAAATAATCTTTTTTGGATAGTTATGCTACTATCTTAAAAAGTTGAGCCTATAAATATTATATATTTTTATTCTTACTTACCGAGAGATACCTCCCCCTGTACCAGGAGTCTTAAGAGGCGACTAAGGTACTATAACAGACAGTTGGCGGTATATCTAACTGAAACTGTAGCTTAAATGCACATACTGGGGGATGGACAGCAGCATCCCTGTCGGCAAAGATGCACTCTGCAGTTGTCAACACGCTTGCCCAGTGCGGCAATTATGGGCAAAATTCCTCCTTTTTTGGGGAGGCCAATGTCCAGCACGGATGTAACCGAGAGCAAGCTACATCTTCCCTGAGTAATACAGACTATGTTAAATTTAAAAGTAATGGAGGTCTAATATGAAACAAAGTAAGTTAAATTTGTATTTTTATAATTAAAAAACTATTGAACCGAATTGAAAAAATATATTAACAATAAAAAGCTATACGTAAGGTATATCTTCGCATTCTCATGGAAGTTGGAGAAAAGAATATATACATGGAGTTAATGTTGACGGGCCTAATAGCGCAGATGGTAGTGATGAATGCTTTTGTTTGTTCTGTCTTGGTATTATTTACATATGTGTAAGTATAATATTTGTAATTTCTCTGTTGTCTGATATCTGTAACACAAGTGCTTTACTCTATTTTGGAGTTAGGTTAACGTATGAGATGTCGTATGAATGTTCTGATAAATAGTTACGTAGCAGTTCCGTATCACAGAGGAATTACTAAGGCTAAGCAGAGAGTTATCAATCGACGTCCGGTATAATCACTTGTATGTACATACCTACCCAGCATGCATATTACATAATATATATATATATATATATATATATATATATATATATATATATACACACATATATATATATATATATATATATGGTATAGCACATCATTCTTTGCAAAAATGTTCAAAGCCTATGAGCCACAGTCGCCATAATTTTTTTATTAACCTTTAAATGACTGTCGTTGTTCCTTTAAAGTGCCCTTGAGTGATCTTTATTAGAACCGACCTTAGGAGCTCTGGGGGGCTTTAAATTGAAGTCTTACAGAACAAGTGAAAAACGTTCAGGAAAAGAATCACATCGAAAATCCAGCAATGACGAACTATCGTTTAAAAACATAACAATGAGTACATTTCTTAGCATAGCGTCAGAACAGGGCCGTTTGCTTCACGAACTAAAAGATCAGAATCATACTTCAGATCGCGCTATAACATAAAACGATATATTACATAATACGTGACATAAGAAACACCATATAATTTAGTATATAGTACTTAACAAAAAGCAAATTTTATCAATTTAATTTGATCCTGTTAAATACTCTTGTTTCGGGTGCTCCACGCGCTTAATCTCGTCCATCACGAAATGGAATGAAATTATGGAAGCTACTGTCTATATCTCAACATGTCTTTATATATGTACACAACGGATTCAGCAATACTAGTGTCCGCTTGGTGGTTGAAATTCAGCCATAATTTATAAAATCTCTTTCATCATTTGTTTGACATTCAATAGACAATTAATGTTTTCTTAATTTAAGTAGGTATGTCGTTCATTCTATTCGTTTGTTCAGTCCTTCAATCAGTAGTGTGTGTATAAAATAATTACATTTATTCTTAATTTTATCGATAATAAATTTCACGTTAATTATTTCGTGAAATTTCCTCAAAAAGGGGTACTATTTTTTCGCTTGAAATCTTTTTTTTATATATAAAAATTTTGTGTCATGGTTTTTGTCCAGGATAAACTTCTAATACTATGGTAACATTGTCAATATGTTTTTGCTTAAAGTTTGATCCTAATTGAGAGATAGGATAATTTATATCTCAATTTATATATTATTATTACAATATTCTTTTCATGATAAGGTATAAGTATATTATATAGTTAAAACAGGACGTCCTTATTTCCTAGAGTATAATGATATCAAACTAAACAATATGAGGTGACTAGTCTCTTTTAAATGTAATACATAATCAAATTATATAAAAATAATGTAAACATAAAACTCTCAGCTCCCACACCGAAGTCTGCCTTCGCTGTGGCCTCCGAAATATGATAATTGACAAACATACGCGTGTTGACCGGACTCGCCTTTCCAGTTTCTATGTTAAATTTTAATATTATATTAGAATATATCTATGCCACTGTTCGTACCGGATGAGTCTTGGGCTACGTCAGCAATATAAGACGTTCAATATTTAACATTAACCTTTACAATAAAATGTGAGTAATTAATGATATAAATTTTAGTATATGTTTAGAAAGCTAATTTATTTGATGTTACTATTATGTTAGGTATAAAGTGATTCTAAATACGTTTAGCCGTGGGGAACAGGCGGAGTAGAATAGTACTTTACTCTGTACCAGGTGTCGTAAGAGGCGAGTGAAGTATAACCATCCATATACATTTAAATTTAGAACTTCTAAAATAAAGTGATAAAGAGCATGCGTTTATTTAATTTATGTCTGTCATGTTGCATTGAAACAGGAGTGAGTGTCAGTTTTTATATATATCATGTGTTTATAGTTAATTTTAAATAAAACTAGGTTTATTCCTTTTTTTTATTTGACTATGTCATTTACTTTGACTATGTCAAATTTGCCATCTATCCGTTCGATCTTTTCCCTAAAAAGTAGCACAAAGATTTTGCTTCACGTAGGTATTAATATATTTGCAGTTAAGTACGGATAAAAGACCTCGTTTCACGTCTTAATATAAAGATGTCTATGCCATTTCAATCATAGCATATATTTTATGATATTGTAAAAGCCAAGGAATTTCTATTTGCTATCATCAATCATTTACGTTACAATACTTTCAAAAGACTTCCGCGTGTCGTACAGAAATGAATTTGATTGCAATATTGATATAGAATGTAAATCGTGTTAGACTTTAAAACCTTACGATGTCATAGATTTTTGTGATTTATTTTAGTTGTTCATGTTAGTGGAGGGAAGTCTAAATAAAGTGTTGTCATTTTCTAATTATAGAGTACTTCTGAAAAATAACGTATTATGCCTTTTATTTATGTTGGCTCTTCCTTCAAGGGTATGTTATTTTGGGGGAATATTAAGAATGAGGCTAATCTAGCATCAGGTCCATTCGAAAAAGAAAATAAATATATAAAATGTATAATTTTTTATTTACATTGCAGTATATATTAAAAAAGTTTATTATGCTTACGTTCTCTGCGTGAAATGAAGTGTAAACAGGTATAAGTCATCGAATCGACCTAAATGCAGCAAGGCTGGTCGTAATAAATGGCTTATCATAGATGAGGCTTGTTGGGCCTTGATTTAAATTACTGCTACCTCATTTAGTGGATAACATTGATACCTTTTTAGTAGTTAAGGTTGTTTTTATTATACTATAATACATTTTGATAAGTTATATGCATTGCTGGATTAACGTGGATGACATAATTAAAAATAAAGTTTTGACTCCGAGAAAAAACAAGGCAAATCAATATTTTTTTTTCGCAATAATTGAAATTTTTTTAAATTACGCAATTAACTAAAACTATTTTTATTATTCCCACAAAAGTGTTTGCAAATCGTGTTATGATGGAACGTCGAAGAAAGAAATAGAATTTTGTTGACGGTGCATATAGAACACTTTACCAATAAACTTACCTCACACAATATGATATATCTATCAATATCTTATATTTAATTATTATCATATCAGCCGTATAAAGTCCTTTGTTGGATATAGACAAGAGAGGGAGATATTTGCCCATAATTGCCGCGTTGGGCAGTCGCGGTGACAATGGCAGAACATAGATCTGCGACGGGTATGCTGCCGCCCATCCCTAATAAGTAGAACTTGAAGTGCCCCGTTTCGGATGGATATACTAAAGAAATAAGCACTACTTTATCTGTTTAGCGAAATTTTGTAGATCGATGTTTTGATTCCCATATTCTTTCTAATATCCCCATCATGGTCATGGGGAAATACCGCTGTACCTGGTGTCGTTAGAGGCACCCGAGGTACCAAATCCGACAAAAGTCGGGATAACTAATAACGAAAATAAATTAAACGGTACAGAGTGGAGAAAGATAACTTCCCTTTCGAAGTTATGTTCTACGACCACCACTACGCTTACCTAATTCTGGCCAGACATCCGTCCATAACCCTTCAATATTATAATCATTTTAAGCTTGTATCTAGAATAGCATTCGTCTGAAGACTGTTAGCTATGAACTTAATTTCAATATAATATGGATATAATTTTTTTTTCGTGAACACGAATGTACCGGGAGATCAAGTCGGTGTCGTCGATCCTTTTTTGTTTTAAGCTTTTAACGCAAACTATCGAACCAGCACAACAGCTCGACAAAAATATCCGAACGATACTTCTTGTAATCAATGGCTTTCATTAAATACAAAATGTATTCAAATCGTCTCGGTCTGTCGCTTTATTATTCTTAAGACTGTACCGGTCCGATTTAAAACATTTTAAAAGGTTAAATCAGGACTTTTAATCGGTTATTTAAAGATGCGAGTCACGATTTAAGTATATTTGTATAAAAAAATTATTAAGTGCGTTTAATTTTATAGTTCAGAAAATCTAATATTCTTAGTGCTCAATACTTTAAGTTTGTCTAAATAATTTCAGTCGAGATACAGGATGACGGGGAGAAAAAAAAAATACGTTGGTGCAAACATGCGCGTATATTTTTAAACGAAATATAAGTATTATAAAAGAAAAAAGTTATAATGTTGGAAAATTCATTTCTTGAATATTAATGGAATTTAGGCTACTTACGTTGTATCTTGAGAAATGGTCCCCATTGTTTATAAGGCGTTACAAATTTATACTTTTAGTAATATACTTTTAGTATAAATTTGTAATGCCTTTTATATTACTTTTAGTTATTGTTGACTTTAATTTTTGGATTAATATATTGATCATCATCGAAATTTTTATTAGAATTTTTTAGAGAATCAGTTAATGAGGTTGGTTAAAAAAAATGTCTAAATAATATTAAGCGAGATATTTTTTGATCGAATGATCGATTAACTTTGTGCCGACTGAGTTGCTAATGAACGATGTATATTACAGGATCTATACATGTAATTTGTTACTTTATGTGATTTAAATTGAAATTATATGAGAGTATACGTATATTTTCTACCTTCTGTGCTTCTAACACTGAATTCCTAACTACCAATATTTCATTATTGATAACATGCATTAAACTGCAAGCAATATATTCTAAGGATCGCTATGGCGCGTCCACTTCAATTTTTTTTTATTTTATACATTAGGAGGGGAAATCTGGTACTTTAAATACTTAATAAGGTTATTTACAAATATTTAAGAAAATTGCTTGTGTTATAAATTTTAAGTTACAATGATTAGGATGATTTGCACACATAATTTCTTACAATAATTTATATTTAAACATCGCGTGTCGGTTATGCGGTGGCCATTTTTGTTTAAAGCGCCCTCTCGCGGTTCGCCTTGACATTTAGATCTTCTTTTAATTTACTCTACGGTGATTTGTTTTGTATTGCGTTTATTTGTCAAGTGCCGGTCTTCATGCAAACTTTGACCTTTAAAGTGACCGTTGGTATGCGCAATAAGAGCTATTTTCGCATATCAATTGGCGCGTAACTTATACTATTTTTGTTTGTAATAATCATATTCTGGAGGATGTTTTTTGTTTACAAACGTAGGTAATTCTCGGGTGTTCTTTGTTTATCGTAGTATTAATCGGTATTTTAAAACGTTTTCTTTGTAATTATGTTATTTATGTTTAATATGTTGTAAATGGTGGAGAAATAATTCTGTAATAAAGTAAGTAGAAATTTGTGAATAGCCAAATAGGGAATAAAAAGAAAAGTCCAATAATATATCCCAATCATACGTTTAATTAATTATGTCTTTTTATTATTTTATTCCATTTATATTATTGTACAAATATATTGAGAGTTTATATATATGTTTGTTAATTTCACACCTGAAATGTGTGATAGACCTGAATGAAAGTACATTATAGTCTTTGAAATAGGCCACATTTTATTTTAAATACATCATAGGTCCCGTGGAATAGATCTAGCTTTTTATTTTTGTCTTAATATCGAACCGAATTTTTGTACAATTTAGTTGTGTTGATTGTGCTCCTTAAAAACATTTCTATCTAAATATATATTAACAAATACTTTCCAGCCATTTCATAAAACAACGATGTTTATTATAATTGCCTTTCAAAGGTTCATTGTCTGGTCTAGCTAACAAAGTTCAAGGCAATTGCATCACACCACGAACCGAACGATAAAATATAATGGCCGTTTGCACCACCTTCCATCTGCATTTCGGTTCACATGAAAGGCTCTGATATAAAAAACCCCTCGATAAAATATCGTATACGATATTTTAAACTTATTATCATGATCATACTGCAAAACGTTTGCCCATAGATGCTTCGCTGGGCAGACGTGGTGGCAGATGAAGAGCGTAGTTTTGTGACGGAAATGCTGCTGTTGAGTTGCGCTTGCATTTGAGTTGCGCTGTGTCTGGTACATATATTTAGCATCCAGGACGTGTGTTAAATATATATATATATATATATATATATAGATATATATTTAAATATTATAGGTATTTGTAATTTATCTATCGTCTGATGTCCGTTACACAAGCGCTCTATGCGACTTACCTCAGAGATCAATGTATGAGATGTTTTGTAAGTTTACTTTATTATTATACCATTGGTGCCATCAAGTATTACAATGGTGGTTGGATACAAGGCTGAATCTCGGTTACGATCGAGGATAGTCTATGCTTAGTGGTGAATGTGGTGCTAATTTTTACAGACAACTTTTCGACCGCATTTATCGTCTCATCACGCGTCATGTGACAAATAGACCTCATTGACCTTTAACCTTTTATGAAACGCACACAAAATCACTACCGTCAGTCTAATTTTCAATCTTATAGATCTCTCTTTTTTGTATCAACTCAATATGCTGTTGTTAGTTTCGTTTAGCTTTGGGTTTATTTACTATTTTTGTATTATTTAAGAACAACTTTCCGTCTATGATCTCTGTTAAGACTTCACGTGATAGAACTGTCCTGGAAAAGTAACCTAAGCCCTTTCCTGGACTCAATCTATCAACTTAATAAAGGTCATTAGGATCGAGTAATTATTAAAAAAGGCTAAGAATAAACAGATAGACTAATTTTTATGTCCGAATAAAGCCTAAATTACTCGTTGGATAGAGCTGCTGGCTGGAAAAAAATATAAAAAGGGTGTAGAGTTTTTTAATTTCTTGATTATAATTAATCATACTACGCAAATCTTTCTTATTAAAAAAAATGATCTAACCATTTAGTAATTAGTGCATTTTTGTTTCAGGTATGTACATGGTGTAACTTTAGGAATAAATAAAACTTTGGTGAGTGACAACGATGCACCGATTAGTGCACAGGCACTGATCGATTGATACCAGGACAAAAAAGGATTTAAAGAAATGTCGAATTATTCTCTCGATTTCGCACTCAACCCGTTTCCGTGTTGTGGGTAATTTTCAGTAGAAGGTTTGGTAAGTGTTGCTTTCAGCTTTCAAAGTTCGCATCTTCAAACTAGTGTCTGCTATTATAGATTGATTGATATTGTTCAATTTATTTAAGTTTTAGTGTCGATAGGTGGTAGTCTAATTTTTGAACGGGAATATATTTTTATTTGACCTATAATTTACCCTAGTCGTAGGGGGTACCAGAGTAGAACAGTAGTAATTTTACCTAACTACCTAGGTACCAGTAGAGTAGAAAAGTACCTGCCTCTGTACCAGGTGACGTAAGAGGCTATTAAGGTACCAAAATCGAAACATCCGAGTCAGTGTAGCTCAAAAGCACAGGGTGGGGATGGGCAACAGCATTCCTGTTGCGAAAGCTGTGCTCTGCCATTGCCAACTCGCTTGCCCAGCGCGGCAATTATGAGCACAATTCCTCCTTTCTTGGGGAGGCTTATATCCTGCAGTGGACTTCCAATGGCTGTGATTGCGATGATAATGATGAACTCTATCTAAATCCTTCCTATTCTACCAAGTGTCGTAATAGGTGACAGCATCCCTTTGGCAAAGCTATACTCTGCGATTGCACGCTTGCTCAACGTGGCAATTAAAGGCAAATTTCCACTTTGATGGGGTGGCTTATATCTAACGGTTGGTATAAAAATTAATTGAATTTTGTAAATGCTAATTCGGACTGTGTTATTAAATTGAAATGTGACATTTATTTCATCTTTTCTTTTCCTTAAGTATAGTTCTTTCATTCCCGATTCACGTTTTTTTATTACCCTACGTGTTAATATAAATACTGTATCTAATGTTTGTTACGTTCTAAACTGCTATATATCTTGCTATGACTAGCGCTATACCAGCTGATGAATTTAATTTGAATATTCTATTATTTTGGTAATTAAATCAACCTACAATAGTTTAATGACATTCCAAATGAATACATTATCATCATCATACCAGCCATTTGAAGTACATTGCTGCAAATAGACCTCCCCAAAAAAGGGGGAATATTGCCCATGATTGCCTCTGGGCATCCATTGATATGGGGCAAGGTTGTTGGCAATCGCAGAGCGATTTTGCTACAGGGATGCTGCTTCCTGGGTTGCTGCTGCCCAATTTATTTGTTAATAAATGAACGATCGCATCTGTGATAAGAACAGAAGACTTGTACCCCACCCTCAAATGATGATCATATCAATGCATTAATCATTATCACATCGGCCGTAAGACGTCCACTATTAGACATAGACCTCTACAAAAGATGATTTAATCTGAGCCACAAACTCGCATGTTGCTGCCCATCCCCGTGCATACACTTTTTCTAATATATACCGCCATCGGAACCTCAGCCGAACCCTTTACGACAAGATAACGATGAAGTGCTGTGCCACTATGCCGGTACCCCAAGGCATATACGTGCCTTTTAGATTTCACAAGTGATTTGCTTTAGCAAAGTCTTGACATTTAACTCGGGTGCATTACGGCAACTATGTTTGCACAAACATAACAAATAACCGGACAAGATAATTCGATAAAATAGTACAAACACGAGCTAAGTTTAACGCACACATCAACGTTAATTGACCTAGAACTTTAATTTCCCTATGTGAGTTCTTATCGATTTTACTGCAGCCTTGTAATAGACCGGTAGTCTATGAGATATCTTAATAGATTGATGGAGGGATATATGAATGGGTTGGGCAGTAGCTTCATCATTATCATCATACCACAAAGACGGCAACCAATGCGATCATTTGGTTTTAGATTGTCTTTTCACCATGTGTTGTCTCCATACCAGAACCTTAATCCACCTCCATCGGCCATCTGTCAGCGAGTTGGTAAGGCATGTAGCAGCCTTGTCTATATCTAGTTCATCTTGCAAATCCACTGGGTTAACGTTCTTTTAAGTGTCTTCTCATTCCAAGTATTTTTCTAGGTCGTTTGGAAACTTTGTCGACTAATTAGGTCTATAGTGAGAGTTTTTTCCTGTAAGTGGTATATTTATCGAAAACTTCCGCCTTGAGACACTGAGGTATGTGGGACCATAAAACAGTAGCTTAGGTAGGCGCCTGCCCAGTGAGGTAGTTATAGGCAATCCTACTAAGACTTCCATCGGGTAATCGCGTCTGTGCTAGGATTACTTAGGCGACCAGCAAGTCTAAACGCATTTAAGAGACAAATTTGCATAGGCATTAAGAAAACTAAGGTTTTGAGCAAGTCGGTGTCGCAAGTACCAGCACGCTAGTCGAATGGTAAGCCATTTGGCAATGTCGATCCAAAACGAGTGATCTCCTGTGAAATATTTACCCAGTTATTACGAAATTGGTAACCGCTTACAAGCGATGCATCGTGGTGAATCTTAAACGATGGCTTTTGGATTTATTTGCGACCATTACAGTATTATTGTCGTTCGTCTTACTTTGTTGTGGAAATGTTATCCTCAATGTGTTTCACATTGTTAATAGCATCAGCTAAAATTACCCAATTATTTTTGTTTCTTTACCAGATACTCGTATAATAGATAGGTCATGTAAATATTACTATTTCGAATTATATTATACCTTATGCTTTACTGGTAATATTAATTAATATATTCACAGGTGATTGACCATTATAATATAACATAAACAGAGAAAGGGGTTAGATTCATTCATTCAGTCAGATTTCATTCAGTCAGGGATGTCATGATGTAGTAGACTCATATGATGTCACCTGCGTTTATAGCTCACTTACACATTTTTCTACCTTCAAATGACAGGGTTCGCATTGCTGTGTTCCAGTTTGAAGGGGGAGAGAGGCACTGAAATTACTAGGTGATGTGTAATCCTTGTGATACGTTTACTATTTATCCCGTGTGCTTATTAGTCGACTGCTGGTAAAATAACTGCGATGATGTAACTATCGGGACCCAAACAAAACAATACATATTTGGAAGTGGTTCAGTCGAGCAGCTAGAACACTTGCTTTTACTTAGTATCACGTAGTGCAATGTATCGCAAAATAAAATTAAACCATGCGATGATAACGTCCACTGCTGGACACAGGCCTCCTCAAGTAATAGGGTAATTTGTCCATTATTGCTGCTAGCAATCTAGCGGTGGCAATTGCAGAGCGCAGCTTCGCGACGGAAATGCTGCTGCCGATCCGTACCCTGTTGCATTTGAGCTGTAGTTTTTTATTCATTACACATGTAACAAACACATTATATTAATGCACCATATTGTGGTATGAACGGGAGTCGCTGATATAGTCTTTTTTATATATGATTAAGTTCACAAGCAAGTCCTTATAGTAAGCGTCATGTAAGCCTTTAGACGCTTGTTTCATCACAAGGATGTCACAAGCACGTTGCCAACCATGAGATTCGAAGATATCATGTCACATAACCCAGTCATACTTTTGTTTCCCTCAATGTTCAAAACTAGAACATAGCAATGCTCTTTACATATTTCTACCAAACAGGATGTTTGGTGAGGTACCTATGAAGACGATCTTTCTATAAGGTATCTTCGGCTGGTGGCGGGTGCATATTCACTGCAGCCTGATAGGTTCCGGTGTCCTTGGAACTGTCTTTACTGTGGCACTACAATTTTAAGTCAGGGCTAGCACCACCACCACTGAAGTTAGCAGCGCCTGCATCTCATTATCTCCAAGTTGGTTCTAGTGTCTCCACTCCTGCCTTGGCACTGCCTCTACAGCGGCACCACAATCACAAACTTAGGACCAGCACCATCGCCACTGAGGTTGGCAGCGGCTGCACACACTCTATGACCAAGTTGGTTGGCGTCTACCTTTACCGCGGCACCACAATGATAAAGTAAGGGCTAAAGTTAAGCTAGTACCTTTCATTCGATTTGTTGGTGAAAGTCGATTGTGCTATGCCATTAAAGGTCAATAAAGTAAATAATTATCTAGATAGCAGTGGGAGGTGATATGTCGATCTGGCTATCAGACCGAGTTAAAGTAATGTTTATGCCTTATTCGAACTACTCATAAAATCCTACAAGATTGGAAAGTTGGAAAATCCGTATGTCTGTATGTGCTACATGATTATTTATGTTGCTATGACAAATTATTATAGTGCCTTCTGTATGTGTTTTTAGTGCACTAGTTTTAATGGAGGGTGACAGTGCCTCACCCTTATAATCATAAACGTCAAAGTTATATTCGTTTTAAGGAATAATTATTTTTTTTGTAAGTTATGATTTAACCGAGAAACTGCTACACCGATATCAAAAAATTTTTCACAACAGGGAAGCTATATCTTAACTGATGCAAGTAGATAGTTAATATATAAAATTGTGTCGCAGTGTATGTCGGCATAAACCTTTAAAATGCCTAAATAGATGATGAAATTTTATGTGTGTACTTGGTAGGTCTTGTAATGTTTGTAAATTGTTATCAATTTTTCACGCCCTTAAATGATCACCCTAACCTGTAAGAAATTTTTCACACCAATTTTTCTTTAAATTTTTTTTATGATGTGACATTAAAAGTACTTGCAACTTAAAATATTCATTCTTCTTCCAACCCCTATTTATTTGATAGCAAAATTAGTAATGCAGTTTTATATGGCAGAACAACAACAAATAGGTACACAGTTTGCCGGGTCAGCTAACATTATAAAAAATAGAGAACCCTTCCTAAACTGGAACAATGAAAGCAAGATTTATGGATGGATTCGTGACGAATTATTTTTCACAAATGAAAAGCTACATTATCAGCAAGTAAAACATATTTTATCTCCGTGTTACCGAAACAAAAGGATGCGTTTACTGGAGTAAGCATGGTTTGATCGCATATTTTATGTTGCAACAATCCACTCTTGTTTTTTGGACATACCTATTGCTGGACTACTCAGACATCCATTCCAGCTCCACCGGGGGAGGGGCCGAGGTTGCTCATTTATAAGCGACCCTGAGGCGTACCTAAAGTGACTCTGAGCCCGATACTCCCATCCATTGTGCATTTCCAGGAGGAAAAACCATGTAGGTATTTATACCAACAAAACCTCATTCATTTGTTGTTACAGGTGTACCTAATAAAAATGTATTCAAGAAGGCCTCTTTGTCAATAACAAAGCGGAAATGGCTAAGTGAAACCAAATAAACCTTATCGTGGTTAATTGAGGAACCTACATAGGTCTGTGTGCATTAGTGATGGACCATTCAATCAAGTTTAATTACTTCAGGTGTTTAAGGTTGTGCTTGTAGATTCTATCTGAATCAATTAATAGGGTTGTAGCTAATGACTGATTTCAATTAGTTATACTTCTTTTGGGTTTAATATGCGATTACTTTAATTTATCGCTTAGGATCTTTCATTATTATAAATTGGTTTAACATTATACCGAATTGTTTTTGAACTTTAAGTAAAAATAAGTTAGGATTTAAATAAAAATTCTATAAAAGATATGGCCCTATGGTAGTGATCCTATCTTGTGCGCTAAGGGTCGAGTAGAATATTATCTATCACCCTCTCTGCCGGGAGTTGTGAGAAGCACCTACATACAGGGTCTGAATCAACAGGAGTCATTATAATAATAATAATTATAATAATAATAATTATAATAATAATAATAATTATAATAATATATTACTTCTTCTTTAGATTGAATTAGTAGTTACAGAAAAAATATTCATCCGTAGTAGCATATTTCAAATGCGAAAGGGACAGATAGCATAAGATGCGTTTGCTATCTCGTCATATTATGAGTCACGATTATGAGCAATTCTACCTATTTTCAACAAGATATGCCCTACAGCTGATATGAAGACAATAAATTCGCTTGGATATGTCTTGTAAAAATATTTGTTTAAATCATTATTACACGAAGCGTGATTTTTCCTTATGCGACCTATTTAGAAAGGATGAACCTTGGGTCGTTGCGGAAACATACGTGTGCAAGGATGCGTTCTGTGTTCTGAATTTAAATTGTTTAAGTCGCAATTTTGACCTCTTACGTTCGCGTTGATTTTTTGCCAGTTTGAGACTTTCTTCTTACATATTATGAGATCCTTATATAAATTTGTTGTTAATGTCAAACGACTGTACTATAAGTATTTTCCAGCAACACGGACCTGAGACAGCTTATTTTTTTTTAATCTAAAGCAAAGCAGATACGATTTCATCAATGATTCCGATATTTTACTATTTGATAGGCAGTGCAATCTTTGCTAAAACAGAGTATAATGTTTATTAATATATTTATAATAATAGAAACAATAATTATGACCATAGAGTCAAACATGAAACCATAAACGATAGCCTAGTTTGATTCAGTCAGCAGTTAAAATTACGTTGATATCGTCTAGCCATCTCAACATAAATTTTAAATTAGTATCTTCAGAGTATGAGCTACTTTCACTTATATTATGCGCTTTGTATCAGATGAGTCATTATAATAAAAAAAGGTTGCAAATTAAAATTATATTAAATTAAAAGGTTCTGCATCACTGCAGTTGATACCTCAATTCAACATTGGCCATTAATATTCGAAGTTTGGAAACAAATGATTAAACAATGAGTATTTAATTAGTAAAGTAACATGTAGGTCACACGCGGCTCTAAACACCGTACGCCTTGGACAAAACGGTGAATTAAATAAAAAACGCTTTGCGACCTCATTTCACTTTCATCTCGGCATCGGCACGCACGTGCTCTAAACCGTATAATTTTAAATCGAGAGTCATGAAGGAGTTACGCTTTGTTGCTCAGATCTATTTAATGACTTAATCTGTATAGTTAAATCACTTACTGACTTCCGTTCACATGGGATTTGGGTACATTTATGATGATTGTGATTTATTATGTGATTGTTTGTTTCACCAAATTTTCTATGAACTCTTATTACACCTGTACTAAGAAGTACAGGTGTAATAAGAGTTCGATTAAATCATATGGATGACTTAGAGTCATCCATATGATTTAATCGATTCAATTGAATCAGGGACTACTGAGGATAACATAAGAAAACTAATACTTTTAAACTGTGATTTACAAAAGGCGTCTGACATAATTATACTCGTACATATCTTATATTTTTTTCACAATCAATTCAGATTGAACACCAAAACTTATATTTAGGATTTAATATAGATTTTAAACATATGATCTAAATGTTTAGATCATCATCATCATCAGCCGTAGGACGTCCACTGTTGGTCATACGTGCCGAGTGTTTTGTATGCCGCCTGCACCTAGCAAGACTTTGCGGTTCTAGACAGATTGTCTGTCCAACTTGTGGGTGGATGTCCTACGCTGCGCGTTCCGGTGCATGGTTTCCATTCCTTTGTGACCTGCCATTGTCCCTTCAACTTCTAATCGGCTAACTTTGTAGATAAAGAATAATCTGAAATTAAATATATTTTGTAATAAATAATGAAGAAATCAAGATACTATAGATACATACATAGACACAAATATATAGTCCTATTCGCTTTATAAATGATGGTTATTCTATGTTTTTTTACTAAAAACGTGGCATAATTATAGGCAAAGGAATTAAGTTATAAAATTTAGCAAGTATAGAAACGAATTCCATCACTTTGATTACACTAACGATACATTCTGATGATACTACGACTAAGTAATTAACCTTAAATTTGCGTATTTGCTATCAGAAACCATTAATTACATTTATTACGGAAGTGACGAGCGTTTTGATTAAAACAATGCCATATTATACCACGATAATTTAACTAAAAACTCAAGTTGGACGTATGATTGATGCATTTTAATTTAATTTTGTTATTCATGTGGAATTAATCTTTGCATAATTCTGATATATAAGTTGAATTGTATAGACACGCAAGGCTAATATCTACTTAATTTTGATTTCAGTAAATAATACGAGTTCATTATCAATTGTGAAAGATGGATAAATTTCCATACCTATTGTTTAACACCCTTAACACAATTTACTAGACTCAGGACTCTATTTTATATAAGTGTTTGAAAATTCATACCGATATTCGAAATGCTAAAATATGTCTTTTTGCCTATTTGTTCCACTTCGACAGCTATCTAAGCAACATGTCTCCAATTTCACAAAGTGATATGAATGCTAAAATTAAAAGGTCGCGTTAATCACGCGTCATCGAGAAATATGGCCGAATGTTACAAAGGCAATCTTGCAAATCATCTCGAACATTACATGACAGACGTTTGATTGCGGTATAGTGATACTTAATGACTTCTGTCACTTCTGGTGACATATTAAACAAGTGCCTATACATGAATCTAATACTTTCTATGATTTACGCTATCACTTCTCACAACAAAGCTTTGTATTTTTTAATGTGAAACGAAACAGTCAAATAAAAATATATTCACATCTCATATTTGACACCGTGATAAGTCACTTAAAGCACTTGTGTTACGGACTACAGACTTTAACAACAATTTTAAAATGTACTACTTTTATTCACAAACATTTAACACCCAGACATTAAACAAACACCAATATCATCATTTAAATATTTGCGGGTAGAGATCGGACCACGACCTTTGGCGTACAAGATATGATAGGATGGTTTATATCTCAATTTTTAGTGGCAATATTTTTTTCATGATAAATATATATAGATATGACAGGGCAATGTCTGTCGGGCTGTCTGGTAAATTATTATTTAATTTTGGACTGCTCATTGACCGTGGTCATATAACTTTAACTCGTTCTCATATAATAATTCTTAGGATATTCGACGGAGGAGGTTTGTCAATGTATGATTTTACGAATATATATATTTATTTTTTAACACGTATACTAAAAATGTGCAGGATTAAATGTGTAGTCTTTTTGATCGTAGATAAAATTCACAGGCCTGACTGAATGAAAAATAAACCGATAAAAATTATATTTTGTCGATTTAATATAACAGTCTAGAAACAAACTCGTGAGACAGAAACCGGCAGAGTCTATCTAGGGACACCTGGTACAGGGGGAGGTACCTCAGTTTAGGGTAGGTTACCGGTAACCGATAGATAGCGGTATATACCATGGATATCTACGCCTACGCCGCCTCATCTACGCCATCCATAACTACACAGTTCAGCGCGGCAGTTATGTGCAAAATTCCCCCTTTCTTAGGTAGGCCTATGTCCAGCAGTAGACTTCCAATTGCTGATATGATGATGATGATGAAGTTTAATATCAATCTTTTAACGAACTCAATTATTTTGCATATCAAATTTAAATTATATTTTAATGCCACACATCATTAGCACTTTATCGCAGCCCTTTTATTTGTATTTAATGAACATATTCTGTGGCCAACTGAATATAAGATATACTAGCAAAATTAGATAGAATAACCGCTAATGGTTCGGAATTTAAATTTGATTTTTAAACACGACCACAACTCTGCACAAATATTTATTAATTTTGTTATTTAGTTATCAATTACAGTACAGATATTTTTTTATTATTACGTATGCATAGGAGTCAGTCTATGCGGCCTTTTGCAAACATCAATGTTTACAAATCACTTGATGTTTACGAATATAGTTATTAAAAACAAACTAAGTAGGTATTAATATTTTGCCCATATTAAAACAGTCTACAAATAAACAATTATCAAAAGAAAAGTTACAAATTCGTTTAATAACCTTCAAAGTCAAACCAACTAAATCTTAAGCCACAATAGAACTAAGTCGTATTATCGTATCAAGACCAATATCGGCCATTACCCGCTGTTAATATGTTTATAATTCGCTCGAGATAGCGCCATATGTTCACTCTGTAAACTCGACCGTGAAATTTGGGGCGGAAATCTAGATTTTTAACATTAAAAAGTGTGTATAAGAAGACCCGTTATTGCGATGTGTAACTGTAAGGTTCATTGTCCATTAAACTATCTCTTGAACTCGTTGGAGACAGTAGCTATAAAATTAAAATGATCAAATATTGTTTTAATATATATATGTAATAAAATAAAGGCCTCTCCATCATTTATCTCTCCTCATCTATTAGAATAAGGATTTTTTACCTAAAATTGCTATGCAGGGCAGGCCGTAATTTTGTGACTGTGACTGTGGATTTCTTTAACAATAAAATTTGGTCTGTATATGTAATCAAGGAAACATCAAATATCTATAAATGCTATATATAAAGCAAAAAAAATTAAAATCCTTTTCTTGCATCAGGTACGTAACGACACCGAAAATACGATGACAGTGACATAATCTCCCACACACAAGATTAAGTATTAAATAAAAACGTTAATCAGAGGAGAAGTTTTATCAAACGCTTTACAATTCATGATTTTATTTAATAATAAAATAATAATATTTACTCCATAATCTACACATAAATAATATATATGAATATATAATACAATCATATAAGAAGTGATCGACGGCAGCTGGGCAGGATTAAACTTTGTTACAGCTGCCAGCGTCTTTCATGATATTCGACGTATTTGTCGACAACGTCAAATCATTATATTAAGCTCGATGTAGAATAATTAATTTTTGTTACAACTTCATAGTTGTGTAATTGTAATAACCCGTATAATTATGTTAATAATAAATGTTCAATACACATCTAGTCATAGATATACATAGCATATAAATAAAAAACAAAAAAATCCGGTTGTCACAATTAGTGCCTGCATGTAAATGAAAAGAGATGTCTAAGTGCGTAGAATATCTTCAGTTTGCTTATAATTTACAAGTGATAGCCTGTGCCTGAGTCATTAATTGAATTATTATTTCTAGTTAGACCTCAGTGGCTTCATGATATTTATGGTTCAATTCATTAAGCTTATTGCAATATTATGCTGTCCAATTTATAATTGCGAGCGACCGATTTGTTTACGGGCAATAATAACAAACGTTGATGATCATATTTCAGCAATAAATAATTGGTACGAGTAATTGCAGACTGAAAATAATGAAGATATGATGTATAATTTCGTATCAGTATTGCAGTTTTAATTAATTTTTACTGTTTGATTTAAAGTAGTGATATAATTTATAGATTCCGCATCGCAACCACGCTATTGTAACTAGACAGTTGTCTTTATACGATTCTCTGGTATAGTTGTGAATCTGGTTAGGAGGGTCGGGAGATACTAATTGGTCAAGTCTTTCGGATTTCACGGCCCTTAAAGTCTAAGATTAAATCTAAACTTACATAAAGAGTGTTTTATAGTTGCCATTAAAATAAGAATGTAGCTACAGCTTTCACAGACTTTGTAATTTAGTTGGTACACCCGATTTCATCCGCGTGCTAGTTGTTTTTATTAGTTTTTTTATTAATTGATTATCACAATGTGTACACATTCGGATTAACTTCTAAATTACTAAAACGATTTTAATAGTATTAGGTTACTGTTTATAGTTTGTTCCTACTTGAGAGATAGTTTATACCGCAATTTTTTGTCGCAATATTTTTTTTACCAGGTAGGTACCAGCAGAGTTGAATAGTACCTCCACATGTACCAGGTGTCTACGACTAAGGTACTCAACAGATATAGGCAGACAGATGGTAGTATATCCATCCAAGACAGTGAAGTTCAAATGCACAGGGCGGGGATGGGTAGTTGTATCCCTGTCACAAAATCTGCGCTCTGCGTATGCCAACACCAGCCAGCCAGCCAGTGTGGCAATTATGGGCAAAATTCCTCCTTTCTTGGGGAAGCCTATTCCCAGCAGTGGACTGTCAATGGCTGATTAAATGATATTTTTTTTTCATGACAAACATAGATATATTCTTAAGACAGGACACCATTTGGTCAGTTAGTAGTATATATATATATATAATATCGTAACACTGTGAATCAGCAAATCGAAGTATCGTTGATCGTCTAGTCTCAAGATGGCGTTGAAACCATGGTGCACATAACCAGCCCTATTGTATATGTCGGTATATAGCAATGATCATGAAAATATACTGTGGATTACCGAAATAATGCCATGGGTTACCGGCAGGGTTAGTATAGTACCTCTCTCTATACCAGGTAATGAGGTATCGACAGATGGCAGTATTTCTACTTGAAACAGCGTAGCTCGAACGCGTTCTGTCGCGAAACTACACTCTACATTTGCTACCACATCCGCCCAGTACGGCAATTATTAGGAAATTCTAGGTTCCTTCAGAATACCTATGTCTAGCAGTGGACATTTTTCCGGATGATGGTGACGGAAAATATACCAAAGACAAACCAAGAGATTACGTGTTTGTTACTAACTCGCAAAAGCAATAGCAACCAATTCATGGCTCATGACTATTTGACTCACCTATCGCACGTCGTCGTGATCTACCGGGACCAGTAATTGACCAATCAAATAGGCCGTGCATATTTAAACAGTGACATAACGATCAACAACTGCCAATATGACACCTTTGTTATGTAAAAACCACGCAACTGAGGTACGCAATCGGCTGACTAACATTTCCCTAATATATACTTTAATAATATAAAACCAAATTGCCATTTTCGTATGTTCGTATGTATGTTTTTTCGCTAACTTTTTTTTATATTACTAAGTAGTCTTGAATGTATTTGATCACATTACCACATCCTTAGAACTAGAAAAAACACTGTTATTCACCATTTACCATCATAATATAAGCTACAATACATCACTGCTGGACATAGGCCTCTCTAAGTTATCTTCAATAGGACCGGTTGTATGCGGCCTATGTTCAGTGCGATCCTGCGGTTTTAGTCAGATCAGATCAGTTTTTTTACTGCTATTGGGTGGCAGGAGTTGGCTATAATCAGGACGTCTTATGAAGTCTACCTGCTGCCTTCTTCTACACCACTCAATCTATTTTGATTAGGCACTGACTTCTTTCGGAAGGTATATCAACCAATAATACTCGTTTAGCTCTTTTTATAGTAAATAATTTAGCATTTACTGAAATGCTTTTCTAGCATCCGTGTTCCTTTAGATTCAAATGCAATTATGAAAAAATTGAGTGTCGTGGTTAATAAAAAAATATGGTGGAGATCGTACCCTTGTATAAGACCCTAACCAAACAACCTCGTATTGTCACATAAGTTCGACACAAAACCGAATAATACGCTATCAGGCCCGTAAAAAATGCACTTATATTTTTGGGATAAAAGGTAGCTTATCTGTAACTGAAAACTAGAATCTATTTTCTGGAAAAAATCCTATCGTTCTTATTGTCTTTAGCCGTTCTTAATTCTTCTTTTTTAATCTACTGAGCCATCCATTCTAGCACTACCAACGCGATGTTCTGACGTGTGCGAATAAATATCATCAATCATCTTTATATCTTACAAACATTTATATTTATATTAATAATAGGAAGTAGGTCTTTTAACGTGTTTCATCATATCAGCCATGAGATGTCCACTGCTGGACATAGGCATTCCAAAAAAACGGGGAGTTTTGCCCATAATAGGCCGCGCTGGGCCGGCGTAGCTTTCGCGACGGGGATGCTGCTGCTCATCCCAGCCCGTGCATTTAAACTTTCGGATGGATATACCACCATTTATCCATTGCATGGTACTTTAGTTGCCTTTTACGACTTCTGGTACAGGGAAAGGTACTATTCTCTGCCGGTACCCAACGGCTAATGAGTCTGACGTGCTTAGACATACCTAAAGTGGCCAAGCAGGTAAAAATACGGAAGAAGTCACGGGTGGCCACAATCAGGAATACTTTCAAGTCAACAAAGGTTAAGTATTATTATTAGCCTAGGTTTACATAAAAGCAGACGCTTCTAGAGTGCGATGTTTCACAAGGAAATAAAACGCACGAGGTGGTTATGCGTAATATAGGACTTTCATAGTATAACTTTATGATCGCGTTTGCATAATGTGCACTAAGAAGTTAGTCACAAAATTACTGTACAGGTTTTCTTTGGTGTGGGTTCAAAAGGTTCACGCGATGGTTAAGAAAAATCTGAGTTGGTGTTCGTCAGGTTCTAAACCAGGGTATGGCCAAGATAATGAATGGTAGATAGATGAATAGTAAGACTTTAACATCCCCATGATATTTTGGGAATATTTTGGCAATAATAGCTTGGTATCACAGACCAAAGCTTCACTTAGAGGTTTGTCCTACCCATCTTCGGCCTGTATGTAATGTATATTTCAGGATTAATCCGATTCTAACCTCACTTCTTTTCTCTTATGACTGGTCCTGGATTAATACTTATGGGATGAATACCATAAATTAAAACACACTTTGCATGCAAGACGCATTTACCTATGGGAAATCTCTTGGGGTGGTACATGAGCAGTTTCCTCGTATTTAAATTAGGACAGGAGATATGTAGTTGTATGTGTATGTTTTATCAGATTATCAAAAAAATATATCCGAGTGTTTATTCTATCTGTATATCGAACTATTTTCAGATCCAAGGTAAGAGATTTGGGGAAGAACTCGCGATTTAATATACTATACGGAAGAATCGGAGGTCACAAACTAGTCCAACAAGAGTACAGTTTAATATAGATACACATAACAACAATATTTTGCGTAAATTTTTTGCGTCGTTTTTTATTAAATGAATACTTAATATTAGTTAATATATTTAGTACCTACAGGTTTGTGTCCACGTGAAAGTTAGTTTTATTCAAAGTTATCATTTTTTTATTTCTATATATTATTATATCTTTAGTTATTTGACTCACCAACGTTTGTTTACTCTTTTACTTAAAAATAGAGGTTAAATCAAGGTACAGTTAGACACAAGGTGTACAAACACTTACAGATAAGTACCTACATCTTACACAAAAGTCTTCTAAGTGCGAGCTACAAACTCTTATATTTAGCTGAAAAGTAGCAAAAAAGAATAAGTAAACATAACAAAACAAATTATTACAAATATATACATACACACACACAAAGAACAACTTTAAATACGCACTGAGGGTGAAATAACGACCGAACTATGCTGGGTGAGCCCACGTGATATATTCATATCCTATATAGTATACTATGATTCCATAAAAGTCGAATCTTTTTGACTTACTCTTATATCAAAGAAAAAGTTAAACACGACTTCAGCATTTCGGTGATGAAAAATTGACTTACAACGTCAGCAATTTTTTATCACTTCATGTCTACTATTTCGTGTTAGTGTATATAATAGCATATATATTTCTATTTTATTAATATATTTAATATACGTATATATATTGGTTGGTATTGGTATATATATTTATTGGTACCTCATTTTCACATATTTCTGTCGGCATAATGTATTGGATTATTTAAAGAAGGGCAAGATATGCAGTGAAATTGGGTAATTTTATTACAATTTTAGACAACAATTCTTTTAGGTAACAAAAGCCTATGGGCTAGCAAGCCTAGTATTAGTAGTATAAAAATCGTAAATACATGACATCTGTATTGGTACCTCAGCTTCACCTATTTCTACCGCCAATTAGCAGTGTTCACATTGCGGTGTTCCAGTCTGAAGGGTGAGAAAAGAAGTGAATAAGTGAATAAGAAGTATATAATATATAACGTATAAATGTATATACTATCCACCGTTGCATCTGTTTTTATCGATAGAACATAAACGATGTAGGTATGCATCGCGCATTTTGTTCAAAGCAATAACTGTCAAACGACTGCCAACGACAGTTATGTCAAACGCTAAAAAGTTACATTACAAAAGTTTATATGGTGGTTAGTAAGTAAGAACACGGCACGTTGTTAAACGATGGTGGCGCGATATATATATATATATATATCTAAAGGAGAAGCTGGCTGACATATCAACGTAGGGCCTAAACTATTACGTTTAAATACTTGAAATTTTGCACAGGGGTTCTTTTAATAACGTAGGGGAGCAATAAAAAAGGTTAAAACAGCAAAGAGTAACACTGGGGTGCAAATTAGTATGAACGTTTGTTGTTTTTGAAATTATTCAAATAAAATTAATTACAAAGGTTGTTCATTGAAAGTCATGAAACACGTTTAAATTATTTTTTCTAAATCATCCTTTCGGGGTTTAGAGGAGGGAGAAAAAGTTAGTTTGTAAGTTTTATAACTTAGCACTGCTAGTTTAGAAATATATATCTAACATATTATTAAAAAGGAATAATATCATGTAGATTATATATGATATTATTCTCTTTTTAATAATATGTTGGATCGACTATTAATTGTGACGTTCGACGCGTGTTAACATATATTTAGCCATGGATTAGAGCGACCAGATAATTTATTCAAAGGTCAGCCTCGGTTCGGCATTAGCGGAATTCTCAACCACCTTGCTAGGTAGTACTGCTACCAAAGATTTATTGCAGTTATTGAACTGTCGTCTTGTTTGGTGAACGTGGACTTTACGGAATATCTAGATTGTTATAAAAGGAAAAATAGAAAAGGACTAGGAACTTGAAATTTAGAAGGCTTTATTGATTGTACTGTTAATTCTGAATGTTTTGAATGGCCATGTTGTGATTATGCATAGACAGAAATGGTAAAAAGAATATATTTATTTGAAATATGTGTCTATGAATACGTTATAATAAATTATTCTCAAATTTTTTTTTTACATCAGATGACTTGTGGGAAAATCATTACTCACCTATAATCTTATAAAAAAAACTCTTTCTCTCAACTTTATATAGAATTAACAATTATTCTCATGTATTAGGATATTTTCGCCTAGGTCGTCCTACAACATCTCTTCCATTCACTTCTGCCCTATATATTTATGCAGTTATTCTACTTTTAAAAGGTATTAAAGAAGAGTCAGGTCAAAAGAATACCAAGTATAAATGAGTAGTACCAAGAATAAACGAGCGTGTATGAAAGGACTAATGCGAGTAAGGGAAGCGAAAGAGGTATGCCAAGATCACAACAAGAGGAGATCCATAGTCTCTGTCTACCCCGATGGGACACAGGCGTGATGCAGGTATGTATGTATTATGAACTAAAAGAATGAGCTGAAAGCGAACTGTAATAAGGTTAAGAAAATTTCGTGAAATAACATTCAATTGTTGCTTGTTTGATATGTAAAAATCAAGGTGAGCACTCATGCTGTTTTTTATTTAGATATTCAGACTTATTTTTATTATTTAATTATTATATATATCATCATCTTTTGATCTCTATGTTACTTATATATAGTCCAAGTAATACGTATAAATATTTCGTTTCATCTCGTTGATGTCTTTTGTATGAAATTTTTTAGCGCTATCAATGTGAAAATAGGTGTACCGGTGGAGTAGAATAGTACCTTAGAGGGATGGTACATTCTACTCTTTACTCATTTAAGTTATTATTGAATCTAATCCTTCAAATACCATTAATAATAGTCTCGAGCTACTGGCAGAGTAGAATAGTACCTTCCTCTGTACCAGGTGTTGGTAAAAAATGACTAAGGTACAGGAACCAACAGATGCCTGCCTGCAGGTAATTATGAGTAATAATCCCGCTATATTGGGGAGGCCTAAGTCCAAATTTCTATGCCTAATATGATGTTGATGAATCTGACTATTGACTGCAAATCATCATGTCAGACGTGATATGTGATCCTCCACTGATAGACATAGACTCCCTCAGACATTTGGGGATATCATGCCTGTAATTGTACCCCTGAACTTGCTCATTCCCGTCCATTAAATTTGAGCGAAGCTTTTTTGGATAAAACGCCACCTGTCAGGGTCGGTACCAAGTCGTCTCTTGCGATACTTTGTACAGAGGTACTATTCTACCAAGCCACTACCTTGATCGTAAAGATAATAAAATAATATTTACAGCAGAAATATGACTAGTAATACATAAGAATTTGAGCCAAGCTGATTTGCCTTCAAATGCAATGTTTGCGAATCATTAAAGTGCTCATACTTAACAGAAATGTGATCAATATTCAACTTTATTCCTATGTAATAGAGGTGCCTAAGTTATATCTTCTTCAAATGTCAAAAGTGTATTTGTTTTACTCATTTTGAAACGCATTATGTCACCGCTGGGCGCACCTTGGCCATTGATTATTTGGCAAATGTTATATTTAAAAATACTTGTTTAATGTGTGCCCATTGAATAATTATGAATAAGTAAATTTAGGTCATGTTTATCTTTATTTATTTGACATTATAAATAGAGCTTAAGACGTCTTTAGTATAGTTACTCAAAAGCTGGTAGTGTATTGTTTTAATCGTACTTGTTGTTCTGAATCAACCCTTATCATCGATCATTATATCCATTTAAGTCCACTGCTGGACATAGGGGAGTCCCAAAGAAATTTTGCCCATAATTACCGCGCTGGGCAAGCGTGTTGGCAAACGCAGAGCGCAGTTTTCCCGACGAGGATGCTACTGTCCATCCCTACCCTTTGCATTTGAGCTACACTGCTTCAGGTGGATATACCGCTATCTGTCGGTTCTGGTCGCCTCTTATGATACCTTACAGAGGGAGATACTATACTACTCTGATGGTACCTCTCGGCTGGCAACCCTTATCAAAATTTCATTTTTTTATTTGATTAAGTCAACAAACAAGAATACATTCTTCGTGATAGTAAGCGTCACCGCAACCCATAGACGCTAGACAATTGTAATGATAAAAGGATATACTAGCGCATCGCTATACTTGTGACTTGAAGGTTTTATGTCAATATTAATATTATCAATATTACCCAGGAAATTCACTGCCTTTCTGGAACGCAGCAAAACGAATACTGCTATTTGGCGGTAGAAAATGGTGAAGGTGAGGTACCAATGCAGACGACCATTGTGAGAAGTCTACCTCATGTAGTTTAAAGAAGCGTCTACGTCGGAAATGTTTAACTAAAATAACAGGCGAGAACAGTTAAGATTATAAAACCTAACTTAGAGGTATGTTAATGCAAAATGTGACTGCGCTATAGAAGGTTAAAAGTCACAGCTTGGTCATTACGATACAAGGACTGTGAGACTATGTACCTTATTTTTTTTATTCATTTATAATTATCTTCTTTTTAGAAGATCACACGATCTGTATATTGACGAACAGCAACACATGCGACAACATAAAACATATTTGTGTTGGATCTGGGTGTTTGTAGTCCTCTTATAATTTCTTTAGTACAAACGTCATGGTCAGACTGGCTGCTGGTTTCCCCAATAAATTTTGGGCAGGCGTGGTAGCTATTGCAGAGCGTAGCTTTGCGACAAGAACGCTACCAATTCCCGCCCGGTTGCATTTGAATTTAGCTTTTCAGGTTCATATACCGCCACCTATCGGTTCCGGTACCTCAATTCTAGGCGTAGTCATAATCAAAAGACACCTTGGCAAGAGATGACTGAGGGTAAAGGTGAGGGTACCATTCTATTCTGGTACGTTACCAGTAGAATATGTAATTGGACAGGCCTGATAGCGCATAAGTCAGTGATCCTATTTTATGCGCCTAAAGTCGTGGGTTCGATCTCCACCCAAAGCAAATATTTAGATGATGAATATTTGTGTTTGTTCTGTAGGTGTTATTTATATGTATCTAAGTATTTGTGATTCCTCTGTTGTTTGATATCCGTAACACAAGTGCTTAAAGCTACTTATTTTGGAGTCAGGTCAATGTATGAGTTGTTGTGTGAATTTTCTCGTATTTAATAAAACAAAAAGTTTATATTTAGCTTAAACAATTATTATATTTGTCAAATATGTTTTTTATTTTTGCCGAAACGATTTTATTTCTCTAATCATTACATCATCGTACAGTAGAATTATATATATGAAAATATACATTGTATGGATATAGTTTTAAGTATAAATACTTTTAATTTACTTTTATTTAAACTTTTACCTATACATCGAAGTTTAAGTAAGACTAAGCAAGATTAATTTAACTTTAAATAATAAATTCACTAATCATCGCGTTTACAATGCGATTTTTGACAATAGTGGAAACGGACAAAGAGTGATATAAACTCACAATGATTTACTGCAAATCAATCGGGATCGAGCTCAAGTCAAGGGCGTGTCATCGGTTCCCATGAAGCGTTTTGTAACATCATTTCCGGACTCAGTTCCGGTGACAAACACAAAACATAACAAAAAAAAGGCGATTCGCTATTGGATATATGACGGGTACTTAAAAAATATATATATTATCTGTTTCATCTGTCAATGTGCTTGTCTCAGGAACTAATGAGTTGGATTTCGTAAATCGCGCGTTAGGGGAAACCGCAGGGCACAACTACTTTCACATATTCGGATATCTCAAGATTAATCTATTGCTTATAGATAATACAATCACCGTTATGTCGCATCTAGCTTTCGCTTAATGCACTCTTTATATCCTACCCAGATTTTACGGTGTACGTTTTTTTATGTAGAAGTAGTAGTAATAAAACGTCTCTTTTAACGGCGCTAAAAGGCGGTTTATTTTATGTCCATTTATTATTTGACGTTTTTTGCGGCAAGCATTCAAAAGGTAAACAAACTTCGTTTTAGAGCCGTTTTAAGAGTAGTTTTATTGTCTGTAGTGAACGCGTAAATGATATACATAAAATATTAAGGATTTGGGATAACTCGCCGAATAATACCAATAAATTATTACAACAGTTTAATTTACGCTCATATCGAGCGCTTTTCTTGAACGATAGCTTAGAGCTATTTTACCTTTCTTTTTCAAAACTTCTTCGTAGTTTTTTCGTGTCAATATTTTGATAAATAATCAAACTGCAAAGTACACATAGGGTACGCGTTTCATAAAATAAAGTAGTAATGAATACATCTTTCGGTAACGGAATGCAATAATGCAGTTGCCCATCCCCACCCTATTGCATTTGAGGTACACTGTACCGAGTTAATACACCATCTGTCGGTTTTGGTACCTCAATCGCCTCTCACGACATGTAGTACAGGGGTAGGTAATATTCTACTCTGTTGGTGCTTTGACTAAATAGTTTGATAATAATTGTGGTAAAAAAGTATTTTTTCAGAGAGAGAGAGAGAGAGGGATATCTTTTTCTTTTATCTTAACTACGATTTTTGCGAGACATTTCAATTGGTTGCGTAAAATCACTGACGTACGTACTTGGCTTTTATCACCTGGGTATTAAGATTTCTTAATCGTTCGAACTATCAGAAGAACAATACTGATAGAGCATGTCTAGTGCTGCGTGTGAGCATGGTTTATCAGTCTATCAAACTATGGTTAACTCTGATTCATCTTAATCACGTAGTCTCTATGATGAGTGATGAGAGTTTCTTTCTGACGTGGTATAGATCAACCTGTAAATTAAAAAATTTTTTTAATTTTTTTTTTGGATTTTCGATAGATATATTTTACATAGTATTCCAATTACTGGATATCACATGATGCCAAAACTGAACATAAATACCATGGAGATACTAAAACAATATTAATAATATAAATCGACACTAGCAGCGCTCCGCAGTTTTACATAAGGTAAACGTGACGTGGTAAAATTTTGTAACCCTCTTATACTTAAGGGATGATTTATCAAAAAAATATTTTACACTTTTTCATGACTTTCAAATTTCAATTAATAAAACCTTTATACTGAATTTCATTCGCAACTTTAAAAGTAGCAAGTTTAAAACTAACTTTGTACCCCCTTTACCTCTTTATGGGTGAATTTCAAGTTTCTTACACTTATAGTTGAGGCCCCGCGTTGATATATCAGTCGGTCAGTAAGCTTCTCTCTTTATAGATTAACAATTTAAATTAAACAAGGGAATATTTTATATATTTTAACCAATTACGAAATTAATCTAATACTAACGATAAGTCAATATGTTGCCGCGTGTACTAGCAAAACAAAATGTTTATTTTTTGTCTATATACAATGTGGACAGACGAATATGCGTAGTACCACAAGATCGCACTGCATACAACACTCCTGCATACTGCCGTGTACAAGGGGTCTTATCATTTAATTATTTATTTATTAATTAGAGGACATAGTTACACTGTTTCGGAGGCGATGGCGAAGGTCATGAGCATGATCCCCGCCACTGGGTGGGTGGATTGTCCTGACAAATGTTTATATGATCATATTTGTGTTTTTTCTGTATCTGGGTGTTGTATTTAAGCATTATATTTGTGATTCCTCTGTTGTTAGATGTCCGTTACACGACTGCTTTAAGCGACTTATCATGGAGTCAGGTCAATGTATGAGATGTTGTGTGAATTGATTACATTGGAATTTGTTTGAATTAGAGATCTCTTAAGGACCTCCGTGTCGTGTATTAGACGTCCTATTTTTTAAATAATGATACATTGTAGACAGTACAGAGTATGACATTCTTTAGACATTATTAAAATTTAGTATTCCCTAAATAAATAATACTAGAACTTTTTATGAATATCATATACATTAGATGCTTATATTATGCGAAGAATCGAACTCGGTATCACTCACATTTGCTTGCATGATCAATTCAAGGAAAGCGTAATCCAATAATCAGATCGTCTATTCAACTTGTTGGTGGACGTCCTTAGCGTACATTGCTTGCAGAATATAGCGACAGGACAGTCTGTGTAGAGGTATACAACAGGGCCTATTGGTAATCACTTGGAGTCGCCTATGTGCAGCAGTGAACGCTTTACGACTATACGACGATAATTATGGTCTTGTATATAATACAAGTTCTTACTTTTAATAACTATTTTATCGTATTCCTAATTGATGATAACTCTCAAGAAATTAATAAGATAGAGATCGTCTCAATAACAAGTTAATGGACTAGCTTAGTGTAAAACGTTTTATTTCATCACTAGTGATAAATGTTTCTTTGCGAAGTTTGTTTGTATTCATTCGACAAAGATGATGATACATTAATAATATAATGATAATATTGCAGAGGTTCTTGTTTTAGAAATCAATAAAATTTTATTACAATTTGCGCAAGGGCATTCCTTCACTTCCCTCAGCACTCATTGCATGTTCAATTCACAAATATAAAGATGCACTCGCTTCGGTGTCTACAATTGATAATCGTAACTCGGACGTGTCGGCAAATCGATCGATTGCGTTCACAATCGAGTAATTATCTCATTAGAAACACATCGGTAAGCACAGGCGTAATGTTTGACTGCAATAATTATAATGCATGATGAATTATGCATCTTGTTCCCATGCTTTTATTGATTGTTTAATGTTCACCTCATGTTCTTTTTAATAGATGAGCGTATTGTTGTTTGATAAGGAAATAATGAATACTTTACATGGTTTGTTGCAATGTGATTAGAACGATCTATTTATTACGATTTTGTTTTATGTGTTCTGAGAAAAAATATCCTGTTTCCGTTCTACCGGGTTCATTTGTATTGTGATAAATGTAGGGTTCTTTAACGTCAATGGTTTAATATAACTCGCGTGTTGTCACCTAGGATGGAGTTTACCTACGTCATAGCTGGTAGAAGGTCATGGAAGGTAGATAAATGAAATGGAATATTCTGAGTGTTGTATGGGTGTTTGGATAATGTAACTTTGCTTCGATCCTGACAATCCTAGTTTGCTTTCCGTTTATTACTCATCCAAACTAGGCCATAACAAGTATATTCGTTAAAAATTAAATAAATAAACACAATAATATTCCACCTACCTTTAAGCAAAAAGATTAGGAATATTTAGGAGTTTGCAAAGAAAAGGCCCAAAAACGACTAAACCTATGTCGGAAGTTCTCTTATTAATATTTAGAAAGCAACATTATTCTGAAGTAAAATAGGTGTAAATTTCCTGGTGTAATATATTTATCTTTACAAAAAAAAACTGTGAGATCCCTATCTAAAATAGCAACATGATTTGTATTTATGTTTGCTTGTTACAAATAAATTCAAAATCTACTTGACCAATTTCAGAATCTTTTTCAGTAACACTATGTTATAAACTACATTTTATCCCCGTTTTCTTAATGAAATCACAGGGCGCTGCTAGTGTCAAATAAGAACAAACCGTAACCACATATTGTCCGCCATTATGTATGATCAAACAGCAAACCAATATGACTAACAGGCTAGTGAAAGTAGGTTGGTGTTCTGTGAAATTAAATGATAAAAAATGCGCGTAATTAGTAGTAGCAAATGCAACCGGGCCTAGCGCCCACCGACCGATAAATTGGCGGGATTCCATTAAGTCCGGAGATTTTGCGATCGCCTTTTGTTATGGAAGTAGCACGGTTGCCAGTACTACTCTATTATAGAAGAAAATAGGTATATTTCTCTATATCTCAATTTCCCAAATCCATTGTCTCTCCATATAGATATGTCAGATTTTATATCAATATATTTTCAAGTAAAGTAGTCCAAAACATTTCTTTCACACAGAAATTAGTTTATAAAGCCGTGGGGTACCGGCAGAAAAGAATAGTACCTCCCTCAGTACCAGGTGCCGTAAAAGGCGACTGACGTACCGGAACCGACGAATTTCTATCCAAAACAGTGCTCCGTAAATGCACAGGGCGGGGATGGGCACCAGCATTTCAACTGCGGATGGGCGATTGCGAACACGCTTGCCCAGAGCGGCAATTGTGGGCAAAATTCCACATTTCTTGGGGAGGCCTGCTGCAGTGGACTTCCAATGGCTGGTATGATGATGATGAATGTGAGAGTGGTGATCCTGACGTTGCAGGCGTCTAAAGACGTCAACTATCAGACAGACTAATTGCCCTTTGTCTTGACAGGAATGCTGCTGTATTTTCCAAAGATGGTGGCTCCATCCCGTAAGCGTTAAAGTTAAAGTAAACTATTTTGACACTTAATGACGCAAGTCTGAATTCGCGTTTGAAGTTTAATAGATCCTCTTGGCTGTAACTAAATCCAATTGTAATAATAATAATATATCGCGGCTACAAGCCTGTTTTAGCTAACCTTTAAATTAAGTTAGGTGCAAATAATTTGAAATAGAATTCCGGAACCACGCAAGATAAATAATACCTTAACCAGAGCGCGAAAAATATCTGCATATCAATAATATTTTTTTAATAATACAACATGTCCTAAAACATTAAACATAGATACAAAATAATTAATATCATTTGACATAAACCATTAATAATAATGTTCTCTAGTATATTAAATTTAATACGGCTTGACGTGTAATTCTGTCACGCATGAGTTGATTATTAGTTAGCTTGAATGTTGCAATCGGAGATTTATCGATTATAGTATGTTGAATTAAATAAATCGCTTAGATAACAATAATTTTCTATTATCGCCGTACTAGACTCTAACTTTTTATTTATAAAAATTATAATGATAAATCCTTTGTTGTGCAATAGACACAAAAATACATAAAGTAATATGGACGACCTAATTGCAGCGTTTTAATCTAGGTCGTTAGATAGAACGAGTGATTGAAACTAAGGGGTAATAATTAAAGTATGTACGTACAGATAGGTGATTAATAAAGTCGTGAAGAATGTATATAGTATTATTATAGTATATATATATATATATATATATATATATTATGCCTCTTTCATCGTATAAAATACATTTGAAATATTAGAAAATAATCCATCAATAATCTTGCTGTATTTGATCAAAAGTACTGAGGTACCAAGAGTGTAGAATAGTGGGAGATCTGTATCAAATGTCGGATATGTGACGGATTGGCAGAAAATGGTATACTCGTTCGAAATATATATTTTTTATGATTGTTATAAACGTAGATCATTCGCATTGGGCGGGAATAGGCAGCAGCATTCTCGTTGCATAGCTACACAAAACCAATTCCACGTCTGCCTATGGTATCAATTATGGTGAAATGTCCCCCAAGGTAAAAGTAGTTTTTGCAAAGGTAGATACTAGAGTTTAAAACCAAAAAAAATATTTATAATCTTAAAAATTGTTATTGAACACATCGATGTCTAATTGAATGTATCGACAAATTAGGTACGAGTACAGCACTAGCGCGTAGGTGCAGTGCAGTCCACACCTGTGATTTTGTAACTATTTATGCATTACTTTCAGTAGTAATTTAGTTACATGATAGATTTCAGTAAAGCTATGTAACACCTGATTAAATACAATAAAGGTATGGCTCCAGGGCAGCCAGCGATCTTGAACCTACTCATATTGAGTTCGTATTAATATAGGATTTTTAATATTAACACGATGTTGTTGTAAGAGGCGACTAAGGTACCAGAACCGACATATGGCGGTATATCCATCCGGAACAGTGCACAAGGCGGGGAGAGGCAGCAGCATCCCCGTCGCGATAGCTGCGCTCTGCGATTGCCAACACGCTTGCCCAGCGCGGCAATTATGGGCGAAATACCTTCTTCCTTGGAGAGGCTTATGTCCAGCAGTGGACTTCCAATGGCTGGTATGATGATGATGATGTATACATATGTATACCGAGTTGTATTGTTGTTGTTGTTGATAATCATCATATCGTGTCGTATATTAAAAGACAGGGTTTAAGAGGCAACAACAGATATTGTTGCATGGCACATCAACACAAAAAATGGCTTCAACTGCGTGATTTTACCTTCCTTGCTTCTAGTTTCCTAAAGACAATATCAATCATTAAATTACTATCAAAATAATATAGATTATGTTGTCTCTTATATATAAATATAAACAAAAAGAACAAGGCTTTAAAATTAAACCAGTTAGAACTGGTTCCATTTTCTCCTGTACTGTTGTGACAAATAATGCTTGTTTCGCCCTCATTTTGACCGTGCATTATTCACATCACAGTACATCGTATGACATACGGTGACATAACAGGCGGGAAAGTGGTCGTCATAACATAAACTGTAATGTTACCGGTTTTATGCAAAATATAGAGCATGTAAGTGATTGTGGTATATATGGCGTCGTCATAATGTGGGTTGATGCGATTGTAAGACTTGGTAATTTAGAATTTAGGGTAGACCTCTTACAATACTTGTCTTTGTTGTAGAGTAAGGTAACCAACTTACTCTCAACTATTATCAAACATTGCTTGCACTGATGCGGTCTGTTTTGAAGGATGGGAGGCAGTGAAACTAGTGGGCAGTGTGTCACAATATTCTCTAATTAAAGTAACACGTTAGATTGTCGTCACGCTGGTGATATCTTTGTGATAACTGTCGCTGGGCCCGTATACTTATTGCCATCTAAGTAGTAAAAGGGAACAACATGTGATTGTACAATTTTATAACTAGGGTAATTGTATAAATAGCATTTTTTGAAAAACAATTGACTTTTTCTATATTTTAGTAAAATGGCTATTTTATAAAACGACTGATCATTATATATAATAACTAAGTTCTCTAGATAATGTGATGAAAAACTCACTTTATGAAAAAAAACTAGTAAATGTGATTAAATCTGTGTCACAAAAGAACATTTTACAAACAATAATTTAAAAACTAATCATTTTACCTAATACAGATTACGCATATGTTTTACTTAGGAAATATTTAAACTGCCGCCGACTTCCAAGGGCTGTCATAATGAAAAATGATAAATCTTAAATTACTTTCGTAGATTTAGTTTCTTCTTTCTACTTTCTATATAGATTTGTGCGCAATATCGTTTGGCCGATTTAATATACAATATAAAAATTGTTAACAAGTAATTTGGCCAATTATGAACAACACACATTACGAATTTAATGAATATTGAAAAGTACATTTCCATTTTCTGCTTTGTTTTAGCCACTGCCCGATGGAATGTGTTGAAAAACTGGTGACTATTATCTGCATCGTAAACAGAAAAATGTAAAAGTTCTTGTGAATCGTGCGTAATGTATTAAAAAAAAAGACGTAAAAATTATCTGCGACAGTTTTATTTCAGTTTTTCTTTTTATGATTCAAAAGAGATTTCATAGACAATAAAATATAACTGTAAAAATTTCTACAGAGTCTCGAAATCTCCAATCGGCAGTATAGGTATCTCGTATTTTGTTCAAAACAGATTTATATTGAGTCATCAATATCTTAGGGCGCCGTAGGGCATCCACTGCTAGACATAGGCTTCGTGTGATCTCCAATAGGACGGATTGCATTGTATTGATTTAATATATTAATTAAGAATCTTATACATTATTTCTGCCGAAATCAAAAATATATAATATGAAAGCTAATATTCATAACATAACATTGCTTAATATTCAACGAATGAGCTTTCGTTGAATATTAATCAATCCCCAAACAAATTTATCCTGAAACGCTGTCTCCGTACTTTATTTACTTATGCTGCTTGCGAACTGTATAACCCTTTATCATATGTATTTATTGCGTTAATTTATACAAATATGTAAGTCACGTTTATCTATTTTGTATATATATTGTCTGCGCCACTATATATATTTTTTCTGTTTCGTGTAATGGTTGACTGGGAGATAATGCCATCTGGCATTAAGTCCGCCATTTGTACATTTTGTACAAACAGGCTGATGGATAGAAGGATGATGATTTACGTTTGTACTTTTCTACCCACTGTAAACATGAAATAAATTAATTTTTTAAATAGGTATTTGTGTTTTACTCCGTCTCGTCTGTGGTCGTGGGCAGAGAAAATCTTTGCGTCGAAGAACCAACAAACATTTTTTGTAATATATTTATGGAGTAGTTTTGTTTAAATATTTTAATTATAATTTGATTTTTTTAAAACTAAATCTACAAACACGCACTCAGTCCGCGTGATAGCAAGCGTCACCGCAGCCTATTGACACTCGAATTATTACAAGGATGTCACTAGCGCGTTACCAACCTTGTGATTTGAAGATATCCAGAAACCATTACCCAGAATACCTAGTAATTTCACTGCCATTCTTACCCTTCAAACAAACACTTCTTTAGCCGTAGAAATAGGTGAGCGTTAGGTACCAATGCATAGGGCCGTTCTATGAGATTTACCTCGTACTTTAAATATAATTTATTCAGTTTACACATTATATTTGACTCAATTATTGCATATTAGAAAATCGATATAATTTTATATGCGTGATTCATTATTAAGAAAGAAGTTTCTCATATTTCTCACAAAATAATAGGTTTTTATATCGTACGGAAATATTTCATTATTTATTTTATAGAACTTAAGAATCTGTATAATTAATATAAGCGTCTAACATTTTAAATAAATAAAATCTATTCCAAGCATCTTCAACGATGTAGGCATACGGCCTTACATACTCGTATGTCTGGCAGTTCATTTACCCAAGTAAATGTATAAACAGAATAAATTATTTTTACAATAATCGTGGCCATTCGTCATGGATAATTCAAGACCGCGTATGTAACAATTGTCAATAAAGTTCAAACTTAATGAAAAAATTTTGAAGTTTGAACCTTATATCTGATGTTACGTTCGTGGTTTTGAAGCAGCATTTAAGCTATGTCAAAGGTTGTTGTCAACTACACTGCTCAAGACACCTGGTAGGAAATGACGCATTTGTTTAAAAAGTATTTATTGAAAGGTGAAATAAATTCTCAACAATATTAAAAATTAATTCGAAAGAATACACTTTAAAATAAAACTACAATTTGTTACAGATCGTACAGGACTGTCATTTTTGAAGTATCGCTTAACTTTTAAGTCTCTTTTAAATTTCGTTGTTTTTATTATTTGAATTGGAACACTTCACATGTTTTCGGAATAACTACTTTTTGATACACTTTTCCGTTGCTTCAGTAACTACAATATTTATTATATATATTTATGCGAACTTATTTTTTATGGGAATGATCGTAATTATAACTAATTTTGGTATAAATGCGGATAGTTTTTAAATAAATATTACATTGACAAGACTACAAGTTTTAAATAAACAGTTTTTACAATTTTTTTCGTGCTGGTATACAGTTTTGGAAATGAAATTATCAAGGATGTTCTGGTTGTTTGTGCAAGGTTGCCTGCTGCAAATAATGTGGATCACCTATAAAGCGAGGTTGCTTTGTTTGTTATATTCGGGGTACTGTACTCAACTTGTTGAGCTATGTGTTTAAATAAGTATTGATATGTAAACCATTTAAAATTGTTAAGTTATTTATTATAATATGACATTGTCTATGATATCTCATTCGTAAACATCTTTATTGTCTATACATGTAATATAATATGATTTAAAAAAAGTACTTAAAAAGTTAATGCTTCCCGCATACTATCGTATTTTATTAGATTGAATAATAAGTTTCTTTAGTATTGAAATTGCATATTAGATAAGATTAGATGTAATATATCTGTAGGGTTCAATAAATATAATTGTATGTAAAAGACAGTCATCAGTATTAAACATAAACATTTTCAAGACATTTGGGAGCTTAAGGCCCATATTCAGTGCTGCTTCACCACATATTATGCAACAAAATCACATTGCGTTGTCTGTCCCTATATATACTAAAATATTGAAAACAGCGCAAACGATGTTGTTTAAATAGATAATTAAAAGTGAATGGTTTATATGAACAATACTTGCAAAATTTAATAAGAAAACACTGATCGTTTTAGAGTTTTTTTAATCGGATGTCATTAAACACATTTCTTTGGACGCTGGCTGAATCCGGCGAGATAGATCAAAATAATATACTATAGTATTGTACACCTTACGAAAGTGTACAAAAAAGTCCTACATGGGATACGTCCATCTTTTAGGGATAACCCACAATAACCATCTTCTATGATGATTGCACCCGTAAGAAGCTTACCAATCACCCACAGAGATTATAGAAAATTATCAAATAAATATTTATAATAATGAACTAACTTTTAAATTAAATTTGTCTTACAGATATTGTAGTGTTAAATAAGAAGTAAATTCTTCACATAACACTTATATAATACTTTGTGCAGGTTACACGTTTATTACAGTGGTTATATTAGTAATGATATTTCCAAAATTGTATATTGGTTTAAAAATTAGGCTTTATTTTTTATTCGGTTATCCAAAACGAAATGGAAACAGTTTTTGACAGTATTCGGAATTCATAATGTACGATAAACTTCGCGCGCAATTGACTGTTATATTTTTAGCAGGCATTCTGGTCTGGTTATTGACTCAGCATTAAGGAACCAAATGAACAGGATGTTTATATTTAATGTTTTTATATGTACGAACAAGGTTCGAGTTAATTAAAGGATGGTTCACGCGTGACCTTCAAGGCTGCGTAAATAAACAACGTTAAATAAAACCTGATTTTATGACGTACGATACTTTTTTAACAGGGCTGTCCCTTTTTAATTTCAAGTCTCTGATTCCACAAATATTACCTCGTTATGAGAAACTGTTTATTCGTAAGTTAATATGATGACTTTTACAATACTGTTACTTGTACTATTACTACTCGCGACTTTGTCCACGAGGTCTTGTTACATCCCTAAAGATATCCAATTATTCCGGGAAGAAGTATCTGTCGCTCCCTGACAGATAATCTGTGGAATAAGCCGTGCTAACTCCATATATGTTTGTATATGGAGTTGGCACGGCCAAACCAGATCTATCCCAAGGGATAAAGTAGCTTATCTGTGACTTCAGTCTAGCAATTATTATAAATTAGATATTGTGTCCAGCGCGATCCTCCGGTTTTAGGAAGATCGTCTATTTACATTTGTAGATGGCGTCCAGAGCTGAGTTTGCCAGTATGTGGTCTCTATTCCAGAACGTTACGGCTTCATCCGTCATCGGTTCTGCGCACTAAGTTGCCTTTTCCATTGCCACAATATGCTAACCCGCCGGTCTATATCGGTAGTTTTGATTCTGTTACGGATCTTCTCATTCCTAATTCGATCGCGCAAGGAGGCTCCGATTAACCTTGCTATAGTTTGTTGGTATTAAAGGTTCTAAGCTTTACTTTCGTCGTAAAAACTGCTTCTTTTGGATCGCACCGGTCAGAGTACAGCGTTCTTCGTTTTGTTATTAGCCGATATGGTGTGACTATACTATTTTTCAATGGCCTTATTTCAGTCTAGCGCCCTCACTGTTCGATATCGATGATCGCCATCGATTCCGCTCAGATTCTGCGAGCCTTGTGGGGGAGACCGTAGCTAAACGCGCCGTCGTCGCCGTGGGGTACGCAAGTGAAATCGGGTGAGGTCGCACATAAATGAGCAACCTCGCCCCCTCCTCTGGTAGCATTGGAATTGACACCTGTGTAGTCCATCAATAGGTTTTTCCGAAGAAAATAGAATATCACTAGCACTTTGCTAACCTTGTAACCCAGTAATTTCATTGCCTCTCTTACCCTTCAAATCGGAACAAAGCAATGCGTTAATTAACGGTAGAAATAGGTGAAAGTGAGGTGACAATGCAGAAGACGTGTCTATGGGTCCTACCTAAAGTCTGTATTATTAGGAGCAATAATTTTTTTCTAATAATATAAATGCCTTGGTCTGTATTACTCTTTCGCGATGATGATAGAGGAAACATGATGAATATAAGCTAATGTCCATTCTCACAAAATCGGAAAAAGCCAATTTTCTACTGAACCTCTTCAAGAAACATTAGCAAACACATTCAATGCATTCCACAGAGTTCCCACGAAGACAAATCACGCGTATCTAGAGCAAATCTAGAAAATCTATTCCAGGGAGTAAATATAATGCTACTATTAATAATAGCGCTCATTTAAACACACTACTATCGTTTGCATAAAATCCAATAATTTCCAAAACTAATTTATGGGTATGCTCCATTTAATTCGATTTACATACTAACGAATAGCACTTTACTCATACAAATGTTATCTATGTAAATTATATTGGCAATTGACTTAATTGCAGGCGTGTGATGCGTGCGTGACACCTTCATACTGAAGTGGGTTAGTAATCATTTGTGCAACAAACCTGCTGTTTGTTGGTGAAGACACTAAACTATTATATTGATAGAATGTAATGCATTGCGATGTGTATTAGTTATCGGGATTAGGATCGTTTATTTATGAACGGCCTCCCCCATCACTCCGATGGCGCTGGAATTACGACTGAGTAGTCCAGAATTAAGCATCATATCAGCTATTGGAAGACCACTGCTGGACATAGGCCGCCCCAAGAAAAGGGGAATTTATGCCCATATAATCAATTGGATGAGTATATATACGAATAGATGAGTAATTTTAATTAAGCTATATTAAAACAAGTATAGGTTCATCTAAAAAAAAGATAAACCAACACACAGTTAACTCCTAAATATTATGGAATGGAGACCACGCAACAAGCAAGCTTAGCGTAAGACGTCTACTAACTAGGTGAGAGATGATCTAACTGGGTACCGCATGGTCACGATGGTCACAAGCTGCATACAACGAGTCCTATTATAAATCATATAATGTTTCTATTAAATGAAGTAGAATCCTATCTTATAAAACATTATTAGCCGGGTGTAAATCAACAAACTATTTACATCCTTACTTTTAATTGATTGTATACACATCCCTAATTTTCCCGCTATGATCTGTCACTTCTTTTGTTCTTCTTCTACACACCAGTTCAGGAATAGAGAAGAAAGCCATACCGCCTACTCCACAGTCCCGGTGTCTATTCTCTATTTTTCGGTATAATATGCTCGGTCTCCTTCTTTAACATAACAGGTAATATATGATTGACAGTTAAGTAACTGGACAAGTCCAATCAAAACTCTTCTTTCCCAGTGCAACACCAGCATTAAAGCAACAAAAGATGTTGCCATATGACGCAATATTATTGTGTTGTGGTCGATAAGTTACGCAAGCCATATTAAAGCGAAATTTGATTACCGTATCCATTTTAATTCAAGTAATTTGAAGTATGAATTGTTAGTTTGCGGAATTCGATGTGTTATTACATTTTCGATGTGATTGTATGCTGTCGTTATATTTTAATATTACATTATGTAAATCATGTTTCTGCTTCGAAAATTATTGATAGAATGTATTTTGATAATGTGTGAAATTTGCTAGAGCTCAATGTTAATTTGTGTTTTTTATTTGTTACAGGTACGATTTGAAAATGGTGTAAGAAGAATGTACCAGTGAATTTTAAAAGGTGGAGATATAATGTATAATAATGCGAAAAGAATACTTATTTGATAAATATCAAAGATACAGGGAATATCTACATTATAGCCTACTTAAATAAAAATAAATAAGGTATCTCACACAACAGCACAAAATATAAAAACGATTTATTATATGTTTCTAATTATGAGGTTTGTACGGTTATATTATGTATTGTGTATATCATGGGGTACCTGCGGAGTAGAATAGTTCCTCCCTTTGTACCAGGTTTCGTAAGTGGCGACTATGGTACCTGATAACGGTATATTCATCAGAAATAGTGCAGCTTTAATATAACAGGGTGGGGATAGGCAGCAGTATCCTCGTCGCAAAGTTGCGTTCTACAGTTGCCACCGCACCAGCCCAGCGCGACAATTACGGGAAATAATCCCTATTTTGGGGAAGCCTATGTCCAACAGTGGACATACTAAAGCTGATATGATGATACAGTTGTATCATTGGTGTCAGGAAGTTTGTGTGAAGCACCTATTTTATTATTTATTTGAGGTCAGAGCGGGCCAGTAACCGATAAAATGCAATTTAAATATATTTAAGATGACATTTACTAGATAAAAATCAACTTCCAGTAGTTCAGATTTTTTTTTATAAAAATCATTTCAAATTAAAAATACATATACCAAAGTAGTACTATAAAAACGTATATTACAATTTGAAACCTTGTTCAAAACATTCGTCGATTCTGTTTACTCACTGGCACTTGAACAGATAAAACACTGGCCATAATTCTGCACATTCAGAATCTTACTGTAATCATGTGTATTATTACATATGTAAAGAAATACTTAAATATAATGGGTTCCAGTCATGTTTATGAATTGTTAAGAAACCTATATTGACATACATGATTTGCGTCATATTTCTTGTTTACTTATCAGTTCAATGTCATGTTTGGCTTTGGTACCGAAAACCTTAATTTCATACTAATGTTGTTACATAAATTAACGTCTTTGGTAAATCCCGATCCCAATCGGGTTCATTATTTGTTTGTTATTTGATTCGATCCTGTAGGTTGAATGAAGACCACATCAGAACTTTCCGAAAAATCATATTTACGCGTTCAAAATATGGGTTACTTTATTCTTCTTTGTGTGTTATATTTATGTTTCGGCTACTCTCAGCAAGTGATTCAATTAGACCTGTCGACTGAAGGTACAAATTCTTAGGCGTATTTTTTGGGTTTAATCAATATCAATCAAGTTCTTTATCAATATTTATTCTTTCCTCAATGCGAAAATAATTCTATATTAGAAATAAATTTAAAAATATACTACAGAAACTTAGCTAAATTACGCTTTATAAATTTATTTTAATTCTGATTGCTGAGGGTTCAAATGTTTAAACCTTTTAATACTAGTTTATAGGTAATACTGCTAATTTGATATTAAAATTTCCAAAACACAAAATTTTTTTCTAAAATTTCATTACATTATATATATAAATTACTAACTGCCATTAATTAACTGCCAGTTCCATTAATTATTAACTGATTAACTGCCAGTTCTGTATTCGCTGATCAGTTAAATGCAAATTGTTTGTAATATGAAGATGTCTGTTCTTCCATGAAGAAACCGACTTGCAATTTTTCTGTATTTGCATTTCATTAAACTTATAAACATATAGTTTACACTTTATAAGATATAAAGGTTAGTTAGTTAGTAACTGGTAAAAAAGAACTTTATTCAATCTCAGTTTTGCAAAGGAAGGATGTCAATTATACTAATATTATAAATAGATATGATTTGTATTTTTTTTGTAGCGTATAGTCCCTAAAACTAATAAACTCATTTTGGAAGCTCTTTGATAAATAGAGAGTTACATTTTTATGTAGTTACAAAGGTTGCATTATATTCACAAAAAAGTAGTCCCTGCCTAAAATAAATATAGTGTTAATTTTCAAATGGAAATTATTATGTACTCTCAAAAACTCAAAAATTACTGGATCTTTTTCAAAACGTTTTTTCTAATAGAAAGTTATGTTATCAGCAAGTAACATAAGATAAACTCATTTGCAAAAAAAGGCGGGCACCTAAGCAATGAACCATTTCAAATATTACTATTGGTTTGTTTGATAATTATAGGTACATAGTTTTACTTTCACAATTTTGTAAATTAATAAGCAAATAATCGTTTTCGTCAGTATTATCATAAAATTTTTAAAAAATTTATGGGTTTTAATGCTAAAGTTCACTAGAGGTGTATGCTCGCTAGTAGTGCATATGCTCGTGAAGTAAAAGTTAACGAAGATTTTTGTTTTTTTTTTAATAAAGTAAAAGCAGATAAATGTTTAGTATCGACTGTGACCCCCTCTAGCTGAAATCACAGCTTGACTTCGTCTGGGTATGCTAGCGAGGATATCCCGGATGGATATCCTCGCTAGCATACCCAGACGAATTCTTGCTTGCGGAATACGTTCCCACTCCGCGGTAATCACATACTCCAGGTCTCTGATGGTCTGCGGAGCCGGTTGCCGGTTGATCTCACGCGTCGTTTCAGGATATCCCAGACATGCTTTATAGGATTGAGGTTGGGACTTCGGGCTGGCCAATCCAAACGACGAATGCCGACCTCTTTCACATACGCTTCCACATCGCCAAACCGGTGGGTGCGAGCGTTGTCGACCATAAAAATTGAGTCTTCGCTTAAAGCGGCGAATGCGGGTTGTGCATGAGGAATAAGAACTTCCGTTATGTACCAATGTCCAATCAGTGAGCCGTTTTCAATGAAGACTAACTCTGTACGATCTATTGTATTTATTCCTGCCCAAAACACAACAGAGCCCCTACCATAAGGTATGTTTTCTTTAAAACAAGCCTCTGCGAAGCGTTCTCCTCGTCTTCGTAGCACTCCCCGACGTCAATCTTCACCAAACAGAGATATCCTGGCTTCATCGGAGAACAATACCCTATTCCAGTCTTCTTGAGTCCATGACTCACAATTTCGAGCAAACCTAAGCCTGGCAACTCTGTGCTCACGGAGTAACTTAGGGCCGCGGGCCGGGCGATGACTGCGTATATTGACCGCGAAAAGCCTCCTACTGACCGTCCATAGACTAATATGTACATTTCTTACTTCCTCGAGGTTGTACTTAAGGTCCACTTACGAAGACTTGCGATTTCTCA